>OX439012.1:8236548-8836548 GCA_949316495.1 Amphiduros pacificus | reverse complement strand
TGATAGAGACCTGTCTACTGTGATAGAGACCTGTCTACTGTGATAGAGACCTGTCTACTGTGATAGAGACCTGTCTACTGTGATAGAGACCTGTCTACTGTGATAGAGACCTGTCTACTGTGATAGAGACCTGTCTACTGTGATAGAGACCTTGTACAACCTGACTACTGTGGTAGGGACCTGTCTACTGTGGTAGGGACCTGTTTACCGTGATAGTGACCTGTCTACTGTGAGGTGATAGAGACTACGGTGATGTGGTAGAGACCTGTCTACTGTGAGGTGATAGAGACCTGTCTATTGTGGTAGAGACCTGTCTAGTCTGAGATGATAGAAACATGTCTACTGTGATATAGACCTGTCTACTGTGGTAAAGACCTGTCCACTGTGAGATGATAGTCGTGTCCACTGTGCTAGAGACCTGTCTACTGTGAGATGATAGAGACCTGTCTACTGTGATAGGGACCTGTCTACTGTGAAAGAGACCTGTCGACTGTGGCAAAGACCTGTCTACAGTGAGATGATAGACCTGTCCACTGTGCTAGAGACCTGTCTACTGTGAGATAATAGACCTGTCCACTGTGCTAGAGACCTGTCTAGTGTGAGATGATAGACCTGTCCACTGTGCTAGAGACCTGTCTACTGTGCTAGAGACCTGTCTACTGTGATAGAGACCTGTCTACTGTGAAAGAGACCTGTCGACTGTGATAGGGACCTGTCTACTGCGAAAAAGACCTGTCGACTGTGGTAAAGACCTGTCGACTGTGAGATGATAGACCTGTCCACTGTGCTAGATACCTGTCTATTGTGAGATGATAGAGACCTGTCTACTGTGATAGGGACCTGTCTACTGTGATAGGGACCTGTCTACTGTGATAGGGACCTGTCTACTGTGAGATGATAGAGACCTGTCTACTGTGATAGGGACCTGTCTACTGTGATAGGGACCTGTCTACTATGATAGGGACCTGTCTACTGTGCTAGAGACCTGTCTACTATGAGATGATAGACCTGTCCACTGTGCTAGAGACCTGTCTACTGTGATAGAGACCTGTCTACTGTGATAGAGACCTGTCTTCTGTGATAGAGACCTGTCTACTGTGGTAAAGACCTGTCTACTGTGAGATGATAGACCTGTCCACTGTGCTAGATACCTGTCTATTGTGAGATGATAGAGACCTGTCTACTGTGAGATGATAGAGACCTGTCTACTGTGATAGGGACCTGTCTACTGTGCTAGAGACCTGTCTACTGTGATAGGGACCTGTCTACTGTGCTAGAGACCTGTCCACTGTGCTAGAGACCTGTCTACTGTGATAGGGACCTGTCTACTGTGAAAGAGACCTGTCGACTGTGATAGGGACCTGTCTACTGCGAAAAAGACCTGTCGACTGTGGTAAAGACCTGTCGACTGTGAGATGATAGACCTGTACACTGTGCTAGATACCTGTCTATTGTGAGATGATAGAGACCTGTCTACTGTGAGATGATAGAGACCTGTCTACTGTGATAGGGACCTGTCTACTGTGATAGGGACCTGTCCACTGTGCTAGAGACCTGTCTACTGTGATAGGGACCTGTCCACTGTGCTAGAGACCTGTCCACTGTGCTAGAGACCTGTCTACTGTGATAGGGACCGGTCTACTGTGATAGGGACCTGTCTACTGTGAGATGATAGACCTGTCTACTGTGCTAGAGACCTGTCCACTGTGCTAGAGACCTGTCTACTGTGATAGGGACCTGTCTACTGTGATAGGGACCTGTCTACTGTGATAGAGACCTGTCTACTGTGATAGGGACCTGTCTACTGTGATAGGGACCTGTCTACTGAGATAGGGACCTGTCGACTGTGATAGGGACCTGTCCACTGTGGAAAAGACCTGTCTACTGTGATAGGGACCTGTCTACTGTGATAGGGACCTGTCTACTGTGCTAGAGACCTGTCTACTGTGATAGGGACCTGTCGACTGTGCTAGAGACCTGTCTACTGTGAGATGATAGACCTGTCTACTGTGGTAGAGACCTGTCTATTGTGAGATGATAGGGACCTGTCTACTGTGATAGGGACCTGTCTACTGTGATAGGGACCTGTCTACTGTGATAGGGACCTGTCTACTGTGATAGGGACCTGTCTACTTTGAGGTGATGGAAGCCTTTCAGCTGTGTGGTGAAAGATACCAATACTTTTAGAAGCAATTCACTTTAAAGTATACCAATATATGTCTTGCTGCCTGATTCAAGGGTCCCTATTGATATAAACCAAGGCATTATCCCTATCTGTAGTAAAACCATTCATGGGATATCATATCAAATTAATGATTCCTTTGGTAAAATAGTTGCATGCCTGAACCATCAATGTACATCTCAGGAAAAGCACATTGTACCTTTACAGGACATTCCAAAACTTCCACTCACACCACACAAATGCCACTTCCTTGCTCTTCTACAATACATTGCAAACAGTGCACTTCATTTCATTATCAGAACTCAGATCGAAATATCATTATCTTTTTAGTATTCCAGTTTAATCTGTAATGTTATATTATCTTGACAGACATGAATTTGATGAAGTGAAGCCACATAATTCATGTGAGACATTTAAAATTATTCTTTTTGTTTCATTGATATTGTTTGTATTGCTCTACTTATGCCATATCAAGTCAGGTAAAAACCTGTCACCGGGTCCAATGCCCTACTATTTTTGAAGAGTAATCGGGGGTCTTCCATTTGCACTGTCAGATAGACATGATAACAAAAATCACGGCCTTTGTCAGCCCAAAAGCAGATATCATTTCTTCTCCACCATGCAGTATAACAAAAGCATTTTTTTCAAACACAGAATCGAACTACAGAATTTCAGAATGGGGGAACTGATGTCTTACTAACCCACATCCCGCCCTCAGTTATACTGAAAGTGTGAAAAGTATATTGACACGGACTGTAATTCCCCAGTGTTCACTGACACAAGACAGAAAACCATCTCCTGGCAAATGGGGGCCAAGACCCGCTCCTGATGCAGCCTCACAAATATATATCAAGACCACTTTGCTTCACTAATGAGATGTAAATCGGCAATGGAGATTGAAAACACTGATGGCCGCCATACAATAAAGCCTAATGATTGCGCACACATGCTCTGATTCCAAGAGTGATCTATGACTTCAATCTTTCACTGTTTCCTGTGATTATATCTATGTGATATTAGCTCAATGTTTCCTGTGATATCTCTATGTGATATTAGCTCAATGTTTCCTGTGATATCTCTATTTGTTATTAGCCCAATGTTTCCTGTGATATCTCTATTTGATATTAGCTCAATGTTTCCTGTGATATCTCTGTGATATTAGCTCAATGTTTCCTGTGATATATCTATGTGATATTAGCTCACTGTTTTCCTGTGATATTTCTATATGATATTAGCTCAATGTTTCCTGTGATATCTCTATATGATATTAGCTCAATGTTTCCTGTGATATCTCTATGTGATATTAGCTCAATGTTCCCTGTGATATCTCTTTGTGATATTAGCTCAATGTTTCCTGTGATATCTCTATATGATATTAGCTCAATGTTTCCTGTGATATCTCTATATGATATTAGCTCAATGTTTCCTGTGATATCTCTATATGATATTAGCTCAATGTTTCCTGTGATATCTCTATATGATATTAGCTCAATGTTTCCTGTGATATCTCTATATGATATTAGCTCAATGTTTCCTGTGATATCTCTATATGATATTAGCTCAATGTTTCCTGTGATATCTCTATGTGATATTAGCTCACTGTTTTCCTGTGATATCTCTATGTGATATTAGCTCACTGTTTTCCTGTGATATCTCTGTGATATTAGAAAATGGTATATTTGTCATGTCCTGAGCTGAATATGTACTGTGCTATTACAATGTGATGATATTCTATGCTTCTTCCTATAGGATGAAACTATTCTGTCATTATGTCTCTTTAATCCTATATTCTCGCCTATGCTAATCCTTCCATATTTCCACTGTCTTCAGCCCAGCTGCTAATTAACCTCTCACAGGGTCTTTTCTGATGCCCCAATCAGCTTCCGGCACCTATGTATCTCCGCTTTGGCGGTAATTACTAAGCCAAGGAAGATGCTGCAGATTTCTTTGCAGTGTAGTAATTTACAGAGAAAGAGCACAAAGCAAATGAATCAGTAATTGCACTTTTATGAGTTCCTGTCATAGATTGAGATACTAATGTCAAAGAAGGAATTTGTAAATTAATTCATCACACAGCTCACACTGTTGATAGTTGTAACAATATATTTGCTGGTAACTTATAGCAAAAGTTGTGTTGCCAGCAAAAAAAATAAAAAATCTATGGCAGCTTCTATTTACGCATGTACAGTAGCTTTTGCTGTTAAATATGACACACCTTAGTTTTCTTTAATTAGTATTAATTATAGATGTAACCAAGCTGTCCATGTAATATATGTTTGGCATTGTCATGACAGATCACATAAGAAATCTCGCGAGACATCTCTTGAGAGATCTCTTTCAAAGCCATTGCAAAAGGTTGAAGTTCAAAATTCCCTTATTGGCAGAGTGAAGTGTTGTTGTGAATAAGATGGGATGGATTCATCTAAATTATGGATTCTTTGAATATGATTTGGCCGTTGAATAACTAAGAAACAATGTAAAGAATGAACCCAAGAAAGAAATATATACTTTAAAAGATTAGATTTTAAAAATTTTATATCTTAAATATTACGTTGTGTAACAATTAATTAAACAGGAACTATTGCTGTAAATTTTACAAAATTAGAACGTTATCTGTTTCATTACACAAAACTGTCTTATGACAGCAGAAATTGCTGTAAAAATACAGGAAGAATTGATATTCTACAGTTACTGCACACAGTGTAGGATAAAGACAAATATTTTTCCAATTAAAAGGAAGAATAAGCTAGAGAAATTAAGTTTCTGTCATGTTCAGTTGCCATACCTAATAAATAAAAATATAACATATATGCATTGACCCCCACCTTCCCTCCTAAATAAACTTTCAGCCTAAGGCGAAGATGACATGTTTTTATCTGAAGAGTAACTTCCGGTTATGGAGAAGTCTCGCCCAGTAACCTGTGTGGGAGATTGAAACTTTGAACGGTGTTGTATTAAGAATGATTTCACACGTTTTTGTTTTTGTCCAAAATCTATTGCAAACTAGTTGTGAAATACATTGACGCAAAGATGCATGAAAGTCGATATTGCTTGTGATCATTTTTCGGTACGAAGTGATGCACAAACACTATTTAAATGTCACGGCTTAACTTTTCTTCCCCATTGTTGGTGTCTGATGGAGTGACCACATTTGCAGTTTTAAGATTACTTAGCCCAAGAAAATTAGGAAGAATACCCGAAGGAGGTTTAACATTTTCATATAATGATAATAAATCTAAATATCGAGACATCAGTCAGAATACATTTTAAAACCGTGCAGCTGAAATGTATAAAAACTATCACAAACTAAGTGTTTAAATATGTAAAAGGGTTTAAGAAAGAAACTTCTGAATGTCATTTCTTGATTGAATGAACATTATAATGAAACATGCAGTACAAATCCAATAATATGAAAAAGCAACCCACGCAAAGAACACCTTCAACACTCTAGTTTACAACTTCGGACTTCTTTGGATATCTTTATACAAAGCAAAATGAGGTTCTGCATTACCATTATTAGTTTATAAAACACGTTAAAAGCATGGGCAGATCAAAAGAATCGTCAATGCAACATCTGTTCCCAATTTGTACTTTGTTAATAGAGGATGTTTTAAAAACATTATTCCTGTTGTGATTTATGTATATATTAATTTTGTTAATGGGTTTATAATCTATTATCAGCTTTGATATATTTTACATATTCTATTAAATTGAGATAAAGTTATCTTATCTGGTATTAATAGTTTGATACAACAAACTCCTTAATTATCATATCTAATGCTGAGAACAATAGGCCCCATTCCAGCCACTGACTCCGATGAAGAAACTTGTTTTATTAAGATGTGAAAGGCATCAGTGGGACGAATATATGTGGATACAATGTAAATTGGGACAAATATATGTGACAAATATATGTGGATACAATGTACAGTGGGACAAATATATGTGGATAAAATGTAAAGTGGGGCAAATATATGTGGATACAATGTAAAGTGGGACAAATATATGTGACAAATATATGTGGATACAGTGTACAGTGGGACAAATATATGTGGATACAATGTAAAGTGGGACAAATATATGTGGATACAATGTAAAGTGGGGCAAATATATGTGGATACAATGTAAAGTGGGGCAAATATATGTGGATACAATGTTAAGTGGGGCAAAATATATGTGGATACAATGTAAAGTGGGACAAATATATGTGGAGACAATGTACAGTGGGACAAATATATGTGGATACAATGTACAGTGGGACAAATATATGTGGATACAATTTAAAGTGGGGCAAATATATGTGGATACAATGTACTCTTCTGGTCAGTCTGTGGACCGTCACAACATGTTCATAAGAGATGGTGACATGACAGCGCCAAGTAATTGCCTTAATGGGTGTCTCCTGACCTCAGTATATATACATATGATTATATTAATATTATATTAAGTATTTTCTGTATACAATGTATTATTATGTTTAATGTTCTTTATAGTAAAAAAAAACAGTCTTGAGTCTTAACAGCCACGACATATCACCAATTCGTGCATAATTTAAAATACCTTGGTGATATACATGTATTTATCTTGAGTGTTTGGTGGTCAAGAAAATCATGAACTTGCAGCTTGCAAAATCTTAGCAAAACAAAATAAACATTTTATTACAGAACAATGGATGACAAATCACGGCAGTCACAACTTGTCTTCATGGATATTGAAGGTATATATGGAGGGCCTATTTCAAGGTGGTAATAGCAACAGAGACCTTATTTGGGAACAGATTGGTAGGAGATCAGACCCGGAGATCAGAGCTGTGTATGTTCTCAAGTCAACACATTTCCCAACGCCCTCGCATTGTGAGGTCATCGAGAATATCGTAAACAACTAGAAATCATGGTAGTCACAACTTGTTTTTGTTGAAATTGAAAATATATGTGGATCTTTTTAGACCTACCGTGGTGATCATACACACCACCTGCTCGCTTTTCACCCATTCCAATTTTCACGCAAAAGCGCCATCAACCTCAAGATGGCCGCCAAACTTTGAACATGGCACAGCAATACAGCGATATACCACTCATTTGCAACCAAAGCAGTTGAAGTCTTAAACATCCTGCCTTAAAGGCAAAATAAGCAAGAGCCAATCTGCCCTCCAATAGCAAAAGGCAGTGAATGGCAAACGGCAGTAAAGTTTTAGTTTACATTTCAATGTGGCTCTTAACTGTCTATGTTCATCTCCCTGAATGTATTATGTATTAAAACATATGGAATATATATTTATCACCAGTGAAAATCATTCATTAGGTACACTTGTTATGAAATAAAATGGCAAAAGGCAGTTTTATCAGCAAAAAGCAGTTGATTGATTACACCCAACAGTGACCATAGAAAAAAAAGGCAGTTATTGATGGAGCCAAACAGGAAATGACTTTTCTTTTACATAAAACGTCATTTTGGCCATAACTGCCTTTTGGTAAAGGAGGACAGAAATATAGGAGCATCATTAATGCTCAAGATCACTGAGTTTCGGCGTTTCCAATAAAATGTAGCAATCATGGCCTCAAAATTGTGTCGATATGTAAAAGTATGATTTTAAATCTATGTAGTTTCATGATTCCACCCATTTCCAATAGTGTTTTAATGCAGCTATCCAATCCATCGCTATCTTAATAGTTTTAACTCACAGCTGATTGTATATAAGAGGTGAGACTATGGACGTTTGAGAATATTTGACATGTCCCCGAACATACTTTGCCTTTCTTAACAGACGAATCAGTCATTCTGAGCAACAAATTCTGTATTTGGAACCCATTCAGTTTTTTTGGCACATTTTGCATAAATGCTTTGTTGGCCTATTTTGCTAAAATGACGTTTTTGGTGAGTATGCAAAAGGAATCATCATAATCTACATGAAAAGTATTTAAAACTAGTTCACCACATACACCTACAGCCTCAGGGTATATACATGTATATCTATCTGAAGACAGGTTGTAGGCAGAGTGATTAGCCCAAAGGCAGAATAGGTCTCCAAAGACACCTGCTTGCTGATGTTATAATACTAGGTAATTCACCAGTACAACACTGAGATTGTTTTAAAATTGGAGCCTAGAAATAGTAAATGATTGGCCAAATTAATAATAATAATAATAATAATAATAATAATAATAATAATAATAATAATAATAATAATAATAATAATAATAATAATAATAATAATAATAATAATAATAATAATAATAATAATAATAATAATAATAATAATACGGAGATGTCTTTGAAAGGTGCATTCTGTCTCAGTGTCTAACATTATATCAAGCCTGGGCCTGTATTCAAATTAATTACCTAAATAGTTGTTGGGTGATCATAATTGGAAGTCGTCACAAAATGTCAATATAGTCAGCAAAAATAAATTGTTGGGAACGCATAAACTGATGACGTTTTTCTCATTTGCCAGGCCAGTCCCATATATAATGTGCTGTATTCCTCTGTATGTTATGCAGACATATTTATGTTAGCACTAGATATCTCAATAAAAAAAACTTTGATGTGTTGATCTGGAAGATTTGGCTTTTAAAATGTAGTACATAAACCGAACTAAATATTTTTTTTTATTTTCAGTGAAATTCCATGTTTTTTTTGCATAAAATAGAAACCTTCACACTTAGGGACTTACTTAGGTCATATCTGGTCATATCTTAGGTCATATTACTTAGGTCATATCACTTAGGTCATCAGTCAGTCAGCGATAAACATTGTCAACTATATTCTTATGGTGCACCGGGACTTGAATGAAAGTGCCTTAATGGCTGAATGAAGATTACACATGTGGCTTATTTCTCTTAAGGAAGCAACACATCATATCTACTAATGCCATTTGTGGCCATGTGTTGTCCCCTTAATTCATATATTTCTCTCTATTATCGTTCATCACTCTGAAGTTCCCTGAGAGGAAATATTATAATTTCCACAATCATAGTTTGCTCAATATCGTTCTTTTCGCTCACTTTTGTTTTGACTTCAGGGCTGAATGTTTGAGGTTAAGCTGTAGGTTCATGGAGCATTCGCGTATCATTGGTCCGTGTCAGCCATGTTTTACCCGTAGTATTTCCAAAATTTACTCCCCTCTTCTGATAAATGGTCCGTCCCTAACTAACAGTCCCAGATGCGTATGTCCCAATGTTAAATTGATTTACACACATTACTACAGATGTTAAATTGATTTACACACATTGTTAGATTTACTTCTGCCATTTGGAAGTTTTTTTTTGTTTTTTTTTCATTCACGAGGGCTACAAAATGATAAGCAAATAACAAAACCAGAATGCAATTTTATCCATATTTATTCAAATCTACACACACCAGCACAGAGCCCAATTACTTTGTCTGTCAGAGTAAATCTAATATTGCTTTGTGCCTAGAAGTGAATGGAGGTGTATGGAACAAGGTGTACCACAGGGCTCGATTCTTGGACCCCTGTTATTCAATGTATAAACGATTGATTCTATTTTATTTTATTCTTTTGTGTGATTTGTATAATTATGCACATGACAACAGTGTAAGTAAGCATAACAAAGATTTGTCTGTTGTCAAGGAAACTTTAGAGCTTTCATCTCAAGATGCTGTCACATGGTACATGCAAAACTATATGGAAACTAATGCTGACAAGTTCCAAGGAATTGTTATGTCACATAAAGAAATACTCAAAAATATTAACATAAATGAAACGCTTGCCAAGAGTGAAAAGGTGCTAAGTTTAGAATGTAAAATGAAAATATATTGTGCATAAGTTATGTCAAACTTTACATACTGTAACTTAGTGTGGCACTCATGTGGTCTTGTTGGAGCAAATCGTGTCAGTGGTCTGAACAGCACCAGGAGAATAGAGAAATGACAAGAAAGTTGCTTTCGCTATGTTTTTAAGGACGAAGACTACACTTGTTTTTTTAAGGTTTTACACCAAGATGTGCTTTTATTTTTGTCAGATATGTTTACATGTCACTGCACTCCCTATGATATGAGAGATAACTTAAATGTGCTTTATCCTGATTTAACAACGATATATGGCAAAAAGGTCACTGATAATGATGTATGAAGGTGCCAAAGTATACAATGCTTTGCCTCATCATATGAAAGAATGTTTCCATGTCAAAGATTTTAAAGCCAAATTCCAGTCCTGAGAAGGCATCCATGGTACATGTCGGGACTGCATTGTATGTAATTGATATTTTTTATCATCTGTAGATATATCTTTATGGTCTGTACAATTAATGTATGTTAATACTGAAAGATAATGAAGATCAAGCATGTCAGCTATCAATTGCAATAATCGTTACCTACATTTCCTTTAAAATTGAAATATACATAGACTTCACATGTGGAATTGACAAATTGCTTGCATGAAAAAGATCTCTACACAAGTAAATTGAATATAGGATATTGAACAAAATGCTCATTTCCTCCATAAAACAACTTTGATAGAGAACAATTAGAAATACATCCAAGGCAATAATTAGAATCACATAACATTTTTGAAAACTTTATTCAGAAATATATTTAGATTTTCATTGCACATTTGTATTGTAATTTCAAGAAAATCAAGAAATTCCCAATGAAGATTGTTGCGGTTTTATTGAATTGCATGTGATGAATAGACATATAAATATAAATGTATGTGGAGGCAAGTGATATACATTTGTCCCACTGTACATTGTATGCACATTTATTTGTTCCACTGATGCCTTTCACATCTTAATAAAACAAATTTCTTTGTAAAATATCTCAAAGCTGATACTCGATTATAAATCCATTAACAACATTAATATATACATAAATCACAACAGGAACAATGTTAAAATATCATTTATTAACAAAGTACAAATTGGGAACAGATGTTGCATTGACGATTCTCTTGATCTTCCCATGCTTTTAACGTGTTTTATAGACTAACAATGTATATATTTATATATATATTCCAGTACTTCCGGTTTCGTTGACAGTTTGTGGAACAAATCATATAAAACGTCCTTTAATGTATAAATGTTATCTTTCTGCCGGGGGAATGAATTTTCTGCATTATGTTCTAAACGGAGAGATTCTTCAAGAAGTTTGTATTACCCAGCAGGTAGGTGTCAGAAACATTTGTTTACAACACACACACACATAGCGATACGCCTTCGCTATAATGGAGGTAAGGGGGATGTACCCTTGGGAAATTTACAGAAAGGCTAAGACTTTGGTCCAGACCAGAGCATGGGTCTGAGAATGAATAGATCCCAGTCCCAGACACTATTGTACTTCTAGGCAAAGGTAATCCTACTTTGGTGGTCTTTACAGTTTGTGTCATTATGCCATCAAACACTCTTATCTCATCCGGGACAAGGTGCTGACTGGTCTGTGTAGAGACCTGATGAAATGCCAGGAATCACAGACCAGGGCCTCAGACTGAAATATTTCAATGTGTCAACCTGTGTGATGCTGTTCAGGGACTACAGATAGTTGTGTATAAAGCCAGATGGTGTCAAGGTGCTGTGGTGCATAGAGTGTCATGTGTTACATATTGCTCCCTTATTACTAACCAAAAATGCTGAGTTGGCAGAACATTGGTATTGAGACCCAGGGATTTGGATCCCTGTCAGTCACGATCAAGCGCGGTGAGCAGGCATTGTCTGGAATCAGCGCTATATAAATGTTACCTTAACCCTTTTTTGCTGGCACCAATTACCATAATCACTGCCGTGAATAAAAAATTTAAAAAGTCTTAAAATCTATTTGAAATTTGTACATGTGCATGGCGCTGATGGACATTGCAACCCAAAGAATATATATAAAATCCAGGTCCAAACGTGTCTAATGTTTGCCAGATCGAGCTGCCTGCCTTTAACAAGAGGTGTCACTGTCAATCTGTATCTTCACAAACCTTAATGGATTGCTCATTTTCATCTCTTGAAGACAGAATAGAAACCCATAAAAATGGTAATTAAAAGAATGGTAAGAGATGTGATGGGAAAAACCTGGTAGATTTGCCGCACAGGAGAGGTGTATTTTGCGGAACTAATGTTTCCAATTCAACGCAGACATTTTCCCTGACAAATATCTAATGAAGAAATCTTAAGTGAGCAATGTCATATCTCTCAAGCATGAATGAAATGCTGATACTTCTGGCGGTTCTATGGCGGATTGATGGTCAGACATCTGGTCCACACACACACACACACACACACACACACACACACACACACACACACACACACATATATATATACAAACACATACACACACATACGTGCGTGCATACACACACATACACACACATACACGCACGCAAGCACGCACGCACGCACGTACACACACACGCACACACGGATACACACACTCATGCCACAGCATGGCTCTATTAAGCAGTGAGATTTAAAACATTTTCATAAAAAACAAAACTGAGAGCTATATCAATATATTCATAGTGATGAACGACATCTTAAAGATGATTTGTAAAATTTCACACAAAGTAGCCTGGTTACCGTTCTTGGTAGATAACAAGAAATCATAGTCTTATGAGATTTCAAAAAGACAAAATAATCAAATTTATTTCTGTTTTATCAATTTTATTTTCAATTTCAACTTTTAATTGATGGGACTTGATGAATTGATGAAACTGCATTTTCAAAGAAGATATGCTTTGTTTGACAACCTGAATATTCCAGTTACCCTTCACTTTGGGAATAGTTGTTTCCTTTCAAATTTATCCATTGAATTTATTTCTCTGAAATAATTACCCATTGAATAGATAATCTCTTTTTCTGTTCCACAAGACGTGTCTTTTTCAAAAGAGAATATTATTGATTATAGATGTGAAGCATTGCAGTCAGGGACAGTCGTGTCCAAACATAAATGGACAAACAGGTCTCTGTAAGCCAAATCACTGCCAAATCACCTATTTCTGAGCAAAACTTGACTAAGCAGGCTAGATCATTGGTGAGCCGAACAAGGTTTGTTGACAAAGTGTTCAATGGATAATTTGGATTTTCAATGTGTAATAACTTTTGATCGCAAAGTCTAGGGTATAAACATTATACAAGGAAAAACGTGATTGCGAATCTCACTTGATGAATGTTTTAGAAAAATCAGTAGTGTATGCAAGCGGATATATGTACACATATTATGCAAACTGCGGCAAAATCATTTGTGCTTTCACAGCCAAGCTGTGTATATTGAACCAAACTCCCTCAGGGGAATAACACGTAATGAAGTAAATTTCATCAATGTTTAATATAATTCAACATTGATGGTTTCCCACAGGCTTCCTCAGCATGAATAGACATACAAACTAAAGTCATTGCCCTATATTTAATACCATTCTAAATTTGGAATTCCACAAGTTACAAATACTTGCCTTGCTCACAAAAATACAATCAAATCTGAATTGACCAACATCAGGTTATAAACTATAATCAGATGTCTGGCACAATTATCTGACCAATCAGTACAACTGCCAGTGCAAAACGAATCTATCTATTGTTATATGATGATTTTATCATATGCTAGTTACATAACAAGCTGGCTGGACTTTATCTCTAACCATGCCTTGTTATCAGCAATGTATCACGCCACGCTATCAGCAAGGCGAGAATGTGACGAATAAATGATCACTTTAGAGTTTGCCACGAAAGCATGTAGTCGTGTTATACTTCCCTCCAAACACCGGCCTGTCATCATTTCACATGGTGGAGAAGCCAACAAGATCCGGCACAGGTGAAAAAGAAAGATGGCACAGAATAACGGAGCAGGGAGAGATGCACCACGCCTGAGACCTGAGGCATTCCTGCCCCAAAGGTTTGATGGCTCGAGGAAAGACCTTGTCAGCAGCCATTGGGCATCTTATGAAGATTATTGTGAGATGCACACGTTAAATGAAGGTGAGCAGATCTCACGATTTAAACTTTGCTTATCCGGCACAGCCAGAGACTGGATCTCCGGTAAAGTGTTCACAACGATTGATGAGCTGAGAACGAGCTTTCTCAGACACTTTTCTGGGTTACACACCAGAGAAGCAGAGAAAAATCAGTGGAAGTGTGTCACTCTCAATCCAGAAGAGGCAGTCGACACCTTTCTCAGTCGGATCCGGCCATTGGCAACGAGGCTCGGAAAGAACGACCAGGACAAGCTCGACAAATTGGTCGAGATTGCAGAAAAGACATTGTCTGAGGCCAGTGCAGATCACATCTCAATAATGTCAAATGGGGACTTGCAGATAGCCTCAAATCTTATGCAAAGAGCCATTGACTTGAAAAAGATGCGTACAACGGCAGCAAGGGAGGTGACCTTCCGCACCGAAGAGGTACCGAAGGGTGTACAAGAGGAGAAACAAGTGCTGCTATCTGACATGATGGACCGCCTTGCAATCTCACAGGAGCGGATGGAAAAGAAACTGTCAGAGTGGACAACGCCGAGGCCAAGCAGAGGCAGAAGCCAGGAACGGAGGACTCAAAAGGGTCAGCGCAACATGGAAAGGCAGAGCAGGAGTCGCAGCCGTGGACATCGCTTTTCAGAACAAAGCCGCAGCCAAAGTCGCAGCGTATCACGGGGCAGATCAGCTACACCTGGAAAGACCATGGACTCATGCTGGCACTGTGGTAAGAGTGGCCATAGCTGGCGCAATTGTTTTGCTCTTGAGGATGAACTCAAGGCTAAACATTTTTAGCCCGTCCAATGGAACGCACCCGCCCAGAGGACAGTAAAAGGCTCACAGACCAAGTAAGAGTTACAAATGAACAGTCACAAGAAACTACAGCAAACATTACCACCACAGACTTTAAAGATATTCCTTTGTCAAAAAGATGTATGGTAAGTGGTACCTTAAAGAACAGGCAGAAAGTAACGATGCTTATAGATAGTGGGGCCACAAGATCTTTAATTTCAAAAAGTTGCATCAACAATTCTATTTACCTAAGTCAGTTAGACAAGCTATCAGTTCCATCAATACAGTTTGAATGTGCTGATGGTAATCACATCAAGGGCGAATATGCAATCAAATTGCCAGTTGTCATACAGGGAACTGAACTTAATATAACATTCATAACAGTACCCTCCCTTGGGAGTATTGATATGATTGTTGGGTCAAAAACTCTTCAGGAACTAAATGCAAACATTGATTTTGAACACAATATCCTAAGTTTTAAATCTAAATCAGTTATTTTGAAAACAAACAAAAAGTACAAATTATTACCAGGGGAAACAAAAGACATTACATTATGTGGAAAATTACCACCATTTATTAGAAATTGTGATGTATTGATTAGAAGCACAGGATTCCTGAAAAATTTGACTAGTTCAGACATATTAGCAAGGGCACATAAAGGACAAATTGTCATCAAGGTTAACAATAATGCAAGGAAAATTGTCACAATTAAGCCAGACAAAGTCATTGCATATTTGGACCTTAAAAGCACACAATACAATACACCTACAGTGAAGTTTCCAAAGTGCATATCGGTAAAGATCAAACAGTCATGTATGCACAAGCAGGGGCTATCAGACCCTTCAAGCTTTGCGGAGAGGGAGCCAGTTTTACGACCATAGATAACTGCAGATGTGCTATCAGTGATGATCTGTACAAGCATAATGTGCAGAATTATCAACATTTAGACCCAGATGACCCAAAGCTGAAAATGACACCCAAAGCTATATTAAAACAAGATGTAAAAATTGGGGATGAGATTTTGACACCAAAAATGAGAGAAAAATGTTTTGACCTGTTGACAGAAATGAAAGACGCCTTTAGCCTTTATGGAGAGATTGGTACTTGTCCAGATATAGAAGTAAAAATTGAACTTGAAGATGACACACCATTTATGTTAAGACCATACACTATTGCACCCAACCACCTTGCTACTATTGATAAGGAGATGCACAAATTATGTAAGCTTGGTATATTAGAGAAGGGGATGACTGATTACACCAGCCCAGTAATGTTACTCAATAAGCCAGGATCCACAGAAAAACGATGTGTGATTGACATGAGAGTATTAAATAGCAGAATTAGAAAGAAAAATCTAGCAGTACCTCTTGTAAAACATGTGTTACAAACAATCGGTAATTCTAAGGCAACAATATTCTCAAAATTAGATCTTAAATCAGCTTTCTTTAGTTTAGTACTAGATAAGGAAAGTCAGAAATATTGTGGGGTTAGTACATACCCAGGAGGCGACAGTTACTATCTAAAACGCCTAGGAATGGGATTGAACGTGAGTCCTAGCATATGGCAAGACACCATCAACACTTTTCTTGGTGAAATCCCAAGTCACAGGGAATTTTGTGAAGCAATAGCAGATGATGTCATTATCTATTCAAAGACCATTGATGAACATTTCAGGCACCTTAGATTAGTCCTCGACCTTTTAAGTAAAAAGGGATTAAAGGTTGCACCCAGAAAAACAGATCTCTTTAAAAACAAGACAACTTACATGGGACATGAGATCTTAGTGCACAATGGGGTTCCTAGCATTACACCAATGGGAGACAAAACACTAGCTATAAGGAAAATGCCACCACCAAGAACGGCAACAGAAGTGAAACGGTTTGCAGGAGCAGTGAATTATCTTTCAATGTATGTTCCAAGATTACAAACGCTTTTAGGCCCAATTTATAAATTAACCAAGAAAAATCAGAAATTTGTATGGAATGAAGAGCATCAAGAAAACTTCGACAAAATCAAGCAATTGCTGACGGAACCACCCATTTTAGCAATGCCTAGAAAAGAAGGTCTCTTACAATTGTACTGTGACACTTCAAAGAAGGCAACAGGTTCCTCCTTGTGGCAAGAACAAGATGGTAAATTAAGACTCTTATCTTTCCATTCAAAGGTCCTACCAGTTTCGGCAAATCATTATTCGGTATCTGAACTGGAATTAACAGGAATTTTAATTAACATTTTGGCTCACAAGCACATCTTGAACGGAACATATTTTGAATGCTTCACAGACCATTCAGCACTGGTTCAGATCTTTAATTCAAAGAGGGAACCAGCCACAATGCGAATAAAAAGATTATTGGAAAAACTTTCAGATTTCACTTTTAAGCTAGGTTACATGAAAGGAAAAGAATTGATAGTGACCGACTGGTTGAGTCGCAGCCCAATTGAGGGAGATGATCCACATTACTTGGAACCACTATCATTTATGAACCAAGAACATCAGGTAAGTGACAACTTTGATATACTGATGCCTGTTACAGATAGAGCAGTAACAAGATCTTATGCCAGGAAGCACAACATTACAGTACCAGAGATAGGACCGACACTGCCAGTGGCTAGTAGGACAAGAAGTAAGTCACCAATTACTATTACACCACAGAGACCATCTCAGGAGGTAAGCACTCACATCCCAGATCCTATCCCAATTGCAGTGACGAATGCTGTCAACCCATATAATGCCCATGAAGAACGCCCCAGACCTTCAGTAACATGGCCTATGAGACAAACATTAGTTGATAAATGCAGCAAGGATCCCGCAGAGGTAAGAATAAGATCCCTACTACCTTTAGAACAAGAAGAAGTAACAACAGAAGTTGAAAACCCACCAGAAAGACTTTTCAGACAAAGAAGACAATTGATACCAGAGGTAAGTGAAGATCAAATTTTAAGAAGTAGGGTTCCCAAACAAAAAGAAATCGATAAAATGCTATCAATTATTAAAAGAAGAGTACTATCTGACTACCACCTGCCAATTGAGTCCAGAGAAATTAGAGATGCACAAATGAACTCCCCGGACTTCAAGGACATCTACACATATTTAAAGACAGGTAGGTTACCTTCAAAAGCTAAAGATCAAAGAAGCATTTTAGTCAAAGCTGAAGATTACACATTAGTGAAGGATATTTTGTTTAGAACACATCCAACACCAGACAAGACAGATTGCAAGATCGCACTCTGTATTCCAGATGAGTTCAGTAAGGCCATTATTGAATTATATCATGATGGACTGACATCTGCACATCAGGGAATCCTGAGACTTTACCAAACAATCAGACAGAAGTACTATATACCTCGATTGTACAACAAACTTATAGCATATATTAGATCATGTCAAGTTTGCCAATCTATGAAGCAAAAGTACAATCAGGAAGTAGATTTCAATCTCAGAATTCCAGTAAGTTACAAACCTTTCCAGGAGTTACATATGGATGTGAAACATATGATACCTTCAAATAGGGGTTTCCAATATCTACTTGTCATTGTTTGTCCTATGACAAGATATCTCAAGTGTTACCCAATGAAAACTAGATCAGCTACCACTGTGGCTGAGATTATCTTAAGGAAGATAATCTTCAAGACAGGTAGACCACAGAGAATCATTATGGATGAAGATAGTTGTTTTCTTAACAACATTTTAGATCACATGCACAGAACACTGAAGATAAAACAAGTTTTCATTTCACCAGGTAATCACCAAAGCAATGTGAGTGAGAGGTTTTGTGGTACAATTGCCACATTTATCACCTCACATTTGACTGACAATGGAGCAGATTGGGACCTATTTGTAGAAGCATGTGAATATGCTTACAACACCTATGCAATGCCTTCATTAGATTCACTGTCACCTTTTGAATTAATGTATGGAAGACAACCAGATGACCTTACAGGACTAAAATTTGACCATTTAGAAGGTGTCAATACAACATATCGTGACTATGCTGAAACATTACAGAAGAGAGGTAAGCATTTACAGAAAGTAGTACTGGGTCTACAAGAAAGGAATCAGAAGAAACAGGCTGAAAGTCAAAGTAAGAGGGTAAATAATAAGACCATTTGGAAGAAAGGTACTATTGTATACCTACTTTCACCTTCTAACACTACCCTTAACAACACCAACAGTGCAAAAATAAAAATGTCATATATTGGCCCTCTTGTCATAGCTGAAATGTTTGATAGAACACATTGCATGTTGGAGGACCTAACAGGCAGAAGACTAACAGGTGTGTATAATATCAGACGTCTAAAAGAAGGGTTTATAAGAACAGACACAGGCAGCACAAGTAGAATTGAAGAAATAAAGGACGAATTGAACAAACAGAACAACAATGCGATACCAGGTAAGGAATATGTAGAATCATTAAAATATGCAGTTGAGGATAATAATATTCACTTACAGGAAGCAGTCAACATGTGCACCGAACCAGCAGAAAGAGAGACATGGACCATCATAAGAGGTAGATATAAACAACAATCCATAGAAATCCTTGTTGAAAATCCAAAGGAAAAATCAGACAGATTATGGATTCGGTTAGAACAACACCCATGGTGCATAGCTTTAGTTGACTTTATACTAAATAATGTAAGGATTTTTGGAAATGTGCAAAAATACAATAAGTAACTGAGCTTTAAGTTTCATGTGATGATATAAAGGACTATGAATTTGAATATGATTTGGACCGATAGCTAGGATAATAGTTAATAACATTTGACCATTATGACACTCCTTTAATGAATTTATCATTTTGTAATGTGAACATGGCTTGCCAGTCATTTGGTATGTAATCCATATTTACACAGGATGTTGTAAGTTACATAGCTTTAAAGCTATACTTTTACAAGTACCATTGTACATTGCATTCAAGGATGGATTCATGATTATTTCAAAGGAAATAACCGACACTTTGTAAGTGGATTACAACATAACAGTTTAACCATGGTACATCCACTCTAATTGTCCGGATACAGCTACTTGTGTATGCTTAATAAGGATGTCATAAAGCTCCATGAGAGATACTCAGTTAAAAACAGGTGAGCAGTAGGGTGCACTCTGTGACATTTCTCAGGAGGGGTCATTATGTGAACACACTTAATTTAAGTGTTTGAATATGTAATTTAGAATTTTGAGAAGTTTTTGGGAATACATGTTGGTTGTATTCAAAATCGTTATTATTTTACTATATAATTCCATAGTTCATGGAATAATCAATTTAAATAAACTTATTTTATCCACTTTTGTGGAATTAGTTAAGACTAGTTAGACTAGTTAGATGTAGTTATCAGACACATATTGTGGTAAAACTATTGCACTTGATATGATTATGGCACTCACAGTTTTACAATCGCGGCATGATATACTTTGATTCCAACACGTACCAATCATAAAAATATAGATTATCATGTCATTCACATTGATATGACCTTGACAAGTCAAAACATGATTCTCTTAAACAATTTTCTATCTTTATATATATATATATTTTCCCACAAAGCTTAAATTATTATTCATATGAATGGGACCAACAACATGTTCCAATTCTTTTACTGGATCATTCTATCACATATTCTATACATCAGGGGAGATATCCTGAGGCCTGAATATGGGGTTAACTATAAGAAGGTTGGATTACTGGAACCAGCCTCAGACATTTATCAAGTAACACTTTTCATGGAGTTACCCAAGTATAACTTAAAGATAGCTGAGGAATTGGAGCTGAATTGCCCAAATGATTTAGATGACTACACGTATAATATTTGTGAAAACTATGTCCCAGTATTTGACTCTTATGCAGCAAGAACAAAGATTCTGGAAGACAGACTTAAAGACAAGATTGGGAGTATTACCTCACCATTCGACATATCGAGCAAGAAAAGGGCTATTCCTTTGGTAGCTTTAGCTGGATTCTTTTCAGCAGGTATTAATGCACTGAACTCTTTTCTACAGTACAAACGTACATCATCACTAAGGAAATCAATAGCATTTTTGAAGGACTCCCACTTTCACTTAAAACAGGATTATTTTGACTTCAAGGATGATATGCTCACATTAACTAGTATCAATACAGATAGGACACGAAATAATGCTGTAAAAATTGCCGACTTATCATATGATGTTTGGCATATCACAAAAGCAGTAGAGGAACAATTCAGAAGTATTAATAAAACGTTGGATTTCATTTCTAAACGTCTTAAGGCAGTAAGAATAGTAAGTGTTTTGAACGCCAGAATTTTCAATTACATCACAGAACGACTGTACCTTTTGGAAGACATGATCTCCCATGTAGATGGTATTTTGGATGCTGTGACAGATTTAATGAGTGCTAAAGTGCCAGCTTCAATATTACCTCCTAATAAGTTAAAAGGAATTTTAGATCATGCTTCACAAGTGATGTATACTGAAAATCCAAATTATAAGTTTGCATTTGATAATATTGAGGATTTCTACCGTCTAAACAATGTAGGGTATACCTTCACAGACAACCGATTAATTGTCAATTTGGCAATCCCCATAATTCACACGTACCAAGAACCTTTTGACCTGTATAAAATAGAAACGGTCTATGTCCCTACAAACAACAGTGGAATCACCACATCATACACCAAATTGGAATCAGAAACAAGGTACTTAGCCACATTTAAAGAAAACTTTATTCAATTGAGAACTGACCAATTAAATTTGTGTTCAAGTTTTGCAGACCGCTTTCTATGTGACGATACGCTCCTACAAATCCATTCATCAAAAATGACTTGTTTTACTGCTATATTTTACAACACAAATCTAGACTTAATTAAAGCCCTATGTCATTTCAAATATTACCATAATATCAAACCAACAGCAGAAATTTTAGAGGCTGATGACAAAATCTTGCTTGCGAACTTTGACATACCATGGACAGTAAATTGCGAGCATAGCTCCACACCTGACCGCCATGATGGTCATCCATATGCAGTAATAAGCCGTGAGACCTTGTGCGGCTGTTCAATAACAAGTGAAAGCCATTTTATTGCTCAGAAAGTAACAGGATGTTTAAATTCTCCATTTAAGATTCAACTTAAGTACAGCCTTAATGGTGCGATGTTACTACATTTTGGTAATATGACTGAAACAACTAATTCAGAAAAACTAAATATAAGTTCTCTGTACCAATCCATTCCTGATGTACCATTGCCAAAGCTTTCTTTGAAAATGGACCAATATGACGATGTCCTATATGACACAAGTGAGATGGGGGTGGATCTTTCTAGGTTTTCTAAGATAATGCATAAATATGATCACGCTTACTGGTCCAAACAAGATAGATTGAAAGAACAGACAAGCTTTGAATATTGGTTTCAACAAAATAATTATGGATTCGGAATTTTATTTTTGTTAGCTATATTGGGCACTTTGTCACTTTGTGTTCTAGTGTTGTTGGCCATTAAATCTAGAATGTCAATATTATTGAAGTTAGCAAGTTGCAGGAGATTGTTTTATAAACCAGTAAAAACAACAGATTTCAATGTGCAACTTGGAGAATTTAATAAAGATCAGGATAATACAGGACCAATTGTTATAAATTAAAATTGTGTATAGACGACCATATAAATATGGTAATAAAAAATATAATATGTCATTTAGTCACTAATTTCTATGTTATTGTATATTGCTTAATCAAGAATATATCACAAAGGTATAAATGAACATGACTACAGTGATTAATGTATTCCATTTAGGCAGAACACTGAGAGTTCTTGCCAGTGGTGAAGTGCTAGTAACCTCTCCCACTTATACCATGAGTTAATTTCCTAATTTCCCGCTTTAATTTGAATATACAATATATGTATGATTTTATTTGCTATTACTGAGATCAGAGAAGATCTTAAATTTGTTTTATATGCCTTAAATCAGGGCATGTTATATGATGTAAGAATAATGTATTATTCTATTGTATGATGTATTCTAAAGATTTTATTATTCAATGTAATTATAAATTAAATTTCATATGATAAAACCTTTATTTAAATCGGGGCATGTTATATGATGATTTTATCATATGCTAGTTACATAACAAGCTGGCTGGACTTTATCTCTAACCATGCCTTGTTATCAGCAATGTATCACGCCACGCTATCAGCAAGGCGAGAATGTGACGAATAAATGATCACTTTAGAGTTTGCCACGAAAGCATGTAGTCGTGTTATACTTCCCTCCAAACACCGGCCTGTCATCATTTCACACTATATCCTTTCACCAATCAGTTGACAGCCAGGTTTTTATGAAAAGTGATGACTTGCGGCCGATCCATTGCGCAGTTTGTACCTTTGGAGGCAGGGACTGATAAGGAGAGAGAAGTCCTGTTATGGAGGGAAGGTCAATTTGTTTGTTTGGGGTTTTACATCACTTTCAACATTATTCCAGTCATTTCGTGATGAGACCTACTTGTAGCAGATATAGTGCTGCCTCACTGAATTGTCATGCCTCACTGAATTGTCATGTCATATCTCGTGGGCACTCTCACCACTGCAGGGGAACTCGTGCTAATAAGCTTACGCTCTAACCAACTGTGCCCGGCCTTGGTCAGAGTAGGTCAAGGCCAACATTGTGGATGTCAACTGCTGGCACAGTTAGGCCAGTGATTATTGTTCTCAGCAAAATGGTTTAATATCAGCCTCTCACCTGTCTCACCCCATGTCTCCTGACTGCACTCACACCTTTAATATAGTTCCTTTTGTGCGGGAAGTTATTTTCTAGTTCACAGTTACCAGTTCATTATTAAATTTTTTGTGGCAATATATGTATATATCTATATCCACTGGTAGTAATCCCTGAAAATTTGAAGACAATTGAAGCATTACGTCATATGTTTTCAAATTAAAATGTAACGCAAAGTCAAATTTTCACGAAACAAAATTGAATAATTAACTGGTAACTGTGAACTACTAAATAACTTCCCGCACGTATTGAAGGACAGTGAGACTCAGTCAAGTGTCAGCAATAGATGTTGACTAATTTCCTTCACCTCATTGAATGATTCAACGGCCGCCCTTTTACTGTCATCTCTATTCAACACTGCTTTTTAAAAGGGCATCTGTCACCTCTATTCAGCACTGCTTTTTAAAAGGGCATCGATATATATATATATATATATATATATATATATATATATATATATATATATATATATATATATATATATATATATATATATATATATATATATATATTTATATATATATATATGTAAAATGTTTATAGATGTGTAATCAACATAATTTTTAACAGCACATTATCATTTCTTTTTTAAGGAAATCTTTCTTGTTTAGATTTTCAACCCTCCCTACTACCTTTCTTTGTCCGTGTCTCAATGAGACTTAAATATTAATTTAATATAGTTTGTAGTTTAGATAAGCTTTAAATTGTTTCTGAAACTTTATAAAAGCCTTTATACACATTGCAGTAGAAATAAAAAGATTAATGATATCTTGAGGCTGACAGTCTACTGCTCTCAATATTCAACTTACTCAAATATCTTTTTTCTATAAAGCTATTCATTCCATCGCGATGCACCATGTTCATTTGCTAATATGAGATACTTTTTATGGGAAATAAGGTAAATTAAAAAAAATTGTAACCAAGTTTATTACATTTCAAGCTTTTTTTCTTTGACTTCCTTATAAATGGCTTCACAAATTTTAATTAGATTTTTTTAGATAGAAGTTTAATGTCAAATAATATCGATTTTGGTAGACATTTGTTCTGAATAGTAATATTTCATCTTTATAAAGATGAAATTGTCTGAATAACAAGATTTGTGAATATTTGTGCAGATTAAAATCGATGTAATTTCAACATCTCTATAATTTTAGCCTTTTATTGTTATTTAATGAATGTTTATGTAGATTGTCAGAAGATTGTCAGGCTTATGTTTAATCTGGTAGAAACCTTGTACATAATTGGATGCAGATGTGTTTAATGCGGTAATCTTACATATGATGATTAGCAATGTTAAGAATTCACTGGTCGGGCAATATGTGCAGTATAAAATGGTCCGCTTCTGGAAAATATATGGTTAAGGAATGAGAATATTTCACTGGTTGAGCAATATATGATGTGAAGAGAATGAGAGTTATCCGCTGGTGGTGCAATATATGAGTAAGGAATGAGAATAATTCACTGGTGGTGCAATATATGAGTAAGGAATGACAATGTTTCACTGGTGGTGCAATATATAAGTAGGGAATGAGAATGTTTCACTGGTGGAACAATAAATGAGTAAGGAATGGAAATTGTTCACCGGTGGCGCAATATATAAGTAAGGAATGAGAATGTTTCATTGCTGAAGCAATATATGACTAAGGAATGAGAATGTTTCACTGGTGGAGCAATATATAAGTAAGGAATGAGAATGTGTCATTGATGAAGCAATATATAAGTAAGGAATGAGAATGTTTCACTGGTGAAGCAATATATGAGTAAGGAATGAGAATGTTTCGCTGGAGAACAATATCTGTGTTGTGATTCAAAGAAGACAAAGCGATGAACCTCTTGTTATATACTTTATTGGAACAGAGAAAGCAAAACAGTTACGGCTCCCTATTGTTCCAAACATCTATGACCTCATGCATGACCTTTTCGTTATGTTCAACTCTCTTGCTTGATACTGACACTAGAAACTGTTGATCACTCTGTGCAAGATAATTAGGATTCAGAGAAACTAAATTATGACTTGTTAATTGTATGAGCCTCTGAAAACAGAGCAGGAAACGTGCTACATTAATGGAATACAGCACACCGTGGTTTCTGAAATCCGCTCCCAGTAATGTCAAAGATAATTACCCCAGTTGTGTGTAACATGCGGTGACCTCGTGACATTTTCTCAACAATGCCACCAGGGAGCGCCAGGATATGTCACTAATTCTTATTCTTCTCTCTCATAATAGACCTGAAGGTCAAGGCCACTGACACCACGTGGGTTGCCAATCCACTTCCTGTCCCGTTAAAAACAAGAATGATTTCTGTGAAAAAAAATCATAGGGTGCTATTGAAAATGATTATTAAATATTAGAATCATATATAGGAATAAACATATATCCTAACACATGTAATGTTTTTATAATTTAAATTTATTAGATAATTATGTGTGAATTGTTTTTTTTAACAGCATGGTACTAGAGGCTGAAGAGTGTGATTAACCCAAGAATCCATGGACCACGAGCCTCTCACTGACTAATTAATACATGTGTTACTTTGAAAATGAGTAATGAGGCATATTAACCATAAACTGTTCTTATGACTTCACACCCTATGTTGCTAAAGGTAAAGAGATGAGACACATCTTGACTTAATTACACATCTAGGACTAAGTGGTGATGTCACTGAACTCCCTCCCCTCGGTATAATTTTTAAAAAAACATTTAGCATGTCTTCATTCCACATCTTTTTGTCCATGTCTATAATATTAAAACACACTCTGACAAATACAATGCTGCCATATCTCGATCTCAATAATCTTGATGAATTTCATATCTAGATAAATATGTTATTCTGATGGATCGGGATGATACCGGAAAACACCCCCACTCACTTCATTATACATAGGATGAATACTTAAACTCGTTTTCTCTGTCTGTATTCTGGTATTCACTTTGATGGATTCGTGCTAAACTGTACTATGAAAGACGAGAAATTTAAACTAACATATTTTGTGAACATACTTTCCCAGTTACGTTATATACCATATCATGATTTATATATCATATCCATTTGATATGTTATATCGTGTTTGATATGCCATATGATATATAATGTTAACATATGCCATAGAATATATCATAATCAATTAATGTAATACCATAATTAACATGCCACATACTATATAATGTCAACACATGTCATAAAAAGGTCAATAAACGCCATATAATATATACTATAAATGTCATATGCTATATAATATATGATGTCAACACATGCCATGTTATAAATCACAACATAATATGCTATATAATATATGATGTCAACACATGCCATATTGTATACCACATCATAATTAATATGCTATATAATATTTGATGTCAACACATGCCATATTATATATCAAAACATAATTAATATGCTATATAATATTTGATGTCAACACATGCCATATTATATATCACAACATAATTAATATGCTATATAATATTTGATGTCAACACATGTCATATTATATATCACAACATAATTAATATGCTATATAATATATGATGTCAACACATGCCATATTATATATCACAACATAATCAATATGCTATATAATATATGATGTCAACACATGCCATATTATATATCACAACATAATCAATATGCTATATAATATATGATGTCAACACATGCCATATTATATATCACAACATAATCAATATGCTATATAATATATGATGTCAACACATGCCATATTATATATCACAACATAATATGCCATATAATATATGATGTCAACACATGCCATATTATATATCACATCATAATGTGCTATATAATAAAGGATGTCAACACATGCCATATTATATATCACAACATAATATGCCATATAATATATGATGTCAACACATGCCATATTATATATCACATCATAATTAATATGCTATATGATATATGATGTTAACACTTGCCATTTTATATTACATCAGATTTCGCATTGTATATCAAATAAAATTCCAATAAAACATATCATATGTCATATTTTATGTGGTTTGTCACAAGTCAAGAAAAACAAAAACATTGAGACATTTTATTTCCTGACGACGGCGTTACGCCAAGCGTTGATGTAAAGTATACAGCAATTAGCAGAGATGCAGTACATTGGATGTTGGGCACTTGAAAGATGGGCGATCAAGACAAGCTTCATTACCTTCGTTAGTTATTGTCCTATCCTGTACAAAGTGTTTTTTTTTTCAAAAGTGAAAGTTTGCATTTTCTTTACAGTTCCTTGCAAATTTTTCTCCACAGTTTCATAGAAGATGGAATACGGTTGGAATACTTGGCTTAAACTATCTGATCAACGAGCCGTATGTTCCATTCGAGAAATTATGATGACAAAAAGAGGATATGATAAATTAATTAAAACTGATGTTTATTTGAAATACGTATGGCATTGTGAAAACAAATTTGACAGGTATGGTAAATATTGAATGAAGATAACAACAAGTGGTAATAAATCAAGGTTAGCTTGGCAAATCCTTGTCATAAAACCACGTAGATGATAGTTAATTATAAGGCAACATTGATAACACCCGCTGTTGAAGATATTCCCTCTGGGAAGGTTGTGGCCCTTTTTGTGTGACACACAGATTGCCCATATTCCATGATATTATTATACTAATATGCATCTTGATATGCGTGGGAGAATTCCACATGTTTTTCATTAAAACTAATGATATTTTTTTCATCATTGATGCATGTGAAGATCGTTCTGCTTTTTATTACTCCATGAACTTAGAAACTCATGTTATCAATTAATGGTATTTTATATCAAAGTAAAGGCCACGCAAGTAAATTTGTTAGTTTTGTTTGTTTGTGTTTATTTCGTGATACAAAAAAAATGGAAAACGTACAAGAGAGGTCCCTGCATTTCCTCCTTAATGACCATAAATGCAACTGTATGTAACTTCTGAAGAAAGCAGGGATGGACTCTCTACAGCTCTGTAGAATGAAGGCAATTGTATGTGAGGCATTCAAAAGCCCCAAGAACATAAATCCATATTAAATGCACAGCTTGATTAAAAAAAAAGAATTAAAGTATGATTTTAGAGACAAGAACATATAAAAAGTGCCCTCATTCAATAGGATCACTTGTGGTCTGTTGTCTGTTTAAAGCCTTATTAGTAAACTGAGAAGGTCCCAATTGCACTTGCAGCTCATGCTCCTTTGTATACTAAAACATGGAATTTAAAAAATATATATCACAAAAACCATCCCGATTATGGAAAGCTACATGATACTGTGACCCAATAAAACTGCCACTAAAAAAAATAAAATAGAATAAACCTACATATGTGCACAATAAGATAGTTTAAGTGGACGCCTAAGTTCATTTATATATCATGTTACTCAGCACCTTGTAGACATATTCTACTGTGATGAAATAAAGTTCCTACATTTCTAGTGGAGGCTTGCCAATGTGTTAGTTAAGTCTCTTTTATGAGCAATATATTCTCTTCTGATTGAATCACCAATACAACTAGGATTGTGTTGAGTTCAGTAAAGCTTTGCATCACGATACTTAATGAGTAAAGTAAGAGTGTGGAAAACCTATAAACCTAAGTGTTATTTTACGACACTGTTCTGGATCACATTCTTCAAGCTTCAAAGCATAATTGTTCAACCAAACATGTTATGCAGGCATATTGTGGCTACTCTTCCCTCTCTGTCTCTGGGTGCCTGCCTCTCTGGGCTGGGACTATGGGCTAGAACTCATTGAAAGGACTCTGGTCTAGAACTGGGTTAGGACTATGGGCTAAGACTATGGACTATGGATAAAACTATGGGCTAGGATTCATGGATAGAACTATGGGCTAGGATTCATGGATAGGACCCTGGGCTAGAACACAAGGATAGGACTATGGGCTGGAATTCATGGATAGGACTCTGGGCTAGAACACATAGATAGGACTATGGGCTAGAATTCATGGACAGGCCTCTGGGCTAGGACTCCATGCTAGGACCCTGGGCTAGAACCTATGGCTAGAACTGTGGGCTAGGATTCATGGATAGGACTATGGGCTAGAATTCATGGATAGGCCTCTGGGCTAGAACACATAGATAGGACTATGGGCTAGAATTCATGGACAGGCCTCTGGGCTAGGACTCCATGCTAGGACCCTGGGCTAGAACCTATGGCTAGAACTGTGGGCTAGGATTCATGGATAGGACTATGGGCTAGAATTCATGGATAGGCCTCTGGGCTAGAACTTCATGCCAGGACTCTGGGCTAGAACCCATGGCTAGAACTATGGGCTAGGATTCATGGATTGGACTCTGGGCTATGATTCATGGATAAGACTCTGGGCTAGGACTCCATGCTATACCACATTGATAGGACTATGGGCTAGGATTCATGGATTGGACTCTGGGCTAGGACTCCATGCTAGGACTCTGGGATAGAACACATGGATAGGACCATTTATCCAGCCATTTATCCAGCCATTTCTTTTATTCAAATGATGTCATACAAACACTGGAACTGAGGACAGAGAAAAAATATCACCAGAGAAAATATATAAATATTAACAATATGTTATGCAATAACATCGATTTTGCAATAAATACACATTGAAATGTGCACTACATGTACATTCCTGTCATTGCATTTTTGTTTTCCATAAGCACATATACCAGGTGAAACATTGGCGCAAGGAACAGCTTCCGAAGATTAAAAGTTGTATTCGCCATGGAAGTGAAAGCATTCACACTCATTGTGTCACCGGCAATATTAATGGTAATAGCTGGAGCCAAGCTGTGAAAACACCGACACCAAGATGGCCTAAAGTTGATAGAATATTGCATCTCAAATCTCTGACACGTAATGGGTAATTACGTTGGAACTTGCTACACTAATATTTTAACAGGAAATTGGGAAGAAACTTTAGAAGATAAGACGCTGTCACAGCCATATGTTTGGTGCTGACATCTGCCGAACAGTGATGTTAGGAAATTGGTAAAATCCATCACAAACTGTTTGGTGTAAGAAGCATGACTCGTGAAACTTATTTCACTTTTAAGCTTTTGCAGTGACAGGGGGTATTGTATGTCATTCTGTCCATCAACTTCTCCTCTGGTCGGAGTTATTAACTATAAACAGGCAAGATTTATTTTCAGGGGATCAATTCTATTTATTATTTTATCGGGTTCAGATTTCATTCCTTATAAGAAGGGGTCAATATCAATATGTACCATTTAATTTGATTGATCAAAATTATTATCTGCTCAAGCCTGGTCTGTGAAAGGATTTAAATGATCATTTATGAAGCAAATTCTAGAAAATGTTTTATAAATGTCATGTATACAGTAATAAAATAGAGTACTTAATTGGAGGTATGCATGACATTTTAAAAATTGAGGCCATCTTATCCTTAGCCAAATTAAAATTACTCCAATATCTGCCTGATGCCATTATTGCCAACTTAAACACTAAAATTGCTTCGACTGGCATCAGCTACAAACTGTTTAATCTGCCGGAAAAAAGTTAATTTGGATGACTTCGGTGATTTATTATAGCGTTTGGTGATAGCGTTAAATTTCTGAAAGTGTTTCATTGAAAAAAAGTACAGACGCAAAATCTCTGCTTTGTACAAATATTTTGATATCAGAACTAATGTCTAACATCTACACACCCCTAATGGGACCTCGCACAGATGTTAAGTTATTTACTCTTCATCTAATTGATAAAATTCCATATTTTTTTTCTTTTCTTCAATTCCTCAAAACGATTCCAGCAATTTCATTTTACATGCAAATTATTTCATCTTGAACATGATTTATTTCCCGGCACGCGGACGTTGTCATTTAGATGTGGCGCCAGTTCGTGTTGAACTCTCACGAGAGGTCAAAGGAGATGAGAGAGGTCACGAGCTCATCTACTTCCGGTCTCTTGGGGATTGCATTCTCGCCTCGACGTGGTTCCTCTATTCACAGTTTGCCACAGACATCGATCAGTGCACTAGCGTCTGCCATTTCAGATCACGAGAGGTTTCCTAACCCTATTGACCAATACAATCCATGTTTTCTGGCTTATTGCAGTGTGTTTTTGACAATTTGCAGGTTTTTTTTCATGAGAGACATGTTTTTATCGCATTATGCACAACGCAACTTGATAATTTCATGACAAAGAAACCGTAAACATTGCCACATTTTTCTGCCTATTTTTAGACCTTTATGTGGAAAGTAAAAACATTTCTTTCAATGACTGAAACAGTGATAAATGATTCTGGCTTAACATTTAGACTGCCACGATCTATCTCTTATGGAAATCTTAATATGTGGAAACCTGACATTGTTGCAGCCTAATGCCCTGCAGCGGAAGAATTGACTGTTCCAGATTGCACTAAACGTTATCTTCTATTATCTTTTGGCAGGGTCATATCACAGCAGACAAGCTTTAATAGACCAGCCACCACTGCTCAATTGCCATAACCCCGGCTATCATTCCACTTTATACAACTTTAGGGGGCCCTTAATCCACCGATGGCACTTCTCTAAATGTGTCTCAAATGATTGATATACTCTCACAAATACTTAATGGCTACTTTGATTTGACCATAAATCGCCATTATATCTTTAAAGCAATCATTTTATCAAGTGACAGGTGTGAAAAAGAAAACTATTTTTACAACTTACTTCATCTTGTCCTAGATCGCTATGAGCTATTTCATATTCATAATGACAAGATGAAAACGAGTGGTAGAAATAGGATTACTTCAATCACGGCAGATGAATCTGAACCCTGGTAATTGTTTCACTGTACTTTGAGCATAGACTGCCTATGTTTAGCAGAGTACAGAATACGGTATTTACGGTATTTCAATTTCCAACTCTCTTGAGAAAAAGAAACCTTGATTACTTTTAAAAAGGATGTTAATTTATACAATTTGTCAATCTATCCTCATCCTATTGTTTCAAGAAAAGGTCCCTTTAGCTCAGAATATCTTCTTATCTTAAGTTATACATAGAACAAAACAGTATTTAATGGTGCTACTATTTTCACTTGAGTATGTTGTGTTCCCAGAAGACTGAAAAATATTGTAGGAAGAAGTGATGAGGTAAAAACAGATGTGTCTCTCACGTTGACCATAGAAAGCTTATTTTGGTTTCATATATCATTGTGAATTACCCCCAAAATAGATACTCTTCCATTCTGGACACTTGTGCAGGAGTAAATACAAAAGAAAAACCTTGGTGATAATTAGCTTCAGGTACATTGTGTTTGTATGAAGCAAATCTTGGCTGACATCTTCTGTTCTGGAGGAAGGAATAGAGATGGATGGCTAATGTAAGTGTTGTTGCCAGCTAATTGATCACTGCTGATGTGAATAGGCAATAGTAGAAAGTAGTAGCTGGATATGCTAGATACACAGGTGGCACTGCACAAATATCCTGCCCTGGTAAAACTGCTTATATGCAATCATAAAATCTGCCTCCATATATCACATGGACATTGTCTTACTTGGTGCTTCATTGCTTTATATATACTCTGCCATGCTCTCTTACATTCTCTGCTCTGTTCTTTTTTTATAAAATTTCCTCTTCATGTTCTGCATGCTCTTTGTCCCCTTCATATGCTCTCTATCTCTCTGTACCATTTACCCCCTTTATATGCCCTTTGTTCCCTTAAAATACCATTTGTCCCCTTTATATGCCCTTTGTCCCCTTCATATGTCCTTTGTCCCATTTATATGCTCTTTGTCCTGTTTTTTGTATCACTGTCCTCTTTATATGTGCTCTCTGTCCTCTTGTAGGAAATCAAAATCAATTGTGATTGTCTGAAGCAAGCTGTGAATGCAATACAGCCAAGATAACTGAAATTTGCTTTAAAAATACTCCTCTTGCTGACTATTTGAGAATTAATGCAGTGGGATTGGTTGACATTTGGGCGAATATAGATATTAATTATACACTGAAGTTTTACCGTTAGCACAATATTCTGACGCAATTCATATATATATATATATATATATATATATATATATATATATATATATATATATATATATATATGAAACATTATTTTTCACGCTTGTCTGAGGCATATTGTCGATATATATATATCCATTATAAGACATCAGAATATGACTTGTTACCTTTGGTTCCCTGTAAATGTTCTAAATAGTTTGATTGTTTCTTACCTTGAGATAATGACATGTTTTTCTCATCTCCAAAAGGTAATATACCTAACTTTGGAACACTGGAACGCAGAAATACTGGAATAAGGAACAATCATGATGGATTAATTAATTGATTAAGGTTTGGTGTCAAAAGTGTGTTTTCTTGATTTATTTTTCCCACTGTAATATGGTTACTATTTGATATATTTATGAAGCAAGCTTTCAAAATAGACACATAATTTATAACTCCAGTGTTCTTTTTCTTGTCATAAAAAGGATCTCGTCTTGCATCATTTAATATAAGACTTTGCTGTAACCTTGGGACCTTAAACATGCTTCTGTTATTCTTTTACATGCTAATGTTGAAGCATTTCTCTACCAACGTACAGGCCACGGGCCGTGGCGCAGTTGGTTAGATTGCCAGCTTATTAGCACCAGTTCCTCTGTGGTCATCCAAAGGTCGTGGGTCGTGGCGAGGTTGAATTCATGATACAATTTCACACATGAGCTGAGGCCCGTGCGCGAAGGGTTAACCCGTTGTCCTTGTAAATCTGTGACCGGGTGGGTTGTCATGTCAAGGACCTGCGACATGACAATTCAGTGAGGCAGCACTATATCTGCTACAAGTAGGTCTCATCACGAAATGACCGAAATAATGTTGAAAGTGATGTAAAACCCCAAACAAACAAACAAAACAAAAATCCATACCCTATTCAACTTTTTAATCCCCCACGCTGTAGACACTAATAACTGTCCCATATACATATAGGGATTGTAAACCACCTCGCAGGTGTCCGTATGCTGTGGCCGGAATTCCGGTCAAACGTCACTGGAAATATGTGGTCGTTGTTTGGGGTTTCCTTGTTCTATATTTTTGTCAACCAATCAGACAGAACAATCCCCCCAAGGATAGTGACATTATTCGCCCGCTGCACAAACTCATTGTAACGAGAGGTCCTTGACAGTCTTAATATACATATTTGGACTAGCATAGTCTGGTTTTTTATTTATTATAATTTATCTATTATCCGCTATATTTAGGAAGCAGGCCTTGGCATGACCTAAAAAGGAATCCCTGTTTTTTGAGATCTAAAAACAAATGTTATAGAACTTTCAGACATATCTGAGTACTAATAAATCTAACCATTAAATCCGAATCACTAAAATATAGAAAGATGAAAAATGTCATCCCTAAATATCAATTGGAAATGACATCATAAAATAAATAATGATAAATCTTCCTCTATAGATGTGTTGGTTGCACCTAATATCATACGACAGGAAATCTGACACAAAATATGAAATATACATATCCAGATCGAGTCTAAAATAACACTGAGAACCAGTCCAGTCCTACCGTGTTTATACCCTCTCATCAGAATTTCTTCAGAATTTTTTGGTCAAAAATACATTCCGTACGTATTTGATCTAAGTTGAAATTATTAGCTGTATATCATAGTAATTAGCGTGTAACCCAACATATGAAAATACGAAGAAAAACTTGACATTTACTGCATAGCTCCGTCTGTCATAAATCACCCAATTTTTAGTGTTCTCCAATCACCCATCAGCAAAGCCCAGATAGGTGATCTGGAGGGGTTTGTCGAACGTCCATGGTCTCTACCAACTCCAACCAAAGAAAAGTTTGGTGGAGTTGATTGAGCTCTAGTTAAGTAAAAACTCGCCAGCTGCAAAAACTTTGGTAAACCCGTTTAAACGTCAAAATTGAACCCGTTTCAACTGCCGTTAAAACGGGTTTGATTCAATTTTTGCAGCTGGCGATTATTATCAAGTATTTATATTTTCTTTATTTAATGTAATCCAAAAAATAATCAAGCTTTTTTTGTGAGATTTTAGACATAATCATACATAAAATATGAATTATCACTTAAACAGTTGGGTATTTAAAAAATCACATCTGAACGAGATTATGACCAAAAAGCAAAAATCTCAGACCTCTCCAGATCACCTATCTGGGCCTTGCCGATGGGTGATTGGAGAACACTACCCAATTTGCAGATAGTTTTCTTATATCAAGTTCTGCAAGATTTAGCAGTTACAGCTGACGTATGACTTTAAATGATCGTATTTAAATGGAGATTCAAACGAGAAATTATGTTATACAAACGTGTATTTGTAAATATTGACGATCTTTTCACCACTGCTTCTGGTTTATCAAGAAAGATAGAGGCCTGTCACCGGGACTCAATGGTGTGAACATTCTTACTACCAATGACGATAGGTTAATTCTAGCCTTATCTTTTCAAGGTAAAGAATAACATTATTAAGTTGAAAGCAGACAGCTAAGGCCTGTATCAAGTACAAGTACTTAGAGTCTACTCAGTCTGTACAGTAGCTAGAGTCTATTCAGTTTGTACAAATAACTAGAGTCTACTGGATTGTACAAATAGCTAGAGTCAACTCACTTTGTACAAATAGTTAAGGCTAAGGCCTGTGTCAAGTACAAGTAGCTAGAGTATACTCAGTTTGCAAAAATAGCTAGCTAGAGTCTACTCAGTATGTACAAATAGCTAGAGTATACTCAGTTTGTACAAATAGCTAGAGTCAACTCACTTTGTACAAATAGTTAAGGCTAAGGCCTGTGTCAAGTACAAGTAGCTACAGTATACTCAGTATGTACAAATAGCTACTCAACTCAGTGTCTAAAATATCTAGAGTCTACTTTGTATGTACAGATAGATAGAGTCTCTTCAGTATGTACAAATAGCTGGAATCTACTCAGTGTGGACAAATATCTGGAATCTACTCAGTGTGGACAAATACCTGGAATGTAAATAAAACCAAACTTATGTTATTTGGAACTCAGAAAAGGTTATCAAACAATGCAGATACTGTTTGTATAGAACTAGGTGATAATCAGCTAGAGCAGGTGTACTCATACAAATACTTAGGACTCATCATGGATCCCTCACTAACATGGGGCAAGCATGCTGAGATCTTGTGTAACAAAATCTCCAAAAGGATTGGTGTTCTAAAAAGAGTCAGAGGTTATCTTGATAGAAACGTAGCTACCATGATGTTTAATGCCCTAGTCCTACCAATTTTTGACTACTGTAATATTGTAGTTGGAAACTGCAGCAACACCATCCTAAACGGCTCCAAAGGCTCCAAAATAGGGGAGGCCGAGTCACCCTTGGATGGAATAGATTCTCCATTAAAAGAGACATTCTCTCGGAACTTAAGTGGTTATCAGTTGAGGAGAGAATTCAGCTTCATTTAAACATAATGATGTATAGATGTTACACAAATGAGTGTCCAAGGTATCTCAATGATTCCATACAGTACAACTCAGAGAGAGAAAGGTGCAATACCAGGGCTAGTGTCGACAGTAGACCCAAACCAACGAAACATAAACTTGCAGCTGGCCAGCGTAGTTTTACATTCAGAGGTCCAGAAGCTGTCAACAGGTTAAATTTTAACATGAATGATTGTACTTCTCAAAACTATTTTAAGAGCAGGGTTGTGCAGTATATTGTAAATAGCAGAACTTGAACTGATTTTAATCTTGTACATGTTAACTCTTTTTTATGTAAATGTGTTGTCTAATTGTGTGTGTTTTATTTGTATGGGCCTAATTGAAAATCAGTTGTAACTGTATTAGTTGTCCCATGTAAAATAAAAGAATACATACATACATACATACATACATACAATCTACTCAGTGTGGACAAATACATGGAATCTACTCAGTGTGGACAAATAGCTGTAGTCTACTCAGTGTGGACAAATAGCTGGAATCTACTCAGTGTGTACAAATAGCTGTAGTCTACTCAGTGTGGACAAATAGCTGTAGTCTACTCGGTGTGGACAAATACCTGGAATCTACTCAGTGTGGACAAATAGCTGTAGTCTACTCGGTGTGGACAAATACCTGGAATCTAATCAGTGTGTACAAATAGCTGTAGTCTACTCGGTGTGGACAAATAGCTATAGTCTACTCGGTGTGTACAAATAGCTGTAGTCTACTCGGTGTGGACAAATAGCTGTAGTCTACGCGGTGAGCCCAGCGCATATCGCTCAGGAGGGAGTAGTTCATAGTCACCATCACTCATCCTCACTGAGCAGGGAACTGTGGGACATGCTGAGAATCTGACAGGGAGAGTTATAGTGAGGAGAGGACCACACCCACGTATATCAGCACCCGGACCCGGGCCCAGACACGATATACAGCTTAAACTGCGGGAGACATACCGCCACAGATGTGATGCGAAGATAAATCTCAAACTTGACAATCATAGCATATACATCTCCTCTCTTTGGCCAGTAGCAGACAAAGATAACTCAGAGCACATCAATAATGCAAAATATTTATATCTACTTGTCTTTATAGATCAAATTAAGCTTGAATTATCACTCTGGGAAATGCGAAAATGCATTTTTTTCTATTGAATGATATGCAGTTAAAAGTTGTGCTGTTTGATTACGTCTGTAGCGTGCTCACGATCTGCCATGTTACTGCTGTAGGACATACAGGTACCAATCCAAGCCATTAATCGCTAGTTGCTTTCAGTATGGTGGGACGATCACTGGTTGCTTTCGGTATGATGGGATAATTGCTGGTTGCTTTCAGTATGATGGGATAATTGCTGGTTGCTTTCAGTATGATGGGATAATTGCTGGTTGCTTTCAGTATGATGGGATAATTGCTGGTTGCTTTCAGTATGATGGGATAACTGCTCGTTGCTTTCAGTATGATGGGATAGTTGCTGGTTTTGTTCAGTATGATGGGATAATTGCTGGTTGCTTTCAGTATGATGGGATAATTGCTGGTTGCTTTCGGTATAATGAGATAATTGCTGGTTGCTTTCTCTCCGTATGATGGGATAATTGGTAGTTGCTTTCAGTACGTGGGTGAAGGAGTGATTGCTCGTTGTTTTTACCATGGAATCTCCGCTTTGATTAATACAGTTGTTTTGAACGTTTGTGAGCAATAGTTACCAAGTGCAGCAATCAGAATAATCCCTTATCTTTATTGAATAAAAACATCTTCCATCTTAAAACTTTCTATTAGTCAGTTTAGTCAGTATTAAAATTACCTCACCAACCATAACCATAACATAATTTCATGTCATAATCCTCCCTGATTATCTCTCATAATCTCCTTTCAGGATTTATACATCACAATCTTCGTGCATCATCTTTGGCATAATCATAATATTCTATCAATTTCCTTTTCAAATTGGTCATAAAGAACGGCAAACCAAGAACATTTCAAACCAAGGTCAAGGTCAAACATCAAGTGGACTCATAAACCGTGTCCTGCAAAATACGATAACAAAAATACCATAGTATCAGACTGAAAGAAATTAAATTTGAGGTCAGACCAGACTTGCCTCGAAATCAGATGGAAATTGCCAACATCCGGATCTGTAATGTACTTTGCAAGTCATCTGAATTTTATCCTCCCCATTAACAGGTATTAGAGGAAAGTAAAATGTGATTTATCAAAACTAGATGCATGCTTTTTTCATATCAACTGAGCATATATGGTTTGGTAATACTATGAATGTGATGATGCAAATTGGCTTTTGTGTACTTGTAGGCACATCACTTTCTGATGCATTCGAAAAGGAGATGAGTGCACTTCATTGAAGCACTTCATCTGTTGCATTTATCATTTTTCTTGTTTGTTTGGGGTTTATATCACTTCCGACATTATCTAAGTCATTTTATTATGGGACTAGTGAGAAACAATGAACATCAGCTAGAAATAGGTCTCACCATGAGAAAAACCCAAACATTCAAATAAAAAACATAATGCATGTTATTGAAATATCCTCTTGCTAAACAAAGAAGCTTAAATGAAATGAGATTTCCAAACACTTTACAATATGATTATTTTTGTCATATAAATTGATTTTAAATCTTAATGTTACAAAGGGTACCCATCATATTACTACCCTAAAGGTTTGTTAACAATGGGGAACCTTCAAACTGGAACACTGAAGTGAATTTGCTTTCAGGGGCGTGTTTGACCATTAGTGTTTGTCCATTGGTACAGGCCTAATACCCATACGGACCACAACAGTAATCACATGAGGACAAGCATAATACTGGACACTTTCAGCAAACCCAATAATCCTGGTAGATGTGCTTTGGTTGATCATGATTCGAGAGAGAGGGCTTGTTTGTATCATAATAACATGAATGCTTATTATTTACAATACAATTCTCCTAAAATCTCTGTATTACTGCCGGTGACCTCCATGATTTCCGGAAACCCTCAAGCGTGACCTCTTTGACCCCAAGGTTCATATTAAGACCGGAAATGCCGGAAATGACGTATCAGAATGGTGACAATTTGTGGCTCTTATAAATACAGCTATTTTCCAAGGAATGTGGCTGACTTGAATAATCTTCCCCCTAATTTAACAACATTGGAAACTGGAAGCTTGGAATCATTCGGATTTAGAGTGTAAATGTTGGTGTCATCAGCTGGAAAGGTCAATCTTGCAATTCTCAGCAGGATGACTATTGTTTTTTTTGGCAGAATAAACTTATAGGTGTAGATTTAGAAGTATTATGGGATGCGTCAGTCATGTATCACTGTGGGAGATTACCTTTGTTTGGTCTGAGATACAAAACAGCAAATCTGTGCGCTCTATTGTATAATAAGGCAGGCAGGTCTGGTCATGATATACGGCACAACTTGAGCCTGAGAGATTAATTTGTGCCTGAGGATGCCACCGTGTGTCAGATCGTCTCTGATGTATTTGTCACTTTACACATAGAGTGCCACAGAGAGGTGTGACATGAATCCCCTGAATAACTATTTCACGCTTTTTTATTTCATATCTGCACGGCCGAAGAGAGTAAAAGAAAAACTTTCAGTGTTCTGTAGCAAAGACGTGTATAACATTCTTTACTTCTATCCCCTGAAAACGCTTTCACCCCTTTAGTCTGATCCAATACCCTTAATCTACTTGCACCCCTTAATCTGCTTAAACCCCCTTAATCTGCTTCTGTTTATATCCCTTTATATGCTTTTACATCTATGCCTGTCTTCATCCCCCTTAAATCTTCCTAACCCTTATTTCACGTATACCCCTTATTGTGCTCACACCCCTTATTCTTCTCACACCCCCTTATTTTGCTCACACCCCTTATTCTTCTCACACCCCCTTATTCTGCTCACACCCCTTATTGTGCTCACACCCCTTATTCTTCTCACACCCCCTTATTCTTCTCACACCCCCTTATTCTGCTCACACCCCTCATTCTGCTCACACACCCTTATTCTGCTCACACCCGCTTATTCTTCTCACACTCCCTTATTCTGCTCACGCCCTTATTCTGCTCATACCCCCTTATTCTGCTCACACCCCCTCATTCTGCTCACACCCTCTTATTCTGCTCACACCCCCTTATTCTGCTCACACTCCCTTATTCTGCTCACACCCCTTATCATGCTCACACCCCCTTATTCTGCTCACACCCCTTATTCTACTCACACCCCCTTATTCTGCTCACACCCCCTTAATCTGCTCACACCCCCTTATTCTGCTCACACCCCCTTATTCTGCTCACACTCCCTTATTCTGCTCATACCCCTCATTCTGCTCACACACCCTTATTCTGCTCACACCCCCTTATTCTTCTCACACCCCCTTATTCTTCTCACACCCCCTTATTCTGCTCACACCCCTTATTCTGCTCACACCCCTCATTCTGCTCACACCCCCTTATTCTTCTCACACCCCCTTATTCTGCTCACACCCCTTATTCTGCTCACATCCCTCATTCTGCTCACACCCCCTTATTCTGCACACACCCCCTTATTCTTCTCACACTCCCTTATTCTGCTCACACCCCTTATTCTGCTCACACCCCCTTATTCTGCTCACACCCCCTTATTCTTCTCACACCCCCTTATTCTGCTCACACCCCTCATTCTGCTCACACACCCTCATTCTGCTCACACTCCCTTATTCTGCTCACACCCCCTTATTCTGCTCACACCCCCTTATTCTGCTCACAACCCCTTATTCTGCTCACACTCCCTTATTATGCTTCTCCCCGTTATTCTGCTCACACCCCTCATTCTGCTCACACCCCCTTATTCTGCTCACACCCCCTTATTCTTCTCACACCCCTTATTCTGCTCACACCCCTCATTCTGCTCACACCCCCTCATTCTGCTCACACTCCCTTATTCTGCTCACACCCCCTTATTCTGCTCACACCCCCTTATTCTGCCCACAACCCCTTATTCTGCTCACACTCCCTTATTATGCTCACACCCCCTTATTCTGCTCACACTCCCTTATTATGCTTCTCCCCGTTATTCTGCTTTCACCCTCTTATCAACTTCAAACTGCTAATCTCTTTTCACTACTTGATATGTTTCCACCCCTCAATCTGTTTTACCTCCTTTATCTTTCCCCTCTTTATCTTGAAAAGATAAAGAACAGAAGATGGCAGAGTCAAGGGCAAATCTGTGACCCTCCTATGAGGGCCACATCAAAAGCCAGATATAAATGAAACAGACAACATCCGGGGACTTCTCTTCCAACATCCGGGGACCTCTCCCTTCAGACGTCCAATAGGATATATAGTTCATACCCGTTATATTATTCAACAAAGCCTATATCTTGAATGCCAGAAATCATATAAATCAAGCAAACTATGATAAATGAGACAGGAAAATATGAGATAAAAACACCACGGTAGAAGTCTGAATAGGACTTTATATCGCCCTCAAAATATAAGGTGTTTTGAAGGAAGGTTCATTTATTATCAGATTCAGAGGGGCATCAACATATCTAATGAGAAAATATTGAAAGCAATAACATGAAGATGGGAAATAATTACACAAATATCTGAAAAGTAAGAGAGAACAGGCGCAATTTAGTCACGCTTTGGTGGGGAAAATATTGTGTTCTACTCCCATTAGAAACAAAATGATATTAATTTTTTTCTGCGCTCCCATGAGTAACAATTTATCCGCCAGACCATTCCCCAATGCTGATTGCTGAATCATTGAATTATTATGTCTTATAGAATAAAAAAGGCAAGAGACAGAAAGTATTGCTTTGTGGAAAAACCCAGAGAGCCAAGAATTATGATTTGTCATGTATTTTAATCTTTGCGATATATACTTGACAAACTTCAGATCGAAAAGCAATACAAATAACAATTATCATATTAATTGTTTGTTTAACTAGTGCAGTAAAGGACGATAGACTAATCTCACACTGACCATAACCTGATAGCAAACTGGCCATAAACTGATTACACAACCTGACCATAAACTGGTTATAAATTGAATACAAACTGGTCATAAACCGACTAAAAACTGGCCATCAACCAATTGAAAACAGATTATAAACTGACCACAAAGTGGCCATAAACTGATCACAAACTGATCACAAACTGACGATAAACTGACCATAAACTGACTGATGCATTGTTTTTGTTGTGCCTTATTCTAGCTGCACCTCATCTCTATTGACATTATACAGATTTATGGGAGTTTCGGAAGGGGCGATGCCCTCACAGGCAATGAATATAGTACTTTACAAGGCTTAGCTTGCTGCTCTCAGCATCTTAGTATGGACTAAACCTTTAGACGCAATCACGTGACCAGACATTCAGATGCTATCACGTGACCAGACACTCAGATGCTATCATGTGATCAAATATACAGATGCTGTCACGTGACCGAATCTTTAGATACTGCCACATGGCAGAACATCTTGAAGCTGCCACGAACTGGTTTTAAATTCAATCGATATCTGCTTGGGTTAGTATGTGCAGATTGATTGTATGGCAGATGAAAATCATAACCGGATATCGGTCTCATTGCCATAAGCAGGAAGTGAGCTCTGAGATCAAGCAGCTCAAGTTTTATGCCACAAAAAACTATATTTAGATATTGAGTAAACAGAAAACATACACATGATATAAATGGAAATACTGTTAGGCATCTGACTATCATTTAGACATCTGACTATCATGCCTGTAAAAACGATATTTCAGTTTATAAAACAGTTTGTTGAAATTTTGTCATATCTGAAATATTTTTGTTTAGTTTTTTGTTGTTGTTGTTTGAGTCTCCACCATTTAAGTGATTTATGCAAATAATAACGATTTATGCAAATAATAACGATATATATATTTATTAAGAAAATGTTAAGAAATGATATGTGGTCATAAATAAACAACCTATCTCTCTGAAATCGGCTAAAATGCTCCTGACAAGGCTGTTAGGCCAGTACCGATTGACATAAACATGTAGACAAACAGACCTCTGTGAAAAAAAATCAGTCCAGTGGCCAAATCTGAAGGTGCCACACGATAAGTAAACCTTCAAAAAGCAGGTATGTGCGCTATATCACTGGTCAGCAAAGCAAAGATTGTTTGACAAAGTGTTCAATGGATGATTTGGAATTTAGCAGAAGACTGATCTAAATCCAAATAGCTGGGAAACTGTGTAAGGATAGTATAATGGGTGAAAGCATTAGATCACAAAGAATAAGGTATGGACATTCATATTATGTAAAGAAAAGGTGCTTTTAAATTTCAGTTCATGAATGTCTGAAACAAAATATATGATAATTATAATATAATTTGAAATTTTATTAATATGTACGATAAATGCAGTTTTGATTAATTTGCAAGTTAAAATGAGGCTGAAGTCGGCAGAGATTCCCTATAAGGATGGGCAGATAATTGAGAAAGACATATCTATCTCTTCCCTGTGCGCAGGACAGGAAGTGTTTTGTATGGTGATATAATCCCCCTTACCTCTCTAATGGAAACCGAACTCAGAGCCTTCATTGCAGCTGCCACAAGATGCAAGGAAGTAACTCCGACTTCTGTCATGCATTGTGACATCTGCAAATGGAGGTACAAGTCACATGACTTATGCAGACGCCGCAGATCACGTGGCAAGACGGGCAGACGACATTTTGCAATGATTACATGTCAATTTGCACCACATTCCCTTGCTGAGTGGGTACATAAGACCTCCTTTGTGAGTTGCTCAGGGTGAGTTCATCATGGTTTCTGACATCCCATAAGTGTTGGGGAATTAGACGATAACATATCTGCAATTTCCATTCTGCCTAAAATCTCTATGAGTGATCCTTAACATTTTCATACGCTGCAAATTCATACACGCTTCTAATAAGATTATACGCTTGCAGATTCATTTCAGAAATGAAGTTAAATTAAATATATTGTGCTGTCACCATCATTAAAATTCTGACAGGAAATGAAAAAAAACTTGGGTACAGCAACATGACAAATATCAGCGAATGAGAAAAGAAGAAACAAATTCAGTATGTAAAATACCTGAAATGATCATCAGCCGCATATATAGGTATATATATATCGAGTAGTGCACATAAAAAGTTGTTACTGTAAATCTGCAACAAACAAAATGTGCTGACGTCAGAAACTTCACTACCATGCACCGTAAACCTGCATCTGCCTATAATATCGCTCGCTTTATTTGTTCGCGGCAATAAATACGTTTATTTAAAGCCTAATTAAAGATAACTTTTATTGTCATTTATCAATTTGGAAACTTAATAATTATTTTTTCTCAATGCATGCAAGGTTTAATGATGTTGGCTTAATTGCAATACAAGTTTTATTTCACTCCCATGTGAAGTAATGTCAGTCGAATATTTTCTTTCAAAAGATTCTCAAACATTCAATCATCTTTGGCTGACAGAATAAAATAGGTTTTCTTCTTTAAGAGATGCTCATTACATCCCATACACTTATTGTAAAATTTGTCATATTTCCTGACACTGCGAATACATAAAATCATAAACTTATTACAAATCATGAATCCACAGTTTTGATTAATTTGCAAGTTAAAATGAGGCTGAAGTCGGCAGAGATTCCCTATAAGGATGGGCAGATAATTGAGAAAGACATATCTATCTCTTCCCTGTGCGCAGGACAGGAAGTGTTTTGTATGGTGATATAATCCCCCTTACCTCTCTAATGGAAACCGAACTCAGAGCCTTCATTGCAGCTGCCACAAGATGCAAGGAAGTAACTCCGACTTCTGTCATGCATTGTGACATCTGCAAATGGAGGTACAAGTCACATGACTTATGCAGACGCCGCAGATCACGTGGCAAGACGGGCAGACGACATTTTGCAATGATTACATGTCAATTTGCACCACATTCCCTTGCTGAGTGGGTACATAAGACCTCCTTTGTGAGTTGCTCAGGGTGAGTTCATCATGGTTTCTGACATCCCATAAGTGTTGGGGAATTAGACGATAACATATCTGCAATTTCCATTCTGCCTAAAATCTCTATGAGTGATCCTTAACATTTTCATACGCTGCAAATTCATACACGCTTCTAATAAGATTATACGCTTGCAGATTCATTTCAGAAATGAAGTTAAATTAAATATATTGTGCTGTCACCATCATTAAAATTCTGACAGGAAATGAAAAAAAACTTGGGTACAGCAACATGACAAATATCAGCGAATGAGAAAAGAAGAAACAAATTCAGTATGTAAAATACCTGAAATGATCATCAGCCGCATATATAGGTATATATATATCGAGTAGTGCACATAAAAAGTTGTTACTGTAAATCTGCAACAAACAAAATGTGCTGACGTCAGAAACTTCACTACCATGCACCGTAAACCTGCATCTGCCTATAATATCGCTCGCTTTATTTGTTCGCGGCAATAAATACGTTTATTTAAAGCCTAATTAAAGATAACTTTTATTGTCATTTATCAATTTGGAAACTTAATAATTATTTTTTCTCAATGCATGCAAGGTTTAATGATGTTGGCTTAATTGCAATACAAGTTTTATTTCACTCCCATGTGAAGTAATGTCAGTCAAATATTTTCTTTCAAAAGATTCTCAAACATTCAATCATCTTTGGCTGACAGAATAAAATAGGTTTTCTTCTTTAAGAGATGCTCATTACATCCCATACACTTATTGTAAAATTTGTCATATTTCCTGACACTGCGAATACATAAAATCATAAACTTATTACAAATCATGAATCCACAAATTAATATTGATGCACAATCTGTGTGCACTGGGCTGCCGTGATCCTTTTTTATAATGATACAGTTATAGATATGGAGATTTGCATGAACAGTAATATGGGACTGGATTTCCAGATGTTGACACATTCGATGAGCAAAACGTCATCAATTTGTGTTCAGTCTAACTTTGACCTAAGTAATCCGAAATGAGGTTTGGAATAGAATTATATCTTAAACAAAAATCTACAAAATGATGAACAGCTATAAACATAGACCTTTCTGAAAAGTAAAAAAATTATTTGATTTTAATATAAACGCTAACCTTTTTAAAGGTAAAACAAGAATTTGTTTTTTGTAATTTCCTTGTGGAAAATACTTTTGATACTTTTTTTTGAAATATCAACTGTGAGTGTGTAAATATCGTTGTCAACAGCTCAGTTTTGTTGATTTTTTTTAGATATAGTTCTTGTTAAGTTTTCTGGGGGCTGATGACCCATTTAATCATCTTTGAGGTGGACACCAGTCAGTAACTGTGGATTGTATCCACCTACCGGAGATTGACAGAAGATAAGCCAGAGATTTGCCTATATTTTATCCCACCGCTATCGTAAGCGTGATACCGCTAATGCTATTGGTATGTCTGAAGCATTTAGCACCGCAATTTCTCATCGTGGTCACGTGGTGTAGCTGATAGAACTGTGATTGCTTGGAGGGTATCTTCATATTTATTGTCCTTGCTGGACTAACCCCTAAATGTCAGGTTAGAGGGATAAATATATCAGAATTTAAATCCATGTTAGAAGGGATACATTTATAGGACAGACAGGTACAATATCTAAGGCAGACTGGCTCAATACTTAAGGCAGATTGGCTCAACATCTAAGGCAGACTAGCTGAATATCTAAGGCAATCAGGTATAATATCTGAGGCAGTCAGGTCCAATATCTAAGGCAATCAGGTATAATATCTAAGGCAATCAGGAATAATATCTAAGGCGGTCAGGTCCAATATCTAAGGCAATCAGGTATAATATCTAAGGCGGTCAGGTCCAATATCTAAGGCAATCAGGAATAATATCTGAGGCAGTCAGTTTCAATACCTAGAGCAGACTGGCTCAGTATCTAAGTCAGACAATCTCAATTATGTCAGGATGGACTCAATATCTAAGTCAGACAGGCTCAATTATGTCAGATTGGCTCAATATCTAAGGCTGCTAGCCAAATATCTAAGGCAATTAGGTTCAATATCTAAGGCAATTAGGTTCTATATCTAGGGCGGACTGGCTAAATATCTAAGGCGAACTGGCTATATATCTATGGGAGACAAGTTAGATAAATGAAGCAGAAATACCATTTCTCAAAGAGCTTACTCAGATTTTAAGCACAGTTGAATACCGCATCTCAACAAACTTGCATCTCGCATTTATCACATTGAATCAAAATAAGATCAGGACTTAATTAACTTCGTTAGTTTTAAATATTTATATTTTAATAAATTTGTTTGGATTCGTAAATCGACTGATTCTGTGATAAATACGCATATTTCATATCTGTATTGTGGAAACATTTAAATTGTAATTTGCAAAGAAGAATTAACAATAATTCCCCTTAGCTCCAAATTATGATAATTTCATAGACACAACAATATTGTTTATTTGATTAAATCCGGTGAAAACTTCGTTTCTAAACCACAAATACCGTTAATTGCTTCCAAGGGCTAATGCGTTTTCTTCACAGATATTGTCTGTGTCAATTTATCCATGAGAAAATCAAACTGTTTATCATGGCACAGAAATCCTAATTTTACCTGACGTAAACTGATGGAGATGTCGATATTCTATTAACCATGTCACGTGTCAACGTGATTTCATCGTGACATCATTTGATTGGATCCGAAGTTGAAGTACCGTTGGTTAGTCACCAGAGTTTTACTCTTTTTCTGTGTTATCATTACTATTCAAGTACAAGATTAGTAAGCCATATTCCATAATGCAAATAGTTGACATGGCAACAAGAAAAAAAGACTTTCAAAATGTTTCTAATTTGTATTTTACACATATCTCTTACATCTCAGCAAAGGTCAGGGGTCATGTCGTAGTTGGTTAGGGCTCAAGCTAATTAGCACCAGTTCCTCTGTAATCATTCAAAAGGTTTGTTGGTTTTATATCCGGCGTGTTGGCATTGCATTCGAAAAGCAATTTTTATAATGAGCTTAGGCCTTTGCCTTAAACTTTATCCCTGAATGGGTTGTCAATGACAATTCCATTGGGGCAACACTAAATCTGCTACACGTTGGTCTCGTCAGGAATAACTAACTAAATGTTTTAATGATATAAAACAGATAACTCAATAACAGATGTCTAAATGGATAATTATCAACCATAATCGGATGATTATCAACCATATCACCATTATGACTCCGGGAGGTTTCCTGTACATGATATATATATGTGACTTGGACAATGCAAACACATACAACGATAATATATCTGAGATTCCACCCTATTACCATTCTCATACAAAGAGAAGTAGTGGAATCTTTCATCTTCCAGTCAGTAATTGATGCATTAGTCCCGATCTAAGTCGAGTTATATGAAATCATTTTTTGAGGAATATTCTTTGAACAGATTTCTTTACAATTCTTCATCTTCAATCGTCTTGTGAGAATACTGTAATAGTTTGTCAATAAAAAAAACCAACATTTTAACCAATTGTCGCAGAATTGAGATATCCAACTTTTTAAAACTCATGTCTAAAATGGTCAACATAACTTTTCAAAGTTCTTTCATATTGAAAAAAATAAATAAAAATAAAAACAAAATAAAAATAATGAAAAAATAATGAAAAAATAAAAAATAAAAAATTCTCCCATTTCCCACAACATAACTTTTCAAAGTTCTTTCAAATTAAAAAAAAAATAAATAAATAAAAAAAAAAAAAAAAAAAAAAAATAATGAAAAAAAAAAAAAAATACAAAATCACACTCAAGTTGCTTCCATTGCCCACTGAGGGCCATAAGGTATAGCGTGGACAGCCCAATAAGAAAGACTTAAGTTGTATTTCTATAAGCCCAGCCTCACATCTAGGACCACATCAGCGCCAATTACCAGCCCCCGGGGGCCCTATGAGGCAAAGCTAACTCTCAGAGATGAGGCTCTCTGTCTCCAGAAATCACCACAACAAAAACCACGAATACAAATGACAAATGACTGCATAAAAAGGAGGCATTTTTCTGAAGTTCGCTTTTATGCTTTATGTGATTCAGAGTCATTCTGTCCCAGTCCGATATGATATATTGTACCATACATTTGATCTATTATCTGCTACTTTTTATGTTTTATTTGTTTTGTATTATATATAGTAGCTGTTATATTACATTGTATAGAGTATGTGTTATATTATGATAAATAGAGTAATGTGTTTTATTATACTACAGCCGACAACTGACCTGCGGACGACAACATAGCTGCGGTTCCATTTTCACTGCCTTTAAAGTACATCTGTACTCTCGAAAATATTCACATCAGGTCATTCTTTGACACCGGAATGCGCCAAAATGGTCAAGAGGTATAATAAACATCGGTAATCAATTGATGAACTAAAACGCAGCTCTGTTGTCATCCGCAGCTCTGAGTATCTGTTATATTGTAGTATATAGAGTGTATGTTCTGTACAGTCTCTGTTGTATTGTGCTATATAGAGTATATGTTCTGTGCAGTCTCTGTTGTATTGTGCTATATAGAGTATATGTTCTGTACAGTCTCTGCTGTATTGTGCTATATAGAGTATATGTTCTGTACAGTCTCTGTTGTATTGTGTTATATAGAGTGTATGTTCTGTACAGTCTCTGTTGTATTGTGCTACATAGAGTATATGTTATGTACAATCTCTGTTGTATTGTTCTATATAGAGTATATGTTCTGTACAGTATCTGTTGTATTGTGCTATATAGAGTATATGTTCTGCACAGTCTCTGTTGTATTGTGCTATATAGAGTATATGTTCTGCACAGTCTCTGTTGTATTGTGCTGTATAGAGTATATGTTCTGCACAGTCTCTGTTGTATTGTGCTATATAGAGTATATGTTCTGCACAGTCTCTGTTGTATTGTAGTATATAGAGTATATGTTCTGCACAGTCTCTGTTGTATTGTGCTACATAGAGTATATGTTCTGTACAGTCTCTGTTGTATTGTGCTATATAGAGTATATGTTCTGTACAGTCTCTGTTGTATTGTGCTATATAGAGTATATGTTCTGTACAGTTTCTGTTGTATTGTGCTATATAGAGTATATGTTCTGTACAGTCTCTGTTGTATTGTGTTATATAGAGTATATGTTCTGTACAGTCTCTGTTGTATTGTACTATATAGAGTATATGTTCTGTACAGTCTCTGTTGTATTGTGCTGTATAGAGTATATGTTCTGTACAGTCTCTGTTGTATTGTGTTATATAGAGTATATGTTCTGTACAGTCTCTGTTGTATTGTACTATATAGAGTATATGTTCTGTACAGTCTCTGTTGTATTGTGCTATATAGAGTATACGTTCTGTACAGTCTCTGTTGTATTGTACTATATAGAGTATACGTTCTGTACAGTCTCTGTTGTATTGTGTTATATAGAGTATAAGTTCTGTACAGTCTCTGTTGTATTGTGCTATATAGAGTATATGTTCTGCACAGTCTCTGTTGTATTGTGCTATATAGAGTATATGTTCTGCACAGTCTCTGTTGTATTGTAGTATATAGAGTATATGTTCTGCACAGTCTCTGTTGTATTGTGCTACATAGAGTATATGTTCTGTGCAGTCTCTGTTGTATTGTGCTATATAGAGTGTATGTTCTGTACAGTCTCTGTTGTATTGTGCTATATAGAGTGTATGTTCTGTACAGTCTCTGTTGTATTGTGCTATATAGAGTATATGTTCTGCACAGTCTCTGTTGTATTGTGCTATATAGAGTATATGTTCTGCACAGTCTCTGTTGTATTGTGCTATATAGAGTATATGTTCTGTACAGTTTCTGTTGTATTGTGCTATATAGAGTATATGTTCTGTACAGTCTCTGTTGTATTGTGTTATATAGAGTATATGTTCTGTACAGTCTCTGTTGTATTGTACTATATAGAGTATATGTTCTGTACAGTCTCTGTTGTATTGTGCTGTATAGAGTATATGTTCTGTACAGTCTCTGTTGTATTGTGTTATATAGAGTATATGTTCTGTACAGTCTCTGTTGTATTGTACTATATAGAGTATATGTTCTGTACAGTCTCTGTTGTATTGTGCTATATAGAGTATACGTTCTGTACAGTCTCTGTTGTATTGTACTATATAGAGTATACGTTCTGTACAGTCTCTGTTGTATTGTGTTATATAGAGTATAAGTTCTGTACAGTCTCTGTTGTATTGTGCTATATAGAGTATATGTTCTGCACAGTCTCTGTTGTATTGTGCTATATAGAGTATATGTTCTGCACAGTCTCTGTTGTATTGTAGTATATAGAGTATATGTTCTGCACAGTCTCTGTTGTATTGTGCTACATAGAGTATATGTTCTGTACAGTCTCTGTTGTATTGTGCTATATAGAGTGTATGTTCTGTACAGTCTCTGTTGTATTGTGCTATATAGAGTATATGTTCTGTACAGTCTCTGTTGTATTGTGTTATATAGAGTATATGTTCTGTACAGTCTCTGTTGTATTGTAGTATATAGAGTATATGTTCTGTACAGTCTCTGTTGTATTGTGCTATACAGAGTATATGTTCTGTACAGTCTCTGTTGTATTGTGCTATATAGAGTATATGTTCTGTACAGTCTCTGTTGTATTGTGCTATATAGAGTATATGTTCTGTACAGTTTCTGTTGTATTGTGCTATGTAGAGTATATGTTCTGTACAGTCTCTGTTGTATTGTGCTATATAGAGTATATGTTCTGTGCAGTCTCTGTTGTACTGTAGTATATAGAGTATATGTTCTGTACAGTCTCTGTTGTATTGTGCTATATAGAGTATATGTTCTGCACAGTCTCTGTTGTATTGTACTATATAGAGTATATGTTCTGCACAGTCTCTGTTGTATTGTGCTATATAGAGTATATGTTCTGTACAGTCTCTGTTGTATTGTGCTATATAGAGTACATGTTCTGCACAGTCTCTGTTGTATTGTGCTATATAGAGTATATGTTCTGTGCAGTCTCTGATGTATTGTGCTGTATAGAGTATATGTTCTGCACAGTCTCTGTTGTACTGTAGTATATAGAGTATATGTTCTGTACAGTCTCTGTTGTATTGTGCTATATAGAGTATATGTTCTGCACAGTCTCTGTTGTATTGTAGTATATAGAGTATATGTTCTGCACAGTCTCTGTTGTATTGTGCTATATAGAGTGTATGTTCTGTACAGTCTCTGTTGTATTGTGCTATATAGAGTATATGTTCTGTACAGTCTCTGTTGTATTGTGCTATATAGAGTATATGTTCTGCACAGTCTCTGATGTATTGTGCTATATAGAGTATATGTTCTGTACAGTCTCTGTTGTATTGTGCTATATAGAGTATATGTTCTGTACAGTCTCTGTTGTATTGTAGTATATAGAGTATATGTTCTGCACAGTCTCTGTTGTATTGTGCTACATAGAGTATATGTTCTGTACAGTCTCTGTTGTATTGTGCTATATAGAGTACATGTTCTGTACAGTCTCTGTTGTATTGTGCTGTATAGAGTATATGTTCAGCACAGTCTCTGTTGTATTGTACTATATAGAGTATATGTTCTGCACAGTCTCTGATGTATTGTGCTATATAGAGTATATGTTCTGTACAGTCTCTGTTGTATTGTGCTATATAGAGTATATGTTCTGTGCAGTCTCTGTTGTACTGTAGTATATAGAGTATATGTTCTGTACAGTCTCTGTTGTATTGTGCTATATAGAGTACATGTTCTGCACAGTCTCTGATGTATTGTGCTATATAGAGTATATGTTCTGCACAGTCTCTGTTGTATTGTGCCATATAGAGTATATGTTCTGTACAGTCTCTGTTGTATTGTGCTATATAGAGTATAAGTTCTGTACAGTCTCTGTTGTATTGTGCTATATAGAGTATATGTTCTGTACAGTCTCTGTTGTATTGTGCCATATAGAGTATATGTTCTGTACAGTCTCTGTTGTATTGTGCCATATAGAGTATATGTTCTGTACAGTCTCTGTTGCATTGTGCCATATAGAGTATATGTTCTGTACAGTCTCTGTTTCATTGTGCTGTATAGAGTATATGTTCTGTACAGAGTATCTGTCATATTTCTCTGTACATGTTTGTTAGATCTGTTCCGATGTACTAAATGTCAGATCGATATTCTAATATATGTTTCAATTATTATATATGTTTCAAGTTTTACGATAGTTTCGTGTGTTAGGTAAGTTTAGCCTTTCTAGTAACTTGTTCAACTCATTTAGCTTAGCATCATCAATTTTCATGTTTAGTTTATATATAAAAATAACAAGAAAAATCTTCATTATGAGAGGGGGGTTCGGGATCCGCCTGTTATATCCTTGACCTGTACACCAAAATTCCTAACCGAAGCAAAAACAGCATAAAATTAAAATTGTAAATATAAAACATTGCTATTGGTTATTTTTATACATTAGTCTCTCATATAGTTGGAGAAGGTGAAAAGACGGTTTCCATGGCAACAGGTTCTAAAGCTGTTTTGGTTTGATAATCCAGTTGTACTTCCTACGCAGAGGGGAGTTTAATGGGAAACACTGATGTTCTGTCAAGGCTAATTCAGCACAATTTAACCTAAACCAGTCAGACTGAATTCTTTCTCAGGGACGCAATTTCCTTGATACACCAGGCGCGACAACACTTAATAGGTATGATGAAATGTTTGACTTCTTGTATTTGTTTGTATCAATGATCTTTTTAGAAATACAATTTCGGGTGATATAGAAACCTGCCTCTGTGACCAAATGAGCTACTCTTTTCGAAAAATGACTAGCGATCCTACCTTTGCATTGTCACAGAAAGTTGTGCGACCCCGGATGGATATGTTCATGTCATTTGAGGACTGTGAAACAAGTGTTCATAACATACCGACAGATAAAAGGTATATAATGAACATTGGAAACAGAAAATCAAACATTTTATTCACATAGCTTAAAAGAGTAGCGAATTCAGTATATTGTTCAGATTACAATTCAAACTCCGTCCCCGCTTCGAGGCGGTCACGTGACCCCTTTACTCAAGAGAATAATTGCTTCTTGAGTCTCAAACAGGGGAAGGCATGCACACGCACACACATACACAAACACTAACACACACACACACACTTCAATGTGGATTTACTCTAATCGTATAGTTTAATTTTAAGTTAAAATATAAACGACAGGATATACCTCTTAACTAAGCTGTATATATATATATATATATATATATATATATATATATATATATATATATATATATATATATATATATATATATATATATATATATATATTATATATAGTTAAGAGTGAAAACTATATAACACAGGAAATAAAAACTATTCCATTTGAAAAAAGTTCAACCCCACAAGACATCACATGTATTGCCCTCATGTGTGCCACAAAGGTATCTGCAAGTGATACAATATATCACTAATGTGCTTCTTAATATGCCTTTATGGCATAGTTTGAAGACGTCGTTTGCCTAAAAACTCCCTTCATTGGTCTTTATGGAACAATTGATTGTCTGGTTCTGTGAGAGGGACAACGATAAAACAAATGAAGAAAGACGATGAGCGTGGACTAAGCCAATATGCAGCAGAGCATAACACTTCAATACCACAGTTATTCTGAAGATAAAATGGACTTTATCACTTGCAAGAGATGATGGTGGTTTTTGTGACAAGCAATCACCTTGTCTCAATATCAATTACTTTAAAGATATTCGATGTATATATATATATATATATATAAATAAAAATTGGCTGCATTATTCTTGTAAAGTTTGATCGTTATTAGATTTATTTTGTATTAACATACTAAACAGCATTGTTCATGCTATATCGAGTCAGATAGACCTGTCATCTTACTTTAATGCCCTGCTCATTTTGTAGACTTGCTGGGGATCTTTCTTTTACATTATCACACAGATATGATAACATAAACAATAGTTTTTAATCATCTATCATGTTTTCTGATTGGTTCCAAGTGATTCTTCGAAAGAGATAGGGCATGGAGTCCCAATGGAAGATTTTTATCACAACACACCAGTTTTAGCAATGGCGATGGAAAAGGTTGATAATAACAACGAACATATGTGGTTGTGTTCTCACTATTGGAAGGCGTGGAGACCACTCAAAATGGACCAGACACTGGATCTGCTAGCTACAAGGTGTGAATGATAATGGACCAGATTCGTGATTTGTTCGCCGGTGGGACCTAAATTGGATCAGACACTTGATCTGCTAGCTGGTGCGAGTCATAACTGACCAACAACATGTTCTGCTAACTGGTGTGAGTCATAACGGACCAAACACTTGATCTGCTAGCTGGTGTGAGTCATAATTGACCAACAACATGTTCTGCTAGCTGGTGTGAGTCATACTGGACCAACAACTTGATCTGCTAACTGGTGTGAGTAATTTTGGACTAAATACTTGATCTGCTAACTGGTGTGAGTCATACTGGACCAACAACATGATCTGCTAACTGGTGTGAGTCATAATGAGCCAACAACATGATCTGCTAGCTGGTGTGAGTCATACTGGACTAAATACTTGATCTGCTAGCTGGTGTGAGTCATTATGGACCAACAACTTGATCTGCTAACTGGTGTGAGTCATACTGGACTAAATACTTGATCTGCTAGCTGGTGTGAGTCATACTGGACCAACAACTTGATCTGCTAACTGGTGTGAGTCATAATGAACCAACAACTTGATCTGCTAGCTTGTGTGAGTCATACTGGACTAAATACTTGATCTGCTAGCTTGTGTGAGTCATAATAGACCAACAACTTGATCTGCTAGCTTGTGTGAGTCATAATGAACCAACAACTTGATCTGCTAGCTGGTGTGAGTCATAATGAACCAGACACTTCATCTGTTTGCAGGTGGGGCCTAAAATCGACCAGACACTTTATCTGTTAGCTGGTATGGTCCAAAATGGACCAGACACATATTCTGTTATAGCAGGTACTGCCGAAAATGGACCAGACACTTGATCTGCTAACGGGGATGGCCGAAAATGGACCAGACACATGGTCTGTTAGCAGGTGGGGCCTAAAATGGGCCAGACACTTTATCTGCTAGTTGGTATGCTCCAAAATACCCCAGAGGAGTAAATTAGTAAATCAAGCAAACCACACTTTTCTGTTTTATGTTTTTCTCATTATATTACCTTGGATGTTCTTCACTGGGCTGGTATACTTCCTGAATCATGCCACTCTCATCAAGGTCTGTGATAGTGATGGCAGGTCATTCATATAGCGCTGTTACCTGACAATGTTTTTATCAACTTCCCAGGATTTGAATCGTGAATCCCAAGGTTTCAAGATATTTCCGCCAAAGGTGTGAGCAGTATCCATGATGCACAAATGGAAATGAAACAAGACAAGACAATGCCAAGATTAATGAAGGGGCTTCCTCCACGGTTATATTAGGCATCAGAGATTAATATAGGGGCTTCCTCCACGGGTATATTAGGCATCAAAGATTAATATAGGGGCTTCCTCCATGGTTATATTAGGCATCAAAGATTAATATAGGGGCTTCCTCCATGGTTATATTAGGCATCAAAGATTAATATAGGGGCTTCCTCCACGGTTATATTAGGCATCAGAGATTAATATAGGGGCTTCCTCCACGGTTATATTAGGCATCAGAGATTAATATAGGGGCTTCCTCCACGGGTATATTAGGCATCAAAGATTAATATAGGGGCTTCCTCCATGGTTACATTAGGCATCAAAGATTAATATAGAGGCTTCCTCCACGGTTATATTAGGCATCAAAGATTACTATAGGGGCTGAGTAGCAACACAGATACAAAGATTAATATTTAAGCCAAAATTAATATAGGGGATTCCTCCATGGTTATGTAAGGCATCTGTCGAAAGGATTTCCGTTAAACAAGAAAGTCTATTAATTGTAATCTGAAGTGAAAAAAATCTCCGCTTGGATATAGCTTACAATAGCATATATACCAGACGATATCAGGGCATGCCAAATAAAATCAGGACATACCAGATTATACCAGGACATACCAGATTATACCAGGACATACCAGATTATACCACTGCATACCAGATTAGCGTATTTCAATTAAACATTAATTGTTTTGACGTTTTTAAGAATAGAATTTTGTTTTTGTTTTTTTGTTGGCTTGCAACCCATTTCAATTGTACAAGATTGTAATATCTGAAATAAAACTATATTAGGATACATGAAGCACCAAGAAAGTATTTTGAGAACTGCAGATACTTAATGAAAACGTGTGGTGCTATGACAGAGTTCACTCTTCTAATAATATTAAATAAAATTTTATAAAAAAATATTTTTTGAATATTTGCTGACAATATTCTGTTCTTATATGCTGAAGTAAACTGTCCTTCATGATTGTTTTAATGTTAACATTTCACACAACATATACGTGAGGAAATTTGTTAACTGAAATACGTCATGTAGCACACACTCAGATAAAATTCCTGAAACTTTGTCTTAAACTGATCAAAAAAAAATATCCTATAAAAAATAAAAAAGTTACATATGCGTGAATGTTTTGTATTTGACATAAATCATCACAAAACAAAGCGTTAATTTGATATTCCTTTAAATGAATATCAATCTTGAATTCACCACTTAATAATCTGTAACTACTAAATGTATAAACCTCTTTCAATGACCTCACTTTCAAGTTTTTTTCCATCATTCATTTGTTTACTTTGTTTAGACCTTTTCTCAAAAAAGAGATAGATATATTTTCCTACCTGTCAACTTTTTGTTCGTCAACGAGATGTCTTACACTCTCTCTGGTCTCTTAAGTTATTTCCTGTTACAATATTTACTGATCACAGAATGGGGCGCCGCACATCCATATGGTAGCAGATTGAGTAAAATATCGTCTGCCTTGGATGGCGTGGGACAGCAGAAGTTAATGGGCGCGCAGAAATGAGCGACTGAGGCAGCACTCCCGCCAAACCTCACAGAAGCAGACGATAATTTGTGGCGTCCGTTCCGTGTCTGATTTGATAATCATTTGCAAGTAAAGTGACTGCCCCAGTTGTGATTTCTTCAATTTTCCAAGAATCAATCATTCAGAACCACATGAATGAGTAAATTAATGTGAATTTTATCCAGTTATGGGATAGATAATTGTCACTGTATCTCTGACCGCGCTGGATCGATCACTCTATATCATTGCAAGTTTCAACATAAATACTATTTATAAGCAATAAATACATTTTCTGTTACCCATTGAATCCATTTCAATGTAGTATTGCGACAGCTGCATTCCCAATTCACACATTGAAAACTACCATTCAAATATATGCGGTTTACTCATACATTTTTTGTTGTTTTAACGAACTCTTCAACACTGGATCCCCGACCATGCCGAGAATGAACTCATGATACAACTTCTCATATGAGCCGAGGCCCGTGCCAAAGGGTTAATTGTCCTTGTAAATCTGTGACTTGGTGAGTTACCATGTCAATGACCTGCGACATGACAATTCAGTGAGGTAGCACTATCTGCTACAAGTAGGTCTCATCACGAAATGACTGAAATAATATTGAAAATGATGTAAAACTCCAAACAAACAAACCTACAAACAAAAAGCAACATAATCTTAGATAGAAGACTGTCGCCGGGACTCAATGCTCTCCTCTTTTCAAAGAGTGACCTGGCATCTTTCTTTTGCATTATCACAAAAAACATGAGACAAACCACCGTGACCTTTAATAACCAGCACTGACAAGAGAGAAAACAACTCAGTAGCAGATATCCACCTTTCTTTGACTCTGGAGCATGACCAAAGTAATTGTCCAAACCGGGCATTCGAATCCCAGACCTTTAACATGAGAGACAATTCTCTTACCAACTAAGCCATATCCTATATTCTGCTGTCACGTGTAAAGTTATTTAAAGCATCAAATCTTTGAATACTATTCATATATTTCAAAGAAAAAATACATTAAACATTAACTTCATTAGATCCAAAGATTTCTTCACAAGGTAACATGATCTTTTAATAATATTTTCAGCTAAATACCAGGTTATATCTTGCTGCGGTGGGTGGCTGAGATCAAAGAGGAAATGTGAGCTATTTAATCTAAGTTGACACCCTTGCAAAAAAACTGGATCCGCCACCACACTTAAGACATAATATAACATGTCAAACCCTAAAGAGGTTTTCAGGCATATCTCAACCATCTTGTGGTTGCCATTATTTTTAGTGTTTTCACAGCTTGGCTGTCAGTATGACCAAAGAACAAAATAAGCGCGAATGCATTCTCTGCTATGCCCCATTTAACGTTTTAATCTCCCACGTTAGTTCCATACCAAAGACTTTCCTTTCAAAGTTTGGTATTATGTTAAGGGAATGACACATAATATTGAGTTTATAATGATACTTTAAAAATTAAAAAATGATACTTTAAATAAAACAGCATTTTTGTTTTAGACAAGCTGAAATAATAACTGACATCAGCATAGCTGTCAGCCCCCGATTGTCTCATACACATAGAAATTATTAATTTGATGATCTCACTTTTCTTATTTTATACAAATAACACTTGATTAGATGGCATTATGTCATGATGATTTGTATGTCATGATGGGTTGTATATCAGGATGAGTTATACATCAGGGTGAGTTGTGTAAGTTGGATAAGATATTAAATGAGTCGTCTATCAGATAGGCTACATATAACATGTGAACCCATCAAGATATCAACATGAGTTGTACATCAGAATGAGTTGTATTTCAGCTGGGTAAAATATCAACATGAGTTGTACATCAGAATGAGTTGTATGTCAGCTGGGTAAAATATCAACATGAGTTGTATATCAGGATGAGTTGTATATCAGCTGGGTAAAATATCAACATGAGTTGTACATCAGGATGCGTTGTATATCAGCTGGGTTAAAATATCAACATGAGCTGTACATCAGGATGAGTTGTATATCGGTTGGATTAAAATATCAACATGAGTTGTACATCAGGATGAGTTGTATATCAGCTGGGTAAAATATCAACATGAGTTGTATATCAGGATGAGTTGTATATCAGCTGGGTAAAATATCAACATGAGTTGTATATCAGGATGAGTTGTATTTCAGCTGGGTAAAATATCAACATGAGTTGTATATCAGGATGCGTTGTATTTCAGCTGGGTAAAATATCAACATGAGTTGTATATCAGGATGAGTTGTATATCAGCTGGGTTAAAATATCAACATGAGTTGTATATCAGGATGCGTTGTATATCAGCTGGGTAAAATATCAACATGAGTTGTACATCAGGATGAGTTGTATATCGGTTGGATTAAAATATCAACATGAGTTGTACATCAGGATGAGTTGTATATCAGCTGGGTAAAATATCAACATGAGTTGTATATCAGGATGAGTTGTATATCAGCTGGGTAAAATATCAACATGAGTTGTATATCAGGATGAGTTGTATTTCAGCTGGGTAAAATATCAACATGAGTTGTATATCAGGATGCGTTGTATATCAGCTGGGTAAAATATCAACATGAGTTGTATATCAGGATGAGTTGTATATCAGCTGGGTTAAATATCAACATGAGTTGTATATCAGGATGAGTTGTATTTCAGCTGGGTAAAATATCAACATGAGTTGTATATCAGGATGCGTTGTATATCAGCTGGGTAAAATATCAACATGAGTTGTATATCAGGATGAGTTGTATTTCAGCTGGGTAAAATATCAACATGAGTTGTACATCAGGATGAGTTGTATATCGGTTGGATTAAAATATCAACATGAGTTGTACATCAGGATGAGTTGTATATCAGCTGGGTAAAATATCAACATGAGTTGTATATCAGGATGAGTTGTATATCAGCTGGGTAAAATATCAACATGAGTTGTACATCAGGATGAGTTGTATATCGGTTGGATTAAAATATCAACATGAGTTGTACATCAGGATGAGTTGTATATCAGCTGGGTAAAATATCAACATGAGTTGTATATCAGGATGAGTTGTATATCAGCTGGGTAAAATATCAACATGAGTTGTATATCAGGATGAGTTGTATTTCAGCTGGGTAAAATATCAACATGAGTTGTATATCAGGATGAGTTGTATATCAGCTGGGTTAAATATCAACATGAGTTGTACATTAGGATGAGTTGTATATCGGTTTGGTGAGCAATTCAGATGGTGGGGGAAATGTTAAAAAGAAAGAGTTGTACATCAGTTAGTCAACATATTAGGATATTAAATGTGATAGACATCAAGATATACAAAGGGATATATATCATGATTTAGCCTGAACTAGAAGCCCCATCTAGATCTTGTCAAATATCACTTGTATCAGATGGGCTTGTTTCAATAAACTAATTAAACTAAGAGAGATTTTCTTTCATTCAAGATTGAAGCCATATTATGCTATACTTGGGAACGCAGAGATTCTACAGTATTTTGATGATGCTGCATGTTCAGCCCTTTAAGAGTTTTAATGTAATATTGGTTTGGTGCTTTCACAGCTTGGCTCAAATTAGTGTTCTCCAATCACCCATCGGCAAAGCCCAGATAGGTGATCTGGAGAGGTCTGAGATTTTTGTTTTTCCTTCATAATCTCGTTTAGATGTGATTTTTTAAATACCCAACTGTTTTAGTGATAATTCATATTTTATGTATGGTTATGTCTAAAATCTCATAAAAAGCTTGTTTATTCTTTTGATAACATTAAATAAGGAAAATGTAAATACTCGATAATAATCGCCAGCTGCAAAAATTGAGTCAAATCCGTTTTAACGGCAGATGAAACGGGTTCAATTTTGACGTTTAAACGGGTTTACCACAGTTTTTGCAGCTGGCGACTTTTTACTTCACTAGAGCTCAATCAACTCCACCAAACTTTTCTTTGGTTGCAGTTGGTAGAGACCATGGACGTTCGACAAACCCCTCCAGATCACCTATCTGGGCTTTGCCGATTGGTGATTGGAGAACACTAGGCTCAAATGATTTTCTAGGTTATACAAAAGGTGCGATTGCTTTTGCCGGCATGAACTTATCAACTTTTTAGCTCCCCCTCCACGAGTGTTCCGGGGATAATGCTGTTCATGCTGGTACCTCACCCTGACGGGTACCTATTCTAATCATCTCTACCTTTACCGTAAAGTCTCCTTTAATTCAATTATTGACTTATTAAAATGCACATAATGCTATATTGTGAAAAAAATAACTCTCATAATTTTAAAAAATGTTTTAAATTGGCCAAATGGACCAAATTTGCAATATAAAAAAATCTGCACATAATATTATATTGTGAAAAAGAAAAAAAATATGATGAGGATGACCTTTAATACTGTACAGAAAAAACCTTTAATACTGAACAAAAACGGAAAATAAAGTCCGTCAATTTCTAGATTTATTAAGAGGCTAGATTTGAATTAATCATGAGAGGTGTACAATAGATGAAACTTTAAAATGATCTAATGCAATCTTTCATATATTCGAAATATAAGTGCAATTTCAGAAAATATCCCCCACTTAGTTTAAAATATAAGAAAATGTCACAAATGGGCGAAATGGGCCAAATATGCAATATAAAAAAATCTGGTGAGAACAAACACTTCACACGCAGACATAAATAGATTACCTCATTTTGTAGTTTTCCGTAATTTTTCATATATCATTTTTTTTCTATAATGTGTTAAATTGCTGTTATCATTTCATTAATATGTGTATAACCTTTTGACGCCAGTTATGCTGGGCAAAAGCACGTTTTTCAGATATTCCTGTTTTCATACATACTAATATTCACATTGCAAAAGGAAATTTAATTAAAGTATAGTGAATGAAATCATATCTTCAAGCACTTTTTCCATAAATTATATTAATATTTATACCCTAAATTTCAAGAACAAATGTCATCACCTGTCATATATCCCCCTCATAAATGTCTTTGCTATTTGAAAGTTGATGGGCCATCTGCTCAAATCTAAATCATTAACAACAGTGGTCAGAAGAGTATTGCACAGTACTTAGCACTCTCAACAAAACAACATAATCCTGGTACATGTATTTTGGTTATTTTCAGGGAGAAAGCTTGTTTGTATCATGTTTATGATCACATATGATTTAAACGTACCCGAAACCTCTGTAGAATTGCCTGTGACTTCTATGATTCACCGAAAGCTCTAAGGAATTTACAACGATGTCAAAAGGCCCCTATTTACTATCCATCCGAAGGTAATCTTGATGAGATGCCAAATGGATTTGAACAAATGAGTGTGTTATAAAAAGAATAATGATATTGGAATTACTTTCAAATTATTAAGGAAACAGATTCAGAAGGATGTCAGTTTTTTTGCTTCTATTGGTTTTTATTAATGGGTTGTATCACCACAAAAAACCATAAAATCGGATAATTGAATTTCATGTCAGCGCGTCAAATATCCACCAGATGGCAGCATTGAATCATCACGATGGGGGAGTTCTTTTCCCAGAAGAGTTCTTCCACTTAAGCAATCAAAGTGAAGAGTGTTTATTTGTCAACTGAACACGTGAGCCATTTCTTGATTAAAATTACTTATAGGGCTTGTATTTAACCCAGAAATATCCATTTTAATATTGAGCATTAAAGAATTAAAGTGAATTAACGTTTTTCTGCCTTCATTCTATTGCACTAACACAAATATAAACTCCCAGATCGAGAGGTAACACAGTGATATTAATTATAACAAGGCTCGTAACTAAATTTTAGAAGGGCAAATTGTCATGGCATCGAGTATTTGCTTGGGTTATCGTTCTTTACCTCAAGGTGTTTCACACGGGGTCGTACTGGGTACGCATAGAGGAGAGACAATTTGAATCCCTAGCAATATCTTGCCTCTGTGATGTGTATTACATTAGACAGGAACCGGATTTCAAGGTCTTAAAGGTTCATTCAGTGGGGTCAGGTTCTCTGTCATAAAAACCGACCTGACGAATGACAAGTGTCAGAGTGTCACCTGGTGTTAGGAACAGAGTGTCATCTGGTGTTAGGAACAGAGTGTCACCTGGTGTTAGGAACAGAGTGTCACCTGGTGTTAGGAACAGAGTGTCACCTGGTGTTAGGAACAGAGTGTCACCTGGTGTTAGGAACAGAGTGTCACCCTGGTGTTAGGAACAGAGTGTCACCTGGTGTTAGGAACAGAGTGTCACCCTGGTGTTAGGAACAGAGTGTCACCTGGTGTTAGGAACAGAGTGTCACCTGGTGTTAGGAACAGAGTGTCACCTGGTGTTAGGAACAGAGTGTCACCCTGGTGTTAGGAACAGAGTGTCACCTGGTGTTAGGAACAGAGTGTCACCCTGGTGTTAGGAACAGAGTGTCACCTGGTGTTAGGAACAGAGTGTCACCTGGTGTTAGGAACAGAGTGTCACCTGGTGTTAGGAGAGAACAGATACCAGTCAGAGGTTCGGTCTTAACAGTTGCTTTGTGCTGTGGAGACAATGTAAAACACAGAAAGCCAATGCTGGTGTTGGCTTGAAAGCCAATGCTGGTGTTGGTGCGGAGATATCATTTTATTAATGTTTATTAATGGGTGAAACAAATTTTAAAATGACAAATAAATTATTGAAATAATAAAAAACAGGAAATTCATTATGGTTAATAAAAATTAACTATTTGATATAAGAAACAAACAGTTCATTAAATGTTATATAGCAAAACAACAGGTAGTATTTCTTGAAATAGGTGAGTGAAATATTGTGACAGTTCAAGGAAAGTTCCTTTAAAGAAATATTTAAATATAATTTTCAATATATATCTTGAGATTATGTTGAAAAACATAGAACTTAAGTGTTTATCACATCCAAACGTTTTTAATTGTACTGTTCTTCCGCTTTATAGCAATGTATAATTATCATATATCTTATATAATTATTAATAGTTCACAAAGAATGACATCAAGAATATCCCTTGGCATGAAATAAGATACGTCTCAATTTAACAGTAATTATTTGAGTTTTATCCACTTTGAATTAGAATATAATGTAAGTCACATGTACATGTATGTAATTTCGGTCATATGGAAACACAGGACTAATTTATCAATATATTCTGTGCCCATCCATGTGTGATATGTGGTTAGAAGGGTTATGTAACTAGAATACACTGACCAAGTCAGTGCCTCGTTGCTTAGGTCTGATCATAACAATAACAAAACAGACCTTTAAGTCCACTACTTGCTTGACCCAGTAATGCAATGACAAATCTGAACAGATTTTCCAAACAATATTCTTTTTGAAATTGATATGACATTACCATCTGACATATATCAGGATGTTTGATAGCATATTACATTGTCTGAGAAATGACGTATTCATTTAAGGTAAGTCCTTTAAAAACCCTTCAATGTGGATTTACTGTAATCGTATACTGTAATTGTAACTTATAGCATAAACGAATATATATATATATATGTATATATATATATATATATATATATATATATATATATATATATATATATATATATATATATATATATATATATATATATATATATATATATATATATATATATATATATATATATATATATAAATATATATAAATATATGTATATAATGGAACTGTTAAGCAAAACATGTTGCAGGTATTCACTGGTCACATTTTCTGATATGCTATGCTAAGATATATTTCATTTAATTCACTGGTTTGATTCATCGTTGGACATGTTACATAACGTTATATAACACTGCACAACTTATTTTGGGATTTATTTGCCTTACTGAATTATTTCCAGCGATGACCAGTGAATTGTAAAATGGATCACATCCTGAATCACCGTGTTAATTAATATAAACAGTTCCTGACTTTCCATTTTAATTATCAAAGCAATGGGCATTGTTTATAGGATAAACGTGTGGTTATTTATTCTCGTTTGTAAGTACTGAATTCAAATATCATTTCTATTTCTTTGAGGATGTTAAGATATTTGTAAGCTTCTTCTTTTGTATTTTTATCATAATGTCATTTACACTCAACGAATGTAAATGAAGGGTTGGTGAATAAATATATTTCTATAAAAAGGAGGTAAAATCTTAGTTTCAGATTTTGACCTAAACTTGAGTCAGCCATGTACACAAGTGCACCTGAACTCGACCCTACCAACTTACATCAACTCCCCTAACTACCCTGATAATTACAACAAGTAAGTTAAGAATAATGTCATCATTCTGATCCAAACAAATTGATATTAAGTCACAATGAACAGTTTGAGCACCATAAACAGACATTGTCTGGTATAAGCACCACAGTAATATCATGTATTAACATGTTCAAGGCTAGCCTTATGGACTACTCCCTCGTAGTATAAGAACCATGATTAGATATTAAAATCATCATCTCTGTATTAATGAAAACTAGCTAGTTGTAAACACTTTGCTTCAAGATTACTCTAATTGCTTCCTTTGGATTTGAGTTTTGTTCCAAAAATTTCAGAACTGTTTAAAGTTCTCATGACATCATATTTTCAAGCACGCTTTCCCAACACATTGTTTTAAAATGTCATTAACTAAACTTGCGATCATATCTTAATACCCATCATATTACCCTTACATTAATTCCCGTGTCACTTGAAAGAAGCCTGTTTGTCCATTAGTATTTGTCTATTAGAACAGGCCTAACACTCTCTAAAAACTGACTGTGACCTCCTAGTTTCATGAAAGCTTTTATTAATTCATTTAGGTTGGTGTGATCTTTTTATAAATGATAGTTAATATCTGCATGTAAAATATACCAATGGGCAAAAAATGTCATTCTCACATTTTGACTTGTTATTGCCAATGCCAATGCCTATGCCAATGCGAATCCCATGTCTATGCTAGTGTCTGTACCATACTTATGCCAATGTCTGTACCAATACTTATGCCAATGCCAATGAATATGCAATGCCAAGGCCACTGCCAATGCCTATGCACACGTGTATGCCTATAGCAATGCCTATGTCTCTGTCTATAGCAATGCCTATATCTCTGTCTATAGCAATGCCTATGTCTCTGTCTATAGCAATGCCTATATCTCTGTCTATAGCAATGCCTATGTCTCTGTCTATAGCAATGCCTATGTCTCTGTCTATAGCAGTGCCAATGCCTCTGTCTATAGCAATGCCTATGCCTCTGTCTATAGCAATGCCTGTGCCTCTGTCTATAGCAATGCCTATGCCTCTGTCTATAGCTATGCCTATGCCTCTGCCTATAGCAATGCCTATGTCTCTGTCTATAGCAATGCCTATGCCTCTGTCTATAGCTATGCCTATGCCTCTGCCTATAGCAATGCCTATGCCTCTGTCTATAGCAATGCCTATGCCTCTGTCTATAGCAATGCCTGTGCCTCTGTCTATAGCAATGCCTATGCCTCTGTCTATAGCTATGCCTATGCCTCTGCCTATAGCAATGCCTATGCCTCTGTCTATAGCAATGCCTATGCCTCTGTCTATAGCAATGCCTATGCCTCTGTCTATAGCAATGCCTATGCCTCTGTCTATAGCAATGCCTATGCCTCTGTCTATAGCAATGCCTATGCCTCTGCCTATAGCAATGCCTATGCCTCTGTCTATAGCAATGCCTATGCCTCTGCCTATAGCAATGCCTATGCCTCTGCCTATTTCAATGCCTATGCCTCTGCCTATGCTCACATCATCGAAGTGTATTCGTAGTTGCGATACAGCCAGAAAATGTATCTGTGACAAATATTCGGTTTGTAAGGATTCATCTCTAAAATATGCTATCATTTGACACTACGAAAAGTGGCGTGTGCGACTGAAGGGTTCTCATGAGAATAGCAACATATCCAAGAAAGGTGAAGATCATTGGTATTGAAAGCTTATTGGTATTGACAGCTTGGTGTTGACAGCTTAAAGAACCTATCATGTGAAATGTCCCTTTTCACGCGCGATAAACAATTCTCCCTATCTGCTCTCCCATGTACGCTGCATTTTTTTAGCGCTGCGATCGTATTTGACCCAATTCTTTGCACACGGCACATCCGGGAACAGCGGCGACAGCCTGTTTGGGGCATTGTCGCCTCTGCCTTTCATCTTTCCATCATTATTTTTCTCAGTTTTGCCTTCATAATTTTGACATAACTTACGTAAATTGCAATATACTTATATAAAGATTACACAGCAAACACTTTTTAGCGCTGACATCGGCGTGTCAATGTACGATGTCAGTCTGAAATTTCCCTCCCATCTTGAAGCAAGGCAGGCGGAAGTTTACAACGCAAAATCTTTCCCGTCATGCACTGCTCTCTCGCGCCAATTTCGTCATTTTTTCACGGACCAGCTAAAATTCCGGGAGAGCAGATAGCCAGAATTGAATTAATGTCATTCTTACTGTATTGCTTAACACTAACTTGATGAAAACTCAACCATTTAGTGTGAGCTGAGGAATAAGTTTATTATATTTTGTCTCTGGAGTGCCTTCTTAATACAACAATACATTCAGCCTTGATTAGACTCCACGTTATTTAGCATTTCCTTAAACAGCCAAATATTGTTTTTCTGAAAATAATAAGCATGATATGACTGATGGAGTTTACAAATATATATTAATTTAAATCAATCAAGTCAAGTAAAATATAAAATAATAGCATAGCCTTATTCCGGTAAACAAATCTTGTGTCCTTTTTCAGTTATGGGGAAGAATGCTGGGATATATATAATAACTTAACTGCAGAAGCCTTCATCACCATGCAATTCCTGGATTGCGATATTGAAACTAATTATGATATGTTAACAGTGAAAAACGCTGGTAAGTAAACCAAACTGGTGTGAGGTTATTTATCGTCATGCACTGCACATGTTAATGAGATGCGTATAGAATCGTATAAAATGAATAACATTTTACTGGTATGGGTTATACACACTGAACCAATCCATATCTGTGAAATGTTGTTTATACATATTCAAAATGGAAATCATACATGGTCAACACAAAGGTCAAATATGATATTCTCCAAATAAACACAAGAGGACACTGCAACGAATATACACACCACACCAACGTTTTCACAGGCTTGACGTATCAAGTAAAACGTCAAAAAATCCTCTAAGATTAAACCTTCTCTGAGATCTAATCAATGCGTCTCTTCAAAGTATTTGTTGACAGACAATTACCGATAAACACCGTGTTTGTTATTTAATCAACAATAGTTATGAAATATAGGACATGCAGTCATATATATATAGAGAGAGAGAAAATGGACCGTGGTTCAAGTTGTTCAGACGTCTGTCTCTCAAACTTGCGGTCCAGGCCTAGGGTTTCATTACCGGTTGAGATAAATAGTTTTGGTCATGCTGCATGGTCGATTAAGGTAGATATCTGCAACTAAGTTGTATCCCATTCCAGCCTGTGCTCACCGATTGCTTATCAAAGTTCGTAGTTTGTGTCATTACCTCTGTGATCTATGTGATAATGATCTACGTGATAATGCAATAGAGAGATTTCAAGTCACGTTTTGAAATGGGTAGGGCATTGAGGCCCGATGACAGATCTCTATTTGGCCTTACACAGCCTTGTTAAGACTTAAATCAACGTCTGTATTAACGAACAACCAATTTTATTGACAATTGTTATTATCATTATTATTAATCGTTTTCAAAATTGTTTATTTTGACACCATACGCAACACTTTAAACATATTTTTGTTACCTAATTGTCTTGTTTCAGATTATACACTGGAGGAGACAACTGAATGTTATGCTGGGTTACTTTGGAAAGTATATGGAAACTATGCTTATCTTCAGTTCCAAACAGATTCTTCTGTAACTAAATCTGGATTTAATATATCTATAAGCTCTTCAAGTAAGCAGAACTTAAAGATTTTAACCATCTATAATTAAAATGTGTCATGGAAATGGCCGAAATAGCTCAATTGATTCCTGGTTTAAATCCTGGTCAGTCACTATGAATTGCTATGAGCAGACGTTGTCTGAAATCGGTGGAACATAAATGTCAGCTTGTCTTTTACTTTTACTAATATCTCGCCAAAACACAAAAATGCAGAAAAATGAGAAGTGAAACTCTGTATGTTCTCGTCCACTATTTCAGTAATTAATATATGAACACCTCGCCTCATAAATACTTTGTTTACTTTAATTCTCAAATGAAAGGAACAGATGTAGATGTAGATGTAGATGTCCCATTTACACCGTCTTCGTGTGGCGTCCATCTCATGAAAAAAGAGGGAAACTATACTTACAAATCACCGGGATATCCAACACCAGGCTACAATAGGCAAGTATACTCTCAGCTTATACTAAACCAGTCCCATGATGCAACAGAAAGGTCAGCTTCAAGCAGACCAATCCCATTGCTGCATTATCTAGGTCTTTTTATTGATTCAGATACCAATCACAATAGGTAGGTGAGCATATAAATATAAAATTCATGATACAATAGGTTGGCCAGCTTATGTCTTCACAAACTAATGTCATAGTAGTAGGTAGGTCATCTTATATCTTCACATACCAATCTCATGATACAATAGGTAGGCCAGCATATGTTTTCACATACAAATCCCATGATGCAATAGGTAGGCCATCTAATGTCTTCCCATACCAATCCCATGATACAATAGGTAGGTCATCTAACACACAGGCACAGCTCTCCATACTTTTGGCTGGTGAACTCTTCAGTTTTCTTCGAGATTGTTAAAATTGATCAAAAGAGTTTTTGATCACAGTTTCAATAATGCATGTGCAATCAGCATGTTTGACACATCTATGGAAAGCTTAAAAGTTTCCAATTCTGAAAAAAAATTTTTAGTCTGGTCACATGACTTAATAAGCATATTGATACCTCATTAATATATGTGATTTTTTAATTTTACAGACACTTAAAATCTAAAGTTTTTATGAGGAAGATCATAAAATTCTAGCTGGATTTCATAATTTATATGTGAAAATCGAAACATTTATTGCTTAAATGGCATTCAAAATAGTGGGCAGAGCTTAAATTCAATACGATTTTAGGCTCCGCCCCTTTTTTCAAATGCTTTTTACGCACTTAATAATTGTCTGATTAATTTCTTTGAAATATCTAAATTACCTAGAATTTTATGTTGTATCAGAATATCATACCATTTCTTACTTTACGTTAAAAGTAATATTTTTGTATTTATTCATTATGTAGAATTATGAAAATAATGTCATGTGATAAAATTTTTTAAATTAATTTTGAATCTGGAAAAGTTTCAGGTTTTTATTGATATATTACACATGTTGATATGCCAATTATTTGAAAAACGATGATCAAAAGTATTTAGAAACAGGAAGTGGATCCTGAACCTTGACAATCCTGGGTGGAAGTATTGAGGATTATCTGTGCATGTGTGTAATGTCTTCACATAACAATCCCATAATACCATAGGTAGGTCATCTAATGTCTTCACATACCATTCCCATGATCCAATAGGTAGGTAATTTAATGTCTTCCCATACCAATCCCAAGATACAGATTATGTCTTCACAGATTATGGCCAGATTTTGTCTTCACAAACAAATCTCATGACAATAGGTAGGTAATCTAATGTCTTGCCATACCGATCCCAAGATACAGATTATGTTTTCATAGATTATGTCTTCACAAACTAATCTCGTGACAATAGGTAGGTAATCTAATGTCTTGTATATATATATATATATATATATATATATATATACATTAAAAAGAAAAATTGTAAAATAATACTTTGTTGTACTGTTTTTTTCAGTGATTTCTCTGACTGCGTTCAAGTTGCATTTGAGAATTTTGAGAGCCTAACTTATGATATCGCTTTTGGTGACCTGCAGTTATATGGAGATGGAGCTGACTGTGGAGATTATATCACTTTCTATACAAATGATGGGTGGGGTCTGCCAGGTAAATACCAGTATTTGTTTGTTTGGTAATTTTCACATAACTTTAAGCATTATTCAAGGCATTTCACAATGAGACCTACTTGTAACTTGAAGTCAAATTAGTGCAATCTCACGGAGTAGTAATGACAACCCATCCAGTCACAGATTTAGAAGGTGTACCCTGCAGGCACGGGCCTCAGCTGAAATGATGAATTATAACATGATTTCAATCTCAGAATGGCCTGGACCTGAAACCCACTACCTTTGGATTACCACATAGGAACTGGTGCTAATAAGCTTGCACTCTAACCAACTCTATTCAACAATTCGCTCATTAACATGAAAATGTATGTTTAAGCTTCTTAAGATCGACATCACATTCTCTGCTTAGTAAGCTATGATTCATGTTTTGACAAGACTTGTTCTTTTTCTTTTTTTCTTTTTTTTTCAAATTGCCAGCCAGTCTGGGACGTTCACGTTTTCAACTACGATAGTACCGTGCTTATTTCCATAAGAGAGTATACCTTGAGGTGAAACTCTACAGTAAGAAAGAGTCTTGGGAGATTAATAGATTGTATAGGGCAAAGGTGTGAAAGCATTCACACGTATAGTGTTAGCGTCAAAATCATTTATGATAGCGGAAGCCAAGCTGTGAAAGTAATAAAACACGGGGGCTGTAAATTGGTGGAATATTGCATCAAAGTCTAATTTGATAATATATTTAACGCCAGATGTCAGCACTTCATTTAACATATTATCTATTACTAAGACTCCTTATTATTTGGTGTGATTTGTTTGGCGAATTGTCATGTCGCAGGTCCTTGACATGACAACCCACCCGGTCACAGGACAGCGGGTTAACCCTTTAGCACGGACCCCAGCTCATGCATGAAATTGTCTGATGAATTCAATCTCGGCATGGCTGGGGATCGAACCCACGACCTTTGGATCACCACAGAGAAACTGGTGCTAATAAGCTGGCGCTCTAACCAACTGCAACATTACCGGTGGCCTCTCTTATTACTTGCCAAATAGTAATTTTCAATAGCTCACACTAAATGATTGAAATCTATAGCCACGGTCTGATAGTTTTCAAGTAAAAATTTGGCATAGAAGTCGAATTTTCTTCACTTTTTTCATCTAAACATCATAAAATTGACACAAACATGTGACCACATTTGAGGCTCTGTATTACTCACTGCATCACCCACTGCATAACGGACTTCGTTTCAAGATTTCCTTGATCGTTTTTTGTGACCTTTGTCCGTTTGTGTGTTCTAAATTATCCAATGATGCTAATCCGTTTCTGCAGACATTATCCAGAATGTTTAAAAAGAAAGGGTGCTTTGAAGGAAAAAAGCCTATGATATGGGTAAGCATTGACTTCACAGGGCCTCTACCTCCTAATGGTGAAGAATAATATCAGGTCTCCCTGGTAGTCACAGATGCTTAAAGTTTGTGGCTGTTTACCCAAGAATAATCAAGCATTTTTGGGTCATTTAAGATATAATCATGGCATAAAATATGAATTATCACTAAAAGAGTTGGGTATTTAAGAATATCATGCAAACGAGATTATACAGAAAAAGCAATAAACTCAAACCTCTCCAGATCACCTATCTGGGCTTTGCCGATGGGTGATTGGAGAACACTAGTTGTTGCTAAATGTGTATTTGACACTGATTTGTCCATTATATTTTGTATTCTGTACCAATGGACTGATGCTCTGTCAAACAAATAAGTGGAAAACCTTTATATGGAGCAAGGGATAGTTATAACCCATGACGTCTTTGTTCAGCTAGGATTGTACCAAGTAACTCTTCTTGTGTGTTTGACTACGTAGGTACCTTGTCGAAACCCATTAGCTGCGTTTGGGTGCCAGAAAAAAACATTGACATCACACAGCTCAATAAAGAAATTGCACTTGGTTCCCCAGGCAGAATAGATCACAAGGTTCTCTTACCATACAATAGAACCAAATATTACATGTATGTCAAGGGGGGACTGTAAATACTAGAGCAGCTCTGATGACCCATCCCAGGTGACACAGCAATGGTGACCCATCCCAGGTGACACAGCAATGGTGACCCATCCCAGGTGACACAGCAATGGTGACCCATCCCAGGTGACATAGCATTGGTGACACAGCATTGGTGACATAGCACTGGTGACATAGCACTGGTGACATAGCACTGGTGACACAGCACTGGTGACACAGCATTGGTGACACAGCACTGGTGACACAGCACTGGTGACACAGCACTGGTGACACAGCACTAGTGACACAGCACTGGTGACACATCACTGGTGACACAGCATTGGTGACACAGCACTGGTGACACAGCCCTGGTGACACAACATTGGTGACAATTGGAAACAAAACCGTCTTCTATGAGTTAATGTTATACTATTTCTGATCTCAGCAATTCTTATCCTTAAATACATTGCTTTCCTATTTAACAATAAAAAAACTGGTAAAGCTATTCTGAATAATGTTGACGCTTACACAGTGCGTGTGAATGCATACACCGCTATGTCACATTGACTATTTTTTACCTCCCCAGATGTTCCCTACTACCGTCTTTCATCATCAAAGACAGATGTTATCTTATGGAATAACATATTATATAACATGATATTCTGTGTAATATGTGTTTCAAATATCAATTATAGCTGTTTATCCGTACATTCTAACATTATTCCATTTGAATGAAACAATAATTTACATAGTACTTGAACAATATCAATCAAAGACCCAAAGATCCTTTACACATTAAGAAAAACATTGCTACATAGACCCAATGATCCTTTAAAAATAAAACAAATAATTGTCTTACATATTTTTTAAAAGAAACCTTTATGAGCTGTAAACACAATCATGTTCTTTTTCATAACTTTCAGACGTAAATAGTCAAGAAACAATTTGTTGGGATTATCTGGTTTCTGGATCTTCACCACACATTAACTTCAAGAGCAGGTCAATATTTATGGTTTTTGTAACCGACTCTTATGGTGAGTCTGCAGGAGTGAAAATAAATTTCAAGTTAAAAACTGGTAAGTGATTAATTAGTTATTACTCCAATAAAATAGATAGATTCGAGGAGGACGTTTTTTTACCTTTATCGGGTATCCTTGGTATCTCAGTGTCCTTGCTATCTAAGTGCCTTAGATATCTAGTTGTTTTTGCTATATAAATGTTGTTGCTCTCTAGATGTCCTTGCTCTTCAAATATAGGTTTCCTATAAATGTTTCCTTTCTATCCAAGTGTTTGTCCACCTATGTGTCCTTCCTACACTGGTTACCTTGCTATCTAGATACCCTTCCTATCTAGTTGTCCTTCCTACCTTGGCGTCCTTGCTATCTAGATACCCTTCCCATCAAGTTGTCCTTCCTACCTTGCGTCCATGCTATCTAGATACCCTTCCTATCTAGTTGTCCTTCCTACCTTGGCGTCCGTGCTATCTAGATACCCTTCCCATCTCGTTGTCCTTCCTACCTTGGCGTCCTTGCTATCTAGATACCCTTCCTATCTAGTTGTCCTTGACCTTGCTATCTAGATATCCTTCCCATTTAGTTGTCCTTCCTACCTTGGCGACCTTGCTATCTAGATACCCATCCTATCTAGTTATCCTTCCTACCTTGGCGTCCTTGCTATCTAGATACCCATCCTATCTAGCTGTCCTTCCTACCTTGGCGTCCTTGCTATCTAGACACCCTTCCTATCTAGTTGTCCTTCCTACCTTGGCGTCCTTGCTATCTAGATACCCATCCTATCTAATTGTCCTTCCTACCTTGGCGTCCTTGCTATCTAGATACCCATCCTATCTGGTTGTCCTTCCTACCTTGGCGTCCTTGCTATCTAGACACCCTTCCCATCTAGTTGTCCTTCCTACCTTGGTGACCTTCCTATCCAGACACCCATCCTATCTGGTTGTCCTTCCTACCTTGGTGACCTTGCTATCTAGATACCCTTCCCATCTAGTTGTCCTTCCTACCTTGGTGACCTTGCCATCTAGATACCCTTCTCATCTAGTTGTCTTACCTATCTTGTTGACCTTGCTATCTCGGTACCCATCCTATCTAGTTGTCCTTACTACCTTGGCGTCCTTGCTATCTAGATACCCTTCCCATCTAGCTGTCTTACCTATCTTGGTGACCTTGCTATCTAGGTACCCATCCTATCTTGTTGTCTTAACTATCAGGGTGCCCATCCTCCCTTAGTGTCAGCATGCTTAGTATTTGGAAATGATTTCACAACAATGAAAACAAAGAAAAAAATTATGCAGAGCATTAAATACCCTACCAAAAATCTGATGTGCTGCTAAAAGGGGATTTTGTCCAAAACATGCACTTTAATATAAAATTGTCCCAGGACAATTGAACAGATTGATAGATTTACCCTGATCTGATCTAATGCGCTTGTTTTATTTGCAGAGTCCCGGAGTGAAGGTTTGAACCCCTTCTTCACAGGGTCATGTATATTCTGGTCTTTTATTACTATTGTTATAATTGTACGTCATAAAAAGCGTCAGAACAGTGGCGCCACACAGCGTCGACGAGTCTCACAGTCAACGCCTCGAACTGCAACAACTAATGAAACAAACAATGCACAACAAACTGAAACAAGCAATGTTGGAAACTCTCAACAGAGGGCACCAGCTGAAACACCTCCAATCCAGGATCGGGCAGTGGAGGATGCGAGCCAGTTATCGTGGATAAATCCCCCTCCATACCAACCTCCACTAAGTCAGTTTGCAGAACCCCCGCCATCTTATGAAGAGGTAATGTCAAACCCCAGCTACCAACTTACAACTCACGCAAATCAAAACCAAAACCAAATACATAGAGGGAATAATCTAACGGAAAATGACAATGGACAAATACAATCTGGTCTAATATTGGTGCCTCCGCCACCGATATATACTCCAGTTAGTGCATCATGACTGAATTTATAAGGCCGTGCTGTGTGTTATCATGTCTATTTAATAATACAAAGGAAAGCTCACAAGTTGCTCTTCGTAAAATGTAGGGTATTGATATTCAGCAAAATGGTTTTATTTGACCTGATATAAATAAGCTAAAAGGATGGTCATTACAATCAAAGAAATCATCATATGCATCAAACTAGTTCAGCTAGTTCCAGGAGGAATGTGTATCCATGAAGAATGATCGAGAAAGCTCGCAACGTATTACTCGCTCAACCAGGACCATGAAACTGGGAATTCAATCTATTGTTTCTGTGATAATCTTGTGTTATGTACAATATATCAGACTTTGTAAAAAGCAGGGAGTTGAATCCTGGTGGCAGGGTTATATATGAACTGATACTTTGTTAGTTTTGTTATAATGTTAAAAAAAGATAATAATTCTTTCACACTTTAGGGTGGATTTATACTAAGAAAAGGAACAAGAGAAATAATAGCCGTTTAAATAATCATGATTGGATTTACAAAGCCTGCTTCTTGGTACCTACAGTGTATTGCAAAATAAAGATCCCTTTATCTGGGAAAGTAAATTTGTAATTTGGAGAATTTATATAGAATTACCAAGATGTTTGAAATATCATTTGTCAAAAAATAAATAAATACAAATAATTTGCAAAACAAAATAGTTCTTTGCGGATGCTTTTTGTATGATTCTAAAATTATATTTCGCAATTATCTTGTTATGCACAGCGACCTTAAATTATGACCCGTTCACAATATTTTACTCGATAGGGACATTGAAAATATAAATAAATATAGAATTAGAAATAAATATGTTTTCCTCATTCATTTTCCTCATTCGTTTTCCTTGTCCTCATTCATTTTCCTCATTCGTTTTCCTCATTTATTTTCCTATCAGGAGCTTTCTTATTTAATTATTTTGCCACATGATATGGTTTGCAGAATCACTAACATTAACACCGATTATTACGTCTTAGTCCTTTCAGGATAATGTTTTCTAGATCAATTAAAGCCTTCCCATCCGACATAAAAAGAAAAAAAAATAATAACAAAACAGTACATTAGTTTGCAAGCGAGAGTTAGGAAGAGTCATTGGCGCATTATGCTGTAATGATTCATTAAATGTCACTGACAGCATATCTCCCTGTATGTGTATACAACTATTGATCCTAATGTCGGCACATGTAGACTCCCATAGGTAAATAACAGGTGGAGGGATTCATATGACACTGTATATTCTAAGAGTTAATGCATGACAAGGGTTGTGTAGTATATCAATGGAACCGACACAATGGTTCCTCCATTGTTATTTCAATCAATAGCTTTGCTGTCTATCTCCATGATTAATTAATAAGAAGAATGTAACTCACTGGCTGAATTGTTCCACAAATAGGCATAAGGCCCTGCACTTTTCAATCAAAAAGTGAATGAGCTTTTGGGTACTATGTATTCTATGGTAAAAACAAGTAAAGCACTGCAATAAACAATAGTAATCAGGAATCTTGTTGAGGTACATTAAATATACTGTACAGAAGGACAGTAAAAATATGAGACAGTAAAAAACCCAGTAAATGTATTTTACGAGAGCAATGTACATGTACAATGTGGTAGACATAGGTAAGGCTCTGCATTTTCCCATTAGAGGCAGTTATTTTACAATACAACTATACAGGGGAAATGCAATATTCTGTGGGAAACATATTACCTGGTGATATGTGATCAATATTAATGAGCAATGTCCTCTATTATTGGAGCCTGTACGTTTAAAAGTTTGTTTGTTTGGGGTTTTACATCACTTTCAACATTATTTCAGTCATTTCGTGATGAGACCGACTTGCTGCCTCACTGAATTGTCATGTCGCAGGTCGTTGACATGACAACTCACCCGGTCACAGATTTACATGGACAATTGGTTAACCCTTTAGGCACGGACCTCAGCTCATATGATAAATTGTATCATGAGTTCAATCACGGCACAGCCGCGGATCACCGCAGGAACTGGTGCTAATAAGCTGGCGCTCCCTCTGACCAACTGCGCCACAGTCCATGGCCATACATTAATGCAATATTCGACAACATCTTTAGCATTTCACAAAATGAGACGAAAATGTATCTTATATTTAATTATTATCGTAGTTTAAATGTTAATGTGCTTTTACATTTTTTACAAAACATTTTGGGAAATTGAAATATATTGGCATGAAGATAATTGTTGATTTTGCATTCATTTTTGTCATTGATGTTATTGTTGTTGTTTACCTAAGTAGATATTATGGAAGCTATTATGGAAAGTATTATTAACAGTTAAATATCCGTGTAAATAAGCATTTTGATGGTTTTGATGATGCCTTGTGTTCTTATTGCTATTCTGGTGGATTTTGCATAGACACGTAAATAACTATGTCATCCTATATCAACTATGCATGGTCCAAAGAGTTCATTTAAGGTTATTTTAATTTGCCCATAATAACCTTAATCGCAGTTTTGACATAACCTTAATCTATATACAAACTGGCCCCACTAGCACCGTCGGTATAGTATAGGATCTGTGCCTTTGATGGTTATATAAGTGGAGGACGGGAGGTGGTGGGTTCGACTCACACTACCGGCAGTGTTACTTTCACACTGGTTAAAAGGCTCTAAAGTTGACCTGATATGGCCATAGTTGCTGAAAGGGACGTAAAAACACCATTTCACAATTTCACACTTAACCTATTTATACTTGTCGTGCCTTACATAGTAGTCATCTATAATCACCGAGGTAAAGGCTGTCACATGTAAGGCTTCTCTCATCTCACATAATCTATGCATATAGCGCTGTGGTTTATTATCCTAGATATGTTGCCTCCAAAGCATTCCGCTGACAATATGGAGACAGTCATCAGCATTATAAATATATGCAACCTAAGAGGACATCAGTTTGAGGTATGATTAAATCATATTTGTATTGAGCATTTAAACAGAGTTATGTTCCATCTTGGATAGTACCATTTTTATAGAACGGAAATGTAGTGTAGTATCATTGTCATTAGAATTATTTACCTTCAGCATTTATATTCAGGACAACGCGGGGATCGCAACATAATCATGGCATATAAAAGTATCCTGGTTATAACATGTTTTATATACCTCTGTTACATTTAAAATAGAACTATATGTATCTCCAATATTATTAGAGTAAAAATATGCCATAATTGACATTTTGTTTGTGACATGCATATATTTATTACAGATGCACTGACGTCACACTGATCCGTACACTAGTATATAGTGTGTGACACGGCCAAGGATGGCGTCATCTGTTTCAATGACAATGACAGAATCATTTAGCCACGTGACAATGACAGGATCATTTAGCCACGTGACAATGACACAAACATATCAGACACCTACTAAATCATTAATTACAGCAGATGAATTTGCATCATACAAAATAGGCCAAGCCTTATATATCTACTTATCTCCATCGATGCTAATCTTGGGTTTCTTAGGCAACTGTTTATCTTTTGTAGTGTTATCAAGGAAAGCTTTTCAAACTCCGCCTACCTATCTTTATCTGACAGTTCTGGCTGTTACTGATATTATCGCCCTCTTTGTTCCTTGCCTCAGGGGATGGCTTGTGCATTTGACATCTTTTGATCTGATGGTTAGCATGGGGTGTGACTGGTACTTCATTATCTACTTCAGCTTTGCCAACATTTCTGTTTACATTATAGTTAACATGGCAGTTGATCGCTTTATTTATGTGATATTTCCATTTGCAGCTAAACGGATATGCACAATTAAAAGAGCGATATTTGGCATTATTGGTGTTTCCGTCTTGCAGTTTCTGTTTAATATGCATTATCCATGGGCCTTTGAGGTAGTGGAGATTCAAAATAACAAAAATGAAACCGTAATGTCCTGTGCACCAGTTGATGGCTATGAAAGGTGGATGAAGCACGTGTGGCCTTACCTTGACCTTGCTATATATTCTTTTATTCCATTCACTGTTTTGACTATATTAAATATTATGATTGTGTATCGCACTATTCAGCAACGTAAACACGTCAGAGATATATCAACAGCTCAGGCCTTTGCTAAGCAGAAAGGAACTACAATAATACTGGTGACGGTTTGTTTAGTTCTGTTGTTGACCACTACTCCTGTGGTGGCGCTGCATCTTGCTGAGGCATTCTGGGATAGGTCGTCCCCCTCTCAGAAAGCAATGCACAAACTTGTGTCAGCAATTTGTGAACATTTGATGTATTTGAACAACTGCATTAACTTTATTCTTTATGTTTTAACCGCTAAGAAATTTAGACAGGAAATTGCTCTTCTGTTTTGTAAGACAGGAAAAGTTTCACCAGGACCGTATACTATAACTACAAAAAGCTTAATGTCAGCCTCAAAACCAGAAGGAATCGCTGCATCTAATTATGCAATATAAGAAGGGACAACTCCAACTAAAAAGATATTTCCTGATGAGTTTATGCTCTATAATTTGCATGTTTGTATCATTATAGAATTGTATTTATGCCAACACTTTCATATACAAAATCTTGTAACCAGGGAAACACAACCAAAAGTTTAAGACCATCAGATAGCCTCTGATAAAGTTTAATACTATATAGCATTGAGCTTGTAATGGGGATCATCAGGGACTACTGGGAAAACATGAATGGGAAAACATGAATGCTTGAGTGATATTCACACATCTGGAAACAATTTTTTTCTCAAACATAGATAATATTGAAAATTATGATTTTAAACCAAAACAAAATCTTCATACTGAATTGGTTTTATTCAAACGTAGAAAATATATATAAATAGGTTTATGAAGAAAGCAAGAGTGAAATCTTCTATTTGAGCAATGTGTTTGTTTGTTTGGGGTTTTACATCACTTTCATCACTATTTCAGCCATTTTGTGACGAGACCTACATGTAGCAGATATAGTGCTCCCTCACTGAATTTTGGCCATGGGCCGTGGCGCAGTTGGTTAGAGTGCCAGCTTACTAGCACCAGTTCCTCTGTGGTGATCCAAAGGTTGTGGGTTCGATCCCCGACCATGCCGAGATTGAACTCACGATACAATTTCCCATATGAACTGAGGCCCGTGTCTAAAGGGTTAGCCCGTTGTCCTTGTCAAACTGTGACCGGATGGGTTGTCATGTCAAGGACCTGCGACATGACAGTTCGGTGAGGCAGCACAATATCTGCTACAAGTAGGTCTCATCACGAAATGACTGAAATAATGTTGAAAGTGAAGTAAAACGCCAAACAAACAAATCGTGCATCAATCTTAGTTATAATGCTTTTAAAAAATTGCATGGGCCACTTGAACTTAGTAAAACCCCAAACAACCATTCACATATGTGAGCAATTCATCCATGTCTAAAACCTTTAATATGTAAAATTCCTGATCCAAATCCAATCTTCAACCCTTCATAAATATCATATCTGTATTTAATCTCATATCCATGTCCAGTTCCTGATCTGTAATCCCTAGTCTTTATCCATTCCCTAATGTTTATCCATTCCCTAATGTTTATCCAATCACTATTCTGTATTCAATCCCTAATCTTTATCCAATCCTTAATCTGTATCAAATCCCGTGATCTGTATCTATTAAACTCCTGTTCAGATGTACAAGGATTTTATAGTATGATATTGTGATACCTTTATTTTAGCGATAGCACTAGTCTGCACCCTTGTCCTCATCGTAGGGACACTAGTACTTTAATTGATCTAATGTCACTTTCACCATTTTCATGTCAATCTGAAAATGCAAAAGAAAATTTCCCAGTCACTCCTTAAAAAGAGTAGGGCATGTAGGCTCGGTGACAGGCTTCAATTTGAGCTGATATAGCCTAAACAGTGCATTAATGACAGAAAATATCATTAATACAGTCATATCAAATTGATGGTGATACCAACTTGAAGCATATAATTATTTATGACCATGATTTGTTAATTTAATTTTGTTATGAGACAAAGAGTCCAATGAAGTACAAAGATTACGGGATTAATTCCAGTGTTGCATTCATGATTTATTGTCGCATATAAAGTGAGGCCTGTGCCTGAAGGCAAAATTTATTGTCCTTGTAAATCTGATCATCTTGTCAAGGACCTGCAACGTAATAATCCAATAAGACTAGATCAGCGTCAAGTAGGTATCTTACCTAAATAACTCTAATAATACTGAATTTGACACACATGCTCAAGGTTGGCCTCGTGACCAACTTTCTCGAAGTTTAAAATCCAATATGTAAATATGTCCATTTATGGTTTCTTTGTAAATGAGTCTAAGATTTTAAAATATCTCAAATGAATTCCCATCTTTGTTTTATGTAAAAGGTATTATTGTCTTTGTAATATCAAATATCAAGAAAAAAACTTGGATAATCTTCGGGAAAAAAATTAAACAAACAAAATGCAATGGTACGCAGATAATCCACAATCAATTTCATTCCTTAATAAGACACATATATAACCATCTTATTGGTCATTCATGAATGTGGTCAAATTAGGTCATGCACAACCATACTGTGTCACACAAGAGATCCATGACCATACTGTGGTATCTATGACCATACTATGGTATCTATGACCATACTGTGGTATCCATGACCATACTATGGTATTCATGACCATACTATGGTATCCATGACCATACTATGGTATTCATGACCATACTGTGGTATTCATGACCATACTATGGTGTCCATGACCATACTGTGGTATCCATGACCATACTATGGTATCAATGACCAAACTGTGGTATCCATGACAATACTATGGTATCCATGACCATACTGTGGTATCCATGACCATGCTGTGGTATCCATGACCATGCTGTGGTATTCATGACCATACTATGGTATCCATGACCATACTGTGGTATTTATGACCATACTGTGGTATCCATGACCATACTATGGTATCCATGATCATACTGTGGTATCCATGACCATACTATGGTATCAATGACCAAACTGTGGTATCCATGACAATACTATGGTATCCATGACCATACTGTGGTATCCATGACCATGCTGTGGTATCCATAACCATACTATGGTATCCATGACCATACTATGGTATCTATGACCGTACTATGGTATTCATGGCCATACTGTGGTATCCATGACCATACTATCGTATTCATAACTATACTGTGGTTTACATGACCATACTGTGGTATTCATGACCATACTGTGGTATCCATGACCATACTGTGGTATTCATGACTATACTATAGTATCCATGACCATACTATGGTATCTATGACCATACTATGGTATCCATGACCATACTGTGGTATCCATGACCATACTGTGGTATTCATGACCATACTATAGTATCCATGACCATACTGTGGTATCCATGACCATCCATACTATGGTATCCATGACCATACTGTGGTATTCATGACCATACTGTGGTATCTATGACCATACTATAGTATCCATGAACATCCATACTATGGTATCCATGACCATACTGTGGTATCCATGACCATCCATACTATGGTATCCATGACCATACTGTGGTATATATGACCATACTGTGGTATCTATGACCATACTGTGGTATTCATGACCATAATGTGGTATCCATGACCATACTGTGGTATCTATGACCATACTGTGGTATCCATGACCATACTGTTGTATCCATGACCATACTATGGTATCTATGACCATACTTTGGTATCCATGACCATACTATGGTATCCATGACCATACTATGGTATCCATGACCATACTGTGGTATTCATGACCATACTGTGGTATTCATGACCATACTGTGGTATCTATGACCATACTGTGGTATTCATGACCATACTGTGGTATCCATGACCATCCATACTATGGTATCTATGACCTTACTGTGGTATCCATGACCATACTGTGGTATCCATGACCATCCATACTATGGTATCTGTGACCACACTGTGGTATCCATGACCATACTGTGGTATCCATGACCATACTATGGTATCCATGACCATACTGTGGTATCCATGACCATACTATGGTATCTATGACCATACTATGGTATTCATGACCATATTATGGTATCCATGACCATACTGTGGTATCCTTGACCATACTATGGTATCCATGTCCATACTGTGGTATTCATGACCATACTGTGGTATCTATGACCATACTATGGTATCCATGACCATACTATGGTATCCATGACCATACTATGGTATCTATGACCATACTATGGTATCCATGACCATACTGTGGTATCCATGACCATACTATGGTATCCACGACCATACTGTGGTATTCATGACCATACTGTGGTATCTATGACCATAATATGGTATCCATGACCATACTGTGATATATATGACCATACTATGGTATCCATGACCATACTATGGTTTCCATGACCATATTGTGTCACACATGAGGTATCCATGACCATATTGTGTCACACATGAGGTATCCATGACTATACTGTGTCACGCATGATGTATCCATGACCATATTGGTATCCGTGGCCAAATAGTGCCTAACAGCAGCAATGTGTAAACATATCATATCACACAAAATAGTGAGTTTTTTGTGTTGCCAATTGTTTGTTTGCTTGGTTGTTTAGGTTTTACATCACTTTCAACATTATTCCAGTCATTTCTTGATGAATTGTCATGTCACAGGTCCTTGACATGACAACCAACCCAGTCACAGATTTACAAGGACAACGGGTTAACCCTTTAATCATAGGCCTGAGCTCTTGTGTGAAATTGTATCATGATTTCAATCTCAGCACAGGCGGGGATCGAACCCACAACCTGTGGGTCACCACAGAGGAACTGGTGCTAATAGGCTGGCACTTTAACTAACTGCGCCAGGGCCCGTGGCCATTTGCCAAATGGACATTTACCTCCAACTGATAAAGGTAAATAATATAACACAGTTCAGCATTGTCAGACCGATCAATGAGTAGAGATGAGCATCTTCAAGTCGAGTGCTTTTTCTTATGTAAACCTCACATCATGTTTCATGCCTTTTCTAAACTATTGAGAGATTTGTATACAGAGAACCTTAAGTGTACATATACTTCACGTCAGGAGAAATAGGTCATGCTATACTTACAGAGCTTAAGATAAGCAGCTGATGAAGATAATCAAATTAATCCGATCAATGTATCTGATTATTTAAAAATGCTGTATCACTTATGAAGCTTCTGATTATCACATATGAGATATTACTGTATAATATTTATTTCTGTTGACATATGTCACAACATTTAATTGCAATTTCAAATAAACAATGCCAAAATATACCTAATTATGCCAAAATATAATTAAACGATCTGCAATTGATGAGAAACGTTTTCTCAAATGTTAAGTTTAAAATAAACCAGCTGTACATTTCACTTAGAAAGATGATGGCGAAAATAATAGTTCTACGGTACATGCGCTTAGAATATCAAATAAAAAAACCAGAATATCATATATCACTGAGACAGTTGAGGATCCAAACGAAGAGGAAGGGAGTAAGTCAAGATGACCCAGCTTAAATCTTCTGTGCTTTATTTGTTTGTAGTTGCAACCCACCACTTTCATCCTTCATATGGTGCGCAAACAGGTAATGTCAACATATGGTATTTGTTACTTGTTTCATTTGTTACTTTTCTTAAAGTTTAAGACATATATGATACTTGATATGAATTGCTTTGGCAATAGTCGTTTGGCAAAGTTAAAGATCTGATATGTTTGTATAAACTATATGCGTTTCTTCTAGTTATGTTTGCTTAAGTCATAATGCATTGGAATCCTGAATGAACCAGGGAATATACATCTGAAATTGAAGATAATATCAATAATTTTTTACATTTTTTCCAAGTGATTGTTATACGTTTGACAAAAAAAGATTATCCTTGATAAGAAGGATAAATGCGATGTGATAAATGCGATTTTTTTGTAATCTTCGACCAATGTTCAGTGATTTTGATTTTGGTTTTTTCCAGTCACACAAAAGGTGCGAAACCTTTGGCCACTTTCCCCTCATCAACATTTTAATTCCATTGCATTCTCAATCAAAGACGCCTTGCAGTTATAATGCAAAGTTTGCCATCAATAGACAGAAACTAAAGATGGCTGCCAAAATAGTGATATAGGACGATAATACAATCATCTTCCGTAGACTTACAGCCTAATCAGTTGAAACCTACAGCCCTGAAGGCAAAACAAGCATGAACGATAAACATTTTATGACTCTGAGCAAGAAAATGATAAAAACTAAAGAATAATCTTTTGACCACCAAATATTTTACTCAAATATCATTTGCAGTTCACATTTTATTGCAATCCATTAATCGGTCATTGCTGCGGGTTGCCACATAAAACACAATCTCATAAAAATCCAGGTGCAATGAGTTGCATTCCTATATATTTGACTAGATGTTATGAGTTGTATCCCTATATATTTGACTAGATGTCATGAGTTGTATCCCTATATATTTGACTAGATGTCTTGAGCTGCATCCCTATATATTTGACTAGATGCCATGAGTTGCATCCCTATATATTTGACTAGATGCCATGAGTTGCATCCCTATATATTTGACTAGATGTCATGAGTTGCATCCCTATATATTTGACTTGATGTCATGAGTTGCATCCCGATATATGTAACTAGATATCATGGGTTGCATCTCTAAATATTTCACTAGATGTCATAAATTGCACCCCTATATAGTTAACTAGATGTCATGAGTTGCATTTCAAAATATTTAACCAGGTGTCTTTCATTTAAATTTGTGAACAAGGTGTTATAAGTTACATTCAAAATGTTGAACTGGGTTCCAAAATATCTTGAGTTGCCTCCCAAAATGATTTCACTTTTTTCAATAATTCAGCATTATCATAGAGATATCTTTTTCTACTGAGTGAGATATATTGTTAATATAGGTCTAAAATGTCACGTCATAAGGATAGACTTGTAAAAATAAGTTCCTTATCTAATCAAAGGATACATACTCAAAGACAAACACAATCTCTCAACTCCCATAAAAATGGTGTCCCATAAAATGGATTTGCTGTGGAAGCAAGAATCAATGATTTATTAGTTTTTTAGGATATTGACCTTTCCTACCCTAGGCCTGATATAAAATCTAACATAGGAATACTAATCATTGCTGAAAATTTGGTTCTGCTTCCCAATAAGGTTACAGCCATGGCAAACAAACAGAGCCGCATCTGATGAACATGCGGGGCTTCACAGAGGGCGACACTGGCATAACAGACTGGTTTGCTACAGGACAGGCAGAACTCAACAGACAAATCAATGTGAGATGAACAGTAATCAACATTTTTACTTAATAACATATCATTCCACTATTGTAATGTATTTCTCAATCTTAAAATAAATAAAATACCCCTATTTTACAGGATGTATTCAATTTTGGGGAGGCCAAGAATTTGATATTTTTCCTTGGAGATGGAATGGGGATATCTACAACTACTGCCACAAGGGTCTACAAGGCACAGACCAGGAACCTCAAGGGAGAAGATGTCAAACTGGCATTTGAAAAATTTCCCCATGCAGGGTACTCTATGGTACGATTTCCCAATTCTGAGAAACCTTTTTGCATCAAACACAGATACATCATGTATGTTGAATGTTCATTTTCGCCAAGGATCTTGGTACAGTTGGGTAAGAGTGTGAGGTTGTTAGTATCAGCTCCTCTGTGCTGATCCAAAGGTCATGGGTTTGATTCTCGTCCATGACATTGAATTCATGATACAATTTCCCATTTGAGCTGGGACTCATGCCTAAACATTTAACCCGATGTTCTTGACTGGGTTAGTTGTCAAGCAAGGGACTTATAACATGGCAATTCAGTGAGGCAGCACTATATATGCTACAACTAGGTGTTGTCATGAAATAACTGAAATAATGTTGAAAATGATGTTGAACCTAAACGAAGAAAAATAATTCCATCAAAACAATGTTGTTTACAATGTCTAATATGGCATTGCATTTAATATAATATACTTAAAAATACATGTTAATGATGAAATGTTCCAAACATTACATATCAGTTACTTGTTCAGTATCAAGATCACACAGATGGCTAGGTGTTCAAATGTCCCAAATTATCTATTATCATTAAAATTGTAATATTAACAGACATATGTAACAGACCACCTGTCTCCAGACTCAGCAGGGACTGCTACAGCCTTCATGTGTGGAGAGAAAGCCAAGAGGCGACATGTTGGGGTCAGCCAGCATGTACCTGTGGGAAACTGCACTGCACAGACTCTCCCTGGCATGAAACTGAAATCTATTCTCAAACATGCCATTGATGCAGGTATGATTCACATCTTCAGTGGCCTGAAATTAGGATAGACTTGTAAAACTGCTTGTATGACTTAATCCAAAAATGTTTGTATGAGCTAATGGTAAAATGCTTAATTGACATAATACTAAATGATTGTCTGACTAAATGCAAACACAATTATTTGGCTTATTCTTAAATGCTTGCCTGTACTAAGACTAGGTATTGGTCCTGTTTTCATTTCTTAAAATATTATATAACGAAGGACAGTGGAAGTGGATATGCAGTTCAATATAATTCATAGCTTATACAATTTTAATATTTCTATTATCTCTGCATCATTAATAATCCATTCCTCTCCCGCTGAGGACATGCCAATTAGTATATTATCACAAAGGTTTTAATTGTTAATTATGTGCATCCATGGAGTAACACCCTTAATAATTTGTGAGTTGTATAATCTGAGATGAATTCATTTCGCTTTAACTTGTTGAAAACTAAAACATGAAACACACGTCTTTATATCCAAAGTTATACTTTTGCTTTGGGTAATAATCTATGAGCACAACACCTAGAATATATGTTTAATGTTGTAGGCAAAAGTACAGGTATAGTGTCCACAGTCAGGGTGACTCATGCCACCCCTGCAACATCTTATGCCCATGCTGCTCACAGAGATTGGGAATCTGATGGAGAGCAAGCTGCTCATGATGAGTATCCACTCAATGAAGAAGAGAGAGAACTCTGCCCTGATATTGCAAGACAACTTTTAGAAGATGAATATGCCAAGAACATAAAGGTCATGATTCCGAAATATTGCACATAAGCGCCTGCATAAGTAATACACATGTTTTGCTTTAGAATGTGCTTTTCTATCTACCTGTACTCATCATACCATCTACCAAACATTATTAACCATACCATCTACCAAGCATTACTCACCATACCATCTACCAAGTATAACCCACCATACCATCTACCAAGTATAACCCACCATACCATCTACCAGGTATTACTCACCACACCATCTACCAAGTATAACCCACCCTACCATCTACCAGGTATTACTCACCACACCATCTACCAGGTAATACTCACCACACCATCTACCAAGCATTGCTCACCACACCATCTACCAAGTATAACCCACCCTACCATCTACCAGGTATTACTCACAATACCATCTACCAGGCATTACTCACCACACCATCTACCAGGTATTATTCACCACACCATCTACCAAGTATAACTCACCACACCATCTACCAAGTATAACTCACCACAACATCTACCAAGTATAACCCACCCTACCATCTAGTAAGCACTATTAACCATACCGTCTACCAAGTATAACTCACCAAACCATCTACCAAGTATAACCCATCCTACCATCTAGTAAGCATTATTAACCACACCATCTACCAAGTATAACTCATCCTACCATCTAGTAAGCATTATTAACCACACCATCTACCAGGTATAACTCACCATACCATCTACCAGGCATTACTCACCATACCATCTACCAGGCATTACTCACCATACCATCTACCAGGCATTACTCACCATACCATCTACCAAGCATTACTCAACATACCATCTACCAAGTATAACTCACCACAACATCTACCAAGTATAACTCACCATACCATCTACCAGGCATTATTCACCATACCATCTACCAGGCATTACACCATTTACCAATCACTTTTAGATTGATCCCCCCAACTTACTAAAAATTAATTTGACTGCACTATAATATTCCACATTAAATATTTTACCTGTAAAATAAGATATTGAACAACAATCTTTCCATTTGTAAAACTTGTAATATTTATGATTTTTTAATATTGAATTGATGAGTTAAACTACAGAGTAATTAGAGAAACTGTAATTGATTGACTTGATTCTCCCCCATTATTACAGGTTATACTTGGAGGGGGTCGTCAAATGTTCTTGCCAAACACCACACAGGACCCTGAGTATGATGATGAATATGGCACCAGGCTTGACAGTAGAGATCTGATCCAGGTTGTTAAGTAAAATATGATCTATACATTGTAATTTGGATTAGAATCATTTAGCTTTGAGTTCTTTCTGATTCTACTCAATTGAAAATATACACATCTTGAAAATTTCAATATATAAAGAAATATTAAACACACCATGAGACCGACTCATATAGAAATGCAAAAATAAATATTTTTAAGATTTTCTAAATTATGTTTGATAGGAATGGATACAGCAAAAAATAGATGGTGGAATAGACAGTAGCCAAGTGAAGTATGTGCGCAATCTGGATGAGTTTGATGCAGTCAACCCAGACAACACAGAGTTCCTTTTAGGTTCATATTCTATATTCTTTTCTGTGATTCTAAAATAGAGAAGCCCTTATTATCATTATTATTAACCAATTAATTAGTTCAGTTTCAAAGATGGCCAAATGGCACATAATGGCCAAATATTATCTCACAAAAAAAGTTTTTTTCCACATCTATGTATGTTATTAAACTTTGTGTATGAATAAAGATGATAATAATGATTATTATAATTTATGTATTTCAGGCTTATTTGAGCCCAGTGATATGCATTATGACATGGACAGACAGAACACCAGCATTAACAAGTGGCCAGAACCTTCTCTCACTGAAATGGTGGAAAAGGCAATCAAAATGCTGGAAGGCAATGACAATGGCTACCTTCTCTTAGTAGAAGGTATGGTTATACATTTCACACAAAACATAAAAATCGAATATGTTGTGATTTCTTTTTTTTTAATGAAAATAAAGCTTTTATGGTGATAATTATCAGCATTTTATCAATTAAATATGAAATTTTGGTTTGATACTTTATGTCCAAGATAAATGTTTATGTAAATATTTTTTAAAGGTGGGAAAATAGACAAAGGGCATCACCAGAACTGGGCAGTGAAGGCCCTGGATGAAACTTTGGCCATGTCAGATGCTGTAGAAAAGGCAAGTGACTCAACAAACACTGCAGAAACACTCATCGTGGTGACAGCGGACCATTCACACACTATGGCCATCAATGGATATCCCCACATCGACAGTCATATCACAGGTAGGGGCCAGTATTGTTGGTTATTATATCTCAGGTAGGGACCAATACTGTTGGTTGTTATATCTCAGGTAGGGGCCAATATTGTTGGTTATTATATCACAGGTAGGGGCCAATACTGTTGGTTATTATATCACAGGTAGGGGCCAGTACTGTTGATTATTATATCTCAGGTAGGGGCCAGTACTGTTGATTATTATATCTCAGGTAGGGGCCAATACTGTTGGTTATCATATCGCAGGTAGGGGCCAATACTGTTGGTTATCATATCGCAGGTAGGAACCAGTACTGTTGGTTATCATATTGCAGGTAGGGGCCAATACTGTTGGTTATCATATTGCAGGTAGGGGCCAGTACTGTTGGTTATTATATCTCAGGTAGGGGCCAGTACTGTTGGTTATTATATCACAGATAGGGGCCAATACTGTTGGTTATTATATCACAGGTAGGGGCCAATACTGTTGGTTATCATATCGCAGGTAGGGGCCAATACTGTTGGTTATTATATCGCAGGTAGGAACCAGTACTGTTGGTTATCATATTGCAGGTAGGGGCCAATACTGTTGGTTATCATATTGCAGGTAGGGGCCAGTACTGTTGGTTATTATATCTCAGGTAGGGACCAATACTGTTGGTTATTATATCACAGATAGGGGCCAATACTGTTGGTTATTATATCACAGGTAGGGGCCAATACTGTTGGTTATTATATCACAGATAGGGGCCAATACTGTTGGTTATTATATCACAGGTAGGGGCCAATACTGTTGGTTATTATATCACAGATAGGGACCAGTACTGTTGGTTATTATATCTCAGGTAGGGACCAATACTGTTGGTTATTATATCACAGATAGGGGCCAATACTGTTGGTTATTATATCACAGGTAGGGACCAATACTGTTGGTTATTATATCACAGGTAGGGGCCAATACTGTTGGTTATTATATCACAGGTAGGGGCCAGTACTGTTGATTATTATATCACAGATAGGGACCAGTACTGTTGGTTATTATATCACAGGTAGGGGCCAATACTGTTGGTTATTATATCACAGGTAGGGGCCAATACTGTTGGTTATTATATCACAGATAGGGGCCAATACTGTTGGTTATTATATCACAGGTAGGGGCCAGTACTGTTGATTATTATATCACAGATAGGGACCAGTACTGTTGGTTATTATATCACAGGTAGGGGCCAATACTGTTGGTTATTATATCACAGGTAGGGGCCAGTACTGTTGATTATTATATCACAGATAGGGACCAGTACTGTTGGTTATTATATCTCAGGTAGGGACCAATACTGTTGGTTATTATATCTCAGGTAGGGGCCAATACTGTTGGTTATCATATCACAGATAGGGGCCAATACTGTTGGTTATTATATCACAGGTAGGGGCCAATACTGTTGGTTATCATATCGCAGGTAGGGGCCAGGACTGTTGTTGTTATATCACAGGTAGGGGTCAGGACTGTTGGTTGTTATATCACAGGTAGGGGTCAGGACTGTTGGTTATTATATCACAGGTAGGGACCAGGACTGTTGGTTATTATATCACAGGTAGGGGTAAGTACTGTTGGTTGTTATATCACAGGTAGGGGTCAGGACTGTCGGTTATTATATCACAGGTAAGGGCCAACACTGTTGGTTATCATATCGCAGGTAGGGGCCAGGACTGTTGTTGTTATATCAAAGGTAGGGGTCAGGACCGTTGGTTGTTATATCACAGGTAGGGGTCAGGACTGTTGGTTGTTATATCACAGGTAGGGGTCAGGACTGTCGGTTATTATATCACAGGTAAGGGCCAACACTGTTGTTTATTATATCACAGGTAGGGACCAGTACTGTCACAGTAAACCAGGTAGAGTTCCCACTTGCAATGTGTTTGCTTTGCTTTACCCAGCAATGCGAGGCCTTCTCTCTCTGACTACTGGCCTGGCGCTTATCGTCGGCGTTCAAACTGACCATTCTTTAATTATTCAGTAAAGTAAATCTTTGATTTGTCATAGCGTGTCGTGATTTTATAGGTCAGCCAACACAGGACACTTGTTAAATTTTACTGTCCAAGCAAAGTAATCACATACATGAAAAGGGTAAAAGTGAGCCCGATGCAATGGAAATTACTAAGCATCCTTCTTCAATCAAATTCATACATTAATGGCACTGAATGACCTTCATATGTCGGTCTGCCATTATTCATTCATTCATTCATTTAACTATGACTGTCAATGGAGCCATCAGTGCATGCTTGTAGAACAAACTGATATGTGATATCAATGCAATTTAATTGCTGCCTTGATAATTATATAATTTACAGATAATTATATCATGTGTTCGAAGCAATCATTTCTGTGAAGCATGGCCTTGCCATTTTATAATTGATTATGTTTTTGTTATATAATGTCTAATTTTAGGAATATCTACGTTTGGAGATGATTCAAATGGAAATGATATAATAGATGATTCTATGGAGGATGGGAAACCCCACACAATACTAAGTTATACCAATGGTCCTGGATACGCCTATCATAGAGGCCTGCCACCTGGTGACGGTGTCAGAAAGGACATTTCTGAAGACTACAGGAATGGACTTATTGGTGTGTAAGCTAATATATCCTATCAATAACCAGCCATTATTAAAGATACTAAGGAAACATTGGTATAACTTTAGTTTTCTGGGTCTTCTGCGCAAACAATGTTGACATATGATGATAAACATAAGCTATATGTTTTGTTTGCAAACTCTAACTGAATAACATAACAATTATTTATGAGTTGTTAACAAAAATGCACAGTAGAGGACATGAAAACAGTCCCCAGGGAATTATAAGTAATTGGTATCTGCACTCAGGTCAAGGTGAATATCGGTATGACAGCGCGATGTACAAGGATTCAGGGACGCACAGTGGAGAGGACGTTCCGCTGTTTGCCAAAGGCCCAATGTCTCATCTCTTCATTGGTAAATATACTACTCTCTGACATTGTATCACTGATCCAGCACTTCGCCACGTTTGTTTCAAGACCTATATCAAGAAATGGCAATAACTGACCAGTTATTTCGTCAGAAGTATGTTGTTGAAGTTGTACCTATATATTGAATTATTAACAAAAACACCACTGTGATGAGTGTGGAAGCATTCAATTCTTAAAGGGGTGGGATGTGGCTCAATGTAAAAGACGCATGTACATGCTTAAGGTCGGGGTTTTTAATCCCAGTTGGGACAAGAACTGGTCATGGTGCATGAGGAAAAAGATCGATATCTGACAATGAAATATTTCTCATTGCAACAAGTGCTCCATGACTATTTATCAAAAGCCATAATTTGTGATATTATGTCTCTATGATAATTCAAAAGAAAGATCCCCAGTCACTCTTCAAAAAGAGCAAGCCATTGAATCCCGGTTAACAGTCTTCTATCTGAACTTATAAAACCCAAACAGTGCTGAAAATATCGATAATACAAACAAATCAAATTCAGTTCTTCAGAATACAATTCCTATACAGAATGAATGAATTAATTCTGAACGGCACATTGACACATTAAGGTCATTCAGTGCCAATAATGTATAGATTAGAAAAATAGAATCATAAGTGTAAAGACATACAATAAACAATTCAAATACAACAAAATAAATTGTAAATAACATAAAAAAATGCAAACTTTCCTGCTCAATGCTATATTGCTATTGATATACTGGAACAAATAATTGAACATTTCTGTATCTGTTTCAGGGGTCCATGAGCAGCACTATATTGCCCATGCTATGATGTATGCCTCGTGTGTAGGTCCTAATCAGGCCCACTGCCAGGGGGCGCACTATCCTATGGAGTGTACTACAAGTGGAGCTAGTGTCAAGACATTGACTTTCTCGTCACCTTTGATTTTTTTCTTTCTTTTTAATTTTGTTACCTTGTTACATTGAAGTATGTCAATATTTAAATACCACACAGTATATGTTTGAGAATTAAGGTAACATACCGTTTTTAGTTATGCATAGCATAACCCCTGCAATGAGCGATATCATTCTGTCTGTCCTTCAACTTTGACCTCCTCTGAAACTACTGGTTGGGGTTTCATAGCTATTAGTATGTTGTATTTTCATTGGACCGGTTCCATCTATTTTTCATAAGAACCATAATGTTTTTATGACTTTTTGAAAAAAAAGACAATCTAATAGATCTCACTGAGTAGTTGAGGAGTCCGAAGAAAGTGATATATATCGGCCAATGAAAATCAAGATAGCAAAATCAATATGTGATGTATTGTGATTGGCTGAAATTATTATCTGATCTGGGAAAGCATTTAAATGATCCTTTATAAAACAATTTGCAGGCTTTTAAAAGAAAAAAATCTGAAAAAGCAATGATCAGCATAGCTGTATGGCCATTGGCCTGTTTAGCCTTGGTTTGTGAGATTTAATAAAAACACAATTTTATAGAAATCTGACTCTTCTAATTTTTAAATATTTCAGCAAGTAAAAACATACCATTGAAAATTTGTTTCCCTTTGATAAATGCTTAGGTGGTTAAATCTGAATATAACCAACAGTATTGGGCCCTACCCGTGATACAATAACCAACATTTCGTGATGAGACCTAGATATAGTGCTGCCTCACTGAATTGTCATGTCACAGGTCCTCGACGTCACAACCCACCCAGTCACAGATTTACAAGGACACCGGGTTAACCCTTTGGCACGGGTCTCATCTCATGTGTGAAATTGTATCATGAATTCAATCTCAGCCTAGTCGAACCCATGACCTTTGAATCACCAACTGGTGCGAATAAGCTTGCGCTCTAACCTGCGCCACGGCCCATGGTCTAATATGTGGCTTGTTCCCGCATTTGAAATATTTAGTCAGTATAATCACACATATATATATATATATATATATATATATATATATATATATATATATATATATATATATATATATATATATATATATATATATATATATATATATATATATATATATATATATATATATATATATATATATATATATATATATATATATACAAGCAACCCCCATAAGGGCCTTACATCTGGTATTAACTCCATTAGGACCCTTTTCGCCTGGGATCTGTCATATGTATATCACGAAATGACTATATGCGCTTTATCCAAATGCGTTACGGCCAATGGACTGCTTTTAATGGACAGATTAAGACCTCATACAAACATGAGAACAGGGTTCATTGCGAGGAACCTGCAAACAGTTGATGTGATTAAGGAACTCTTATAGGTGCTGAGAGGATCAATTTCTCTCCCTGACTTTGATAACTTGGAAATAGTTTATACCATTACAGACAATGATGATGAAAAAACAGAAAAAATGAATATCTTAAAACATTGTTTTTCAATTAGATATACTTCAAATGATTTATTCAAGTTCCCCAGTCATCTCGTTTCTAAAATACAGTATCTATTTCAAGGGTTTAATTTGATAATAATATTTCATGAATTGTCTTATTAATTTCATCATCAGCAATACACCTTAGATACTAGCTGTCATTGTAATTTCCCAAACATGTTGTGGATGGTGATATATTATCATATAACCTAACATTTAACATTCTTAAGGGCTGCAACTTAATAATAATAATAATAAAAGCTTGTATAGCGCATATACCAGACTAAGCCTGTTCATTGCGCTCAGTCCCGTAGTATCTCCTGAAGAGGAATGTCTTCAAGTTAGACTTGAAAAGTGATACAGTAGGACTCTTCCTAATATCATTAGGGATGTTGTTCCATAGTTTAGGTGCAAACACAAAAAACAAATTATTACAACTTGTTATAATTTAATCATGGTAATAATATCAAACTGCCTGAATCATGTACTTTTGTCCCCAATACTTCTTTGAGCATATAAAGTAACCATGGCTATAAATTTTATTGATTTTTTTTTTCAATTTAGTTAATTTAAATTGGCTAGTCCCGCCAATCAACAAAATGTAAATAGGCTAGCCCGTTAGAATTTAAACAACCATGCATAAACATGTTAATAATTCATATTAATACAAGTATATAAAATATGAAACCAGGCAAGTTATTTAGTTTGGATGACAACACCATCTTGCCATCATTTCTGAGAGAGAACAATGGCCGAGAATAACAAGATTGTTGAACACCACTCAAAGGTAGAGAGAGGAACTTGGTCTAAACCTATTGAGGCTACCCTATCATTCATTGGGTATACTGTAGGTTTGGGAAATGTTTGGCGATTTCCATACGTATGTTTCAAAAATGGTGGAGGTGCCTTTATCATACCTTATATTGTGACAATGCTTGTGGCTGGCATGCCGATGTTTTTCCTCGAGTCAGCCATGGGCCAGTATGTCTCAAAGAGTGCTACTCAGGTCTGGGTGATAAGTCCATTTTTCAAGGGAGTTGGATGGTGTGCCGTAATAACCTGCGCTCTGTTAGGTATGTATTACAACCAGGTCATTGCTTACATTCTTTATTATCTGTTTGCCTCAATGACAACAGAGCTTCCATGGGCAACATGCAGCAACTCGTGGAACACTCCCGCATGCAGAATTAGACAGTAATAACATGTCCATATATATGGACAGTAAACCAGCTCGCAGGTGCCCGTATGCCTTTGCCCGGAATTCCGGTCACACGTCACTGGAACTTGTGGTTTCCCTGTTCTATATTTATGTTCTATATTTATGTCAACCAATCAGAGCAAACCCTCCATAACAGTGACATTATTCGCCCGCTGCACAAACCCATTGCAACGAGATGTCCTTGATAGTCCTATATATATTGGACTGCATAGTATAATGCAGAATTGCAGTAAGGAAACGGAAACAACTAATTTCAAATGCTACAAACGAAACGGACAGTTTGGCCATGTACACGATGGACCCCAATGAAAGCATTGGTAATATATCTACTGTTTTGCCAAGATCACCAGGAGAAGAATACTGGGAACGGCATGTATTGAACATGAGCAATGGAATTGATGAATTTGGTAATCTTCAATGGAAGTTAGTTTTGTGTTTGTTGTTTGCCTGGGTGATTCTATTTTTCTGTCTGATTAAAGGAGTTAGATCCAGTGGTAAAGTTGTGTATGTCACAGCCACGCTCCCGTACATTGTGCTAACACTATTTCTCATCCGATGTATCAGCCTACCTGGAGCCAAAAATGGTCTGGCATACTTCCTGGTTCCAACGTTTTCCAAACTGACAGAACCAAGTGTTTGGGGGAATGCTGCCTCCCAGATGTTCTACTCACTTGGTCCAGGTTGGGGGGTGCTTATTACCTATCCTAGATATAACAAGTTCCACCACAACTGCCATAGGGATGCTATAATAAGTTCATTTGCCTGTGTTGGCACAAGTTTATTTGTTGGACTAGTAATTTTCAGTGTTATGGGATTTATGGCACATGAACTTGATCTAGAAATTGACAAAGTGATTTCATCTGGTCCTGGAATGGTTTTCATTGTATATCCCGAGGCCATGACGCGAATGCCCATATCTCCTTTGTGGTCCATCATCTTTTTCATCATGTTGTTAAGTGTAGCCTTAGACAGTATGCTTGGAAATTTTGAGACAGTTATTACAGCCATTATAGATGAGTTCCCAGATTTACTTATGAAGAGAAGGACTCAATTAACAGGAATTCTATGCATTGTATTTTTCGGTTTGAGTCTCCCGCATGGGGCGCAGGGTGGCATTTATTTATTAACCCTATTAGACTGGTATATTGCCACATTTCCATTACTCATCACTGCAGCTTTTCAGATTATAGTGGTTTCATACATATATGGATATGACAGATTTGCATCAGACATAAAATCTATGGTCGGGTTTGCTCCAAGTCTTTATTGGAAAATCACATTTACGATATTGACACCAGTAACAATTTTACTCATTTTTGTCTTTAATATTATTATTTATTCACCGGTTACACTAGGAGACTATCAGTATCCCTATTGGGTTGAGTACATTGGGTGGGTCTCCTGTGCAATTTCTATCATGTTTATACCCATATTTATGGTACAACAGTTCTTTAAGAAGATAGGTGGCGCTAAATACTTATTTTCAATATTGGCACTACCATGGACTGGTGAAGCGTATCGTATTCTGATGAAGCCAGATAAGGCTTGGGCACCAGCTCATGAAAGAGAAAAACTCAGAACAACCTATGATCAACTGCCCAAAACAGATGACGAAAATGCAGAATACAATAGCACCATAACTGAGTTGCAATAAATTTGTGTATAACATCATTCAACAATCTTATGGCAACTATATTTAACTGTAATATAAAAGGAAAAAAAACAGAATACATAATGTCTCAGAGAAATTGCTTCACGGACGTTTATGGACAAATCATATACAACTATTATAACTGGGTTATGCTATATATGAAAATGGTCTACTAATTTTCAAATTGTGAATAGATCTTTTTCTTATCATATTTCACAATATGAATAATAAACAATCAATGTTATCATAAAAAGCCATATATGATATGATTTCTCATTTTCGAATAGTGAAAAGATAAAATAATTTTCATATTTAACAATAATAATACAATTGTACTTAATACATCATTTCTCAATAAAACTGCGGATATGTTCCACAATATTGTATTTCTTTTTCGATGATGTAAACAATCTTGAAAAAAGTATTGTTGGTTTTCATTATTATGTAATAGTTATTGACTAATATTTGTGGAGGTCATGGCAATGGTCCATTCATAAATCGATCTGGGGTATTCTTTATACTTTTAATCAAAATGGCAAATATATTCTTTCTAAAGGTAAAGTAGGATGTGAGGTTCACCATAAATATTTAAACATGACAAAATAAAAATATCTGTAATTTTTGTGAAAATTATTACTTGAAAACAAATAATACTTTTTCATCAAACTTATAAAATAAAAGCATGTTTCAAGGTTATTGAGATCCATACACATTTCAAGGTTATATGATCACTTAAAACCTGAAAGCAATAGAGGTCACTTCGCCAAGCTTAAACTCTAAATGTATCTTGTAAAGATTTTTTTTTAAATGTCATTTGACCTTCATTTTAAGTGATGTAAAACCCCTGGGAGAGTGGGCAAATGTCTCCAGTATATTCAATCTTCTTTATTGTACACTAATTAACCTGTCGTCTGTTACATTGTACAATTTCAAACCTATAATATCAGTATCAGTGGCCTTTTATTCAAAGGGATCATATATATATTGTTACAAGAGAAGCAAGTCCTTAATGTCATTGCACTATCGTGTTCTTAATAAAGCAAGTTTTGTGATTTGATAAAATGTCCAAGTGTCTATATTGCTGTCACATCAATATCTTCAACGAGGAAGATTATCATGCTATCGCATAATCTGCTCTTGAAGTAGACAAAGATGATAATAAAAAGGGATATTAGAATGATATCAGCAGTGGAATACATGCTGTCACCATGATAACCTACCTTATCAATGGAGCTTTGAAGATGATGTAGAACACGACGGAGCAGATAAGTAATGTTTATAAGCAGCTCCAGGGGGCGCCTTTGATTGCCAGATGAGTTTTTGTTTGTTAGGTCTTTCTGCAGATACAATGCTCTGTCTGTCTGTCTGTCTGTCTGTCTGTCTGTCTGTCTGTCTGTCTGTTTGTCCGTCCGTCCGTCCGTCCGTCCGTCCGTCCGTCCGTCCGTTCGTCCGTCTAATGACATTTCGCAAAAGATGCAAATATGAAACATGGGGTTTCACAGAGATGCCTGTCTCCATTCCTTCTGCAACCTATATGGACCCTTTAACGGAAATCAAATAAATACAGACTATTACATTAGACCCCAATCTCTTGATGAGGCCATAGGTGTAGCCTTAGAAAAATAAAAGAAGAAAAATCCATTTACTCTTGGAATTGAGTTTGCTGCAGCACAATGTACTTATGATGGCTAAATATACCTTCATTACACCTACCTTATAATCAAATTATAGTATTTATTTCTATGATTGATTCATTTTTATTAGATTTATGGACATTTTACTCTCTATTTTAAGTTTGAACCTTTTTGTTTCTTTTATAACTTATGCAAAACATTGTCCATCCCAATTCAAGTGCGTATCCATGTTGGCTGTGTGTGTCATAATAAGATAACAGATCACCGAAGAGATAAATGAATTATTAAATATCTAACCCCGTTTCCTCACATACTGGCTCTCTTGTTTAGGCAACCCTTAGCAGGACTGTGACTGAAAAATTTGATAAAGAATTTGTCAAAACTCTTTCTAATATTTTGATTTTCGGTTATTTGGAATATGGCACTGACAAAAGAAAAATCAAATATATCTATTGTCTTATTGGCTATATTGGCTATATTGACACAGACAGTTCTTGGAAAACCTAAAGGTAAGATTTAGTTTTAATCATGAGTCGCATATAAAAATGTTTATCGGTACCACTGATTGGTACTAAAGAATATTTATTATTTTAAATATGATATTACACTTATTTGTATTAATATCTGAGCTCTGGGTAATAATAGTCCGAAGGCAATTTTTTCCTTTTCACTTGGGTAACTAGTAATTATTGCTATTTTAATATGGCTACTGGTTTATGTTGCTATTGCATTGTGGCTACCGGTTTATGTTGCTATTGCATTGTGGCTACTGGTTTATGTTGCTATTGCATTGTGGCTACTGGTTTATGTTGCTATTGTATTGTGGCTACTGGTTTATGTTGCTATTGTATTGTGGCTACTCAGGGGTGGGATAGCTCTGAACCAATCTGCGCAGTATCTCTGAACCAATCTGGTTAAATCGCGTCATTCTGGTCGCTCACAACTGATCTGGGCACTAAATGACGTCATTCTGGGCGCTCGCAACAATCTGTGCACTAAATCGCAGCCAATCTGAGTGGTATTTGACCGTTGTTTTTTGGTGGACAATGGCGAGAATGAAAAGTTGCGTTCTTTAATTTTTATATATCGACTATCATACCCATTTTAAAAAGAAAATAACATGCTCATCAGTTACATATATAACCACATGATAATCTAAAACTGATTTTTAACGAGATTTTTGCGTAATTTTAACACAGGAATGTGCCCCAGTTTAAGATTGCATAACAAGGGGTAATTCCCGAGTTGGGGGCACAAATATTACCGTAAACTCGTCATAAATTTATGATAAAATTTACACTATTAGTAACAAGACACTGTTACACACTCAACTGTAACGAAATTTGTTGCATTTTGTGATGATTTTGATGCCTTTTGTGACACATAAAAAAGTCATTATGTAACAGAACCGCCTAGATTGGTTCAGAATTGGTTCAGAACAATGGTATGACGTCATACCGTCCAGATATGTTTCGAGCACCGACCAGATTGGTTCAGAGCTCTCCCTCCCCTGCTACTGGTTTATGCTGCTATTGTATTGTGGCTACTGGTTCCTGTTGCTATTGTATTGTGGCTACTGGGTTATGCTGCTATTGTATTGTGGCTACTGGTTCCTGTTGCTATTGTATTGTGGCTACTGGTTCCTGTTGCTATTGTATTGTGGATACTGGTTCCTGTTGCTATTGTATTGTGGCTACTGGTTCCTGTTGCTATTGTATTGTGGCTACTGGTTCCTGTTGCTATTGTATTGTGGCTACTGGTTCTTGTTGCTATGTATTGTGGCTACTGGTTCTTGTTGCCAGTGACTACTGGTTCCTCTTGCTATTGTATTGTGGCTACTGGTTCCTGTTGCTATTGCATTGTGGCTACTGGTTCTTGTTGCTAATGTATTGTGGCTACTCGATTATGTTGCTGTTGTATTGTGGCTACTGGTTCCTGTTGCTATTGTATTGTGACTACTGGATTATGCTGCTATTGTATTGTGGCTACTGGTTCCTGTTGCTATTGTATTATGGCTACTGGTTCTTGTTGCTATTGTATTATGGCTACTGGCTTAAGTTGCTATTGTATTGTGGCTACTGGTTCCTGTTGCTATTGTATTGTGGCTACTGGTTCCTGTTGTTATTGTATTGTGGCTACTGGTTCTTATTGCCAGTAGCTAATGATTTCAGTTGTTATTGTGGTTACTGGCTACTGTCACCTTGGTGTTGTGGTTATTTGTTACTTTCATCATGGTATTGCGGTTAATATTTCTTTTTAGAATTCGTTGTCCTTTTCACATTTATGTGTTTCATCAAACATATCCTAAATATCAATATAAAGTTGTACGTGCTAAAATTTTATAAGTCACATTAATCTAAAAGAGAATGTTTTCAGATCATACACAAAACATATTTTAAGATAACTTAAGATTGAATACCATTGTTATCTCAAATATTATATCAGTACGTCTTTGAAAGACACATGTCTCTATGCCTGACATTATATCAGACCTGGGACCTTATTTTCAATTTATAAATACAGGAAATGGCAGGGATGACAGAAATACTGATCCAAGCCTCATATCAATGAGGGGATTCACAGAGGGCGACACTGGTACTACAGACTGGTTTGCTACTGGTGAAATGGAGCTCCAAAAACAAATAGCTGTAATTATACAGAATTAAATTTTCAGAATAGAATAGTCCCATCTACTCCTTTTTTTCCATTATCGTATAATGCAAATGGCTATGATATAGTGAATCATATTGAGCATAATGTTTTGACTTGTCACATTGAACATTCATTGGCCAATAGCAAATAAACAACTACTATTGTCTTTAGATATTCAACAATAATATGTTAAAAAGATTCGCGACAATCAAGATACAATATAGTGATATTTCCAGCGCAACGTTTTTGAGAGGGGTAACAAAAACAAATATTACATTGATCACTGATGCCAAACCCCTCAAAAGATGAGGTATACACCTTCTGATTAATCCTTAATCTTGCAAAGTGAATGTTTGGCTTACATTAAAATTGAAAACATCTTATTAGTGTCTGCATGACCACATTTCTATATCTATATAGAAACATAATTATTGCATCATGTGCATATATCAGTTGCCTGGACATCCAGCTGTGTACCATGAAGCTAGTTACAGTTTTAACTCAAAATTCAATCGATCTAATTGTATTTCAATAATTAAATAAATTATGATATCTACAAAAGCTTATTACATCAAAAAGTAGCACTGCCTAACTTTCATTTATATGAAAGGCACAAAAGAATTTGCGGGAAGTATCATTTAAAGTAAAGAGTGAAAATTCAAAATACATCATTCTAGTCACCCTATATGGAAATTCTCACTGCTGCTCAGGTTTCAACATGTAATCGACCAGGTGTCTCTTGTGTAATGAAAATTGTAGTGAAAATTGCAAAAAATCAGTTTGCACATTTTTCTGTGAACAAATGTATGTCAACAAATGTATGTCAACAAATGTATATCAACAAATGTACGTCAACAAATGCATGTCAACAAATGCATGTCAACAAATGCATGTCAACAAATGTATGTCAACAAATGCATGTCAACAAATGTATGTCAACAAATGTATGTCAACAACTAATGTGTTAACAGTGAAGTATTAATATACTCATGTTCTAATCAGTGCAATACAAATATATGTCAAAAACTAATATTTTAAACAGTGCAATGTAAATCAAAATCTAATGTTTTAAACAGTGCAATGTATGTCAACAACTAATGTTTTAAACAGTGCAATGTATGTCAAAATCTAATGTTTTAAACAGTGCAATGTATGTCAACAACTAATGTTTTAAACAGTGCAATGTATGTCAACATCTAATGTTTCACCTCAGGATTCCTATAACTTTGGAGAGGCCAAGAATGTGATTTTTGTTGTTGGAGATGGCATGGGCATGACCACGCTGACAGCCTCTAGGATCTACAAGGCTCAAGCCAGGCAACTCATGGGAGACGATGTCAAGCTGGAATTTGAAAAATGGGCACATACTGGGTTGTCCATAGTAAGTGGAAAAGCATATTATTATCTTAACAGATTTTTTTTTTAAATCATCTTCATCATCAATTTTGTCTTCAAGTGCAGTGACATGATAAAGACAAATATCTATATTCCCTATTTTAATAGTATAACTAGTCATAATAGTTCCAATCAAACTTAAAACAGGGGTTATCTTACAAACCGAATACCGGTTTGGAGATTTAAATAAAAGATCTGAGAGGAGTTTGCAATTCTATTCCCATTTAAAGTAAAACAATTATAATTATAGTTCTGAAATGCAGCTTTTAATGGATCAAAATGGCAAACAGCAATTGGGATGTTGAGTGTCAAGTTGCATAACTGTTACAGACCTACAACACAGACACGATGACATCAGACTCAGCAGGGACTGCTACCGCCATGTTGTGTGGAGAGAAAGCCAAGAGGCGACATGTTGGGGTCAGTCAGCATGTACCTGTGGGCAACTGCACTGCCCAGAACCTCCCTGGCATGAAACTGAAATCTATTCTCAAACATGCCATTGATGCAGGTATGATTCACATCTTGTGAAATTAAGGTTTGAAAAATGTTTGTTTGACAATGCAAAAATGTTTGTATAAGGTAATGCTAGAATATGTTTTGACTTAATGCTAATGATTGTCTGACTTGATGTTAATGAATGTCTGGATTAATGCTAATGATTGTCTGAATTAATGCTAATGGTTGTCTGAATTGGTGCTAATTATGGTCTGACTTAATGCTAGTGATTGTCTGACATGATACTAATGTTTGTCTGACTTAATACTAATAACTAGCAGTTCATCTTCTTATCCTTAGGAAGAGACATACAAAATTTTTTTTTTTCAAAAGTTACCACATACCTTGAAATGAAGTCCAGATCCTGAAAGAATACAAATATGTAATTAAGAGAAAATATCAACAAACATATACTTTATCAAAAAATAATAGTTATTCTTTATGGATTATACAGATTAATATATAAATAGTTAGAATTATATGCTATTAAAATAATAGAACACATAGAATACTTCAAAAATCCCCTAAAAAACACTAAATAATGGTCAAATATGAGGAAATAGGCCCCATAGAAGCCAGGGATACCTTGGGGCCAATCAGATGGCACTGATGAGACTAACTTAGTGGAAACTAGTCTGGTAGTTTGACATCCTATTGAAAAGAAGTCATGTACCTCTCTATTTCTAGCCATTCTTCTTTAATACTAATACTTGTCTGACTTGATGCTAATGATTGTCTGATTAATGCTACAGTAAGGTCTATCTAAACTATACAAAAGGCTGATAAGCCTCAATATATATATATATATATATATATAGTTAAGCCTGAAGAAGTCCCTTGAAGGACTTAAACATGTCGCAATAAAAGGTTTTAACTCTTTGTCACCACAGACTTTGTTGGATTACTTTTATCACCATAACACTGTATACAACTACCTTTTTACTTTGGACTATATATATATATATATATATATATATATATATATATATATATATAACATGATAACAATTTAAAATTATTTACTGACAATGTACATTCGTGATACATGTCTTGTACATGTCTGTTTTAATGGTAACATTTTTGATTAACTATTCTCAAACATGTCATAGATGTTGGTAGAAATAGTGTTCACTGAATTTGTCCAATACACTTGACATACTGCTAGGCTTAAATGGGAGGATAACTTTTTGAAATATATCTAAAGCTTTGTTTGTATCACTTTAAAATAAAAACATACATTTTCATATATCTCAATTTAGACATATATCAATTTCAGCATAATGTAACTCTCATTTTTAGCAAGTACCAACAAGCATGCAACAATATACTCATCACATTTTGGGCAATATGCTTCACATTTCTATCAAACACGCTTCACATTTCAGGCAAGTCTACCGGGTTCATCACCACTGACCGGGTAACCCAGGCAACCCCGGGGTCAGCCTACGCTCATTCTTCCCACCGAGAGTGGGAGTCTGATGGAGAACAAGCTGTCCACGATGAGTTCCCTCTTAATGATGAAGAGAGACAACTCTGCCCTGACATTGCTAAGCAACTTATTGAGAATGAGTATGCAAAGAACATCAGGGTGAGTGGAAATCAGGAAATGGTCCATGTATGAGTGGAAATTAGGAACTGGTCCATGTGTGAGTGGAAATTAGGAAATGGTCCATTTGTGAGTGGAAATCAGAAATGGTCTATGTGTGAGTGGAAATCAGGAAATGGTCCATGTGTGAGTGGAAATTAGGAAATGGTCCATTTGTGAGTGGAAATCAGAAATGGTCTATGTGTGAGTGGAAATCAGGAAATGGTCCATGTGTGAGTGGAAATTAGGAACTGGTCCATTTGTGAGTGGAAATTAGAAAATGTTTCATGTGTGAGTGGAAATTAGGAACTGCTCCATGTGTGAGTGGAAATCAGGAAATGGTCCATTTGTGAGTGGAAATCAGGAAATGGTCTATGTGTGAGTGGAAATCAGGAAATGGTCCATTTGTGAGTGGGAATTAGGAACTGGTCCATTTGTGAGTGGGAATTAGGAACTGGTCCATTTGTGAGTGGAAATTAGGAAATGGTCCATGTGTAAGTGGAAATTAGGAAATGGTCCATTTGTGAGTGGAAATCAGAAATGGTCTATGTGTGAGTGGAAATCAGGAAATGGTCCATGTGTGAGTGGAAATTAGGAACTGGTCCATTTGTGAGTGGAAATTAGAAAATGGTCCATGTGTGAGTGGAAATTAGGAACTGCTCCATGTGTGAGTGGAAATCAGGAAATGGTCCATTCCCAGCAAACACAAGACGTCTACAAAACGTTTTGGTTTGGTCTTGGATTGGCTAGGCTATAAAATACGTCTTGTAAACGTTTTGAAAACGTTTTTTCAAAAACATCTTGGAAACGTCTTGATAAAACATATACAAAACGTTTTGATTTGGTCTTGGTTTGGCTAAGCTTCAGAAATTATGGTTGGTAAATATTTTAATAATGTTGGACACTAATTATGGAAAGTGACATTATGAAACTGGAGAGAAAATGGTTTGGCTCAGTTATGGAAATTATGGTTGGTAAATATTTTAATAATGTTGGACACTAATTATGGAAAGTGACATTATGAAACTGGCATGAAATAGTTTAACTGAATGTTTTAGTGTTATTTGGCGAGGTCATAATCACAATTTTTATTGTTTTAAGAATAACACATGCAGGTAATGCAGAAAACGTGACAACAATGTTTGACCTTGATGTAATATTTTCATATTTTATACTGAATCCTTCCAACAACTGACAAAGTTGTCCATTTGACAGTTTTTTCAAACCAATGTACACATGACTGGGTTAGTTGGTTATTAATAGCCCCTCCACCTCCATGAGATGGAGTCCTACTCCCTGCAAATATTATTTTCGTATTCTTACTGCATATTAGAATTGGAAAAATAGGTTAACGGTATTAATTTTGCCATTATTTTACATGATGATATAATTAATAATTATACCATTCAGGTCAGGTAATATACATACACCTGTATAAGAAATAACTCCCAATACAGAATGTTTGAATTATAAGTGTATGTAATGCTGACTCTGTGACCACTCAAATTTGAAAAGTGAAGACTTGGTTCTCCAACAGAAAACATCGACTCAGGGCCACATCTTCGTTTTAGAGCTACAATTCGGGAATTAAGGTATGTACATGAGTGTGTTAATTATTGTGAGACTTATTGCATGAACATTCATGAATATATATTTAAATGCTGAGTTAAGACATTGAGTATCTATCTTTCACATGTGCATCTAATTTGGCTTAGTCAATTGACCCAATTACATAAGGGAGGGTTGCACCTTGTGCCCTCACCTGGCCTGTATGACCCCAGTTAGGCCAAGCTGTGACCCACATGTGGCTATTTCTGTACTGGCCTGCCAACCTCAACATGCACTCAAACTTCTGTGAAGTGTGATAAATATAGGAAAAATCAATTCACAAATCTATGCATATCCTCACATACAATGTTTGGCACAATTAGATAATTCTGGGCTCTATTATTTTTTATCATTATACATCTGTCTCTAAAAGTTTATGACTTAATCGAGTCACTGAATTTGACTTAATTTATACTTGAACCACATGTTTTCAGATTGTGTAATTTATTTTTTTTATATTCATATCTTATGTCTTAAATGATATGTTTGTATTGTTTATGAAGAGGTTTTAAATCTTTAATTATTGCAGGAGCATGTCGAAGGATTTATCTGAAACAACATGAAGGACAATATGATGCCATTTCGGGGCAAAGCCTAAGAACAATGAAGAATGCCCCAAACTTGAACCAAGTTGGGGGGGGCAAAATATCAGGTAGGATATTTTAGAATATCTGTACAATATCGGGGGGGGGGCAGTTTGTTTGGTGAATATGGTATGTTAAATATTTAAAGGAGTATTTCTTGTGGTATCAAAAGTTTGACAATGAATCTTTAAAAAATGTTATTTCTGTTTCAGAAAGGTGCAGCAATGAGAGGGTCTGCTCCCAGCACACCAGCTTCCTCATGTCTGGTCTCATCTGAAGAGGACTCCTCAAAAACTTCACTCTATCAGAAATCATGGGCATTTTCAACAATTATCAGATATATGTAGAAATACATTGTAACATTGAGTTAGAAACTAAAATGATGTTAATAAATATTTTTAAAAAAATAAAAAAATGTTTTTTCTATGTTCTTTTTGTACAAATTTAGAGGTAAGATGTAAATATATTGTTATGACTTGTGGGAAATTCTCAAAAAGGTTGTAGGAAGGTCTCAGAAAGGTTTAATGAATATTTTAAGAAGGTCCTATCAAAACGTTTCCAAGAGGTTTTGTCAAAAACGTTTCCAAGAGGTTTTATCAAAAACGTTTCCAAGAGGTTTTGTCAAAACGTTTCCAAGAGGTTTTGTCAAAACGTTTTCAAGAGGTTTTGCCAAAACGTTTTCTAGAGGTTTTGTCAAAACGTTTTCAAGAGGTTTTGCCAAAACGTTTTCAAGAGGTTTTGCCAAAACGTTTTGAAAACGTTTTGGAGTGTCTACACAATTACGTTTTCAAGACGTTTTGTCAAAACGTTTTGTAAACCAAATCAAAACGTTTTCAAGACGTATTAAAAACGTATAATTGTTTGCTGGGTTTGTGAGTGGAAATCAGAAATGGTCTATGTGTGAGTGGAAATCAGGAAATGGTCCATTTGTGAGTGGAAATTAGGAAATGGTCCATTTGTGAGTGGAAATTAGGAAATGGTCCATTTGTGAGTGGAAATTAGGAAATGTTGTTTCTACGTCCATTTCAGCAACAATGGCCGTATCAGGTGTACTTCCCGCCTATTATAGAATGTAGAGGGGTGGGTCATCAGTAAAGATTGGGTCATCAGGGTAGTATTCATTATAATGAAACCCTGGCTTGTTATTTAACTATCAAGTTAACTATGGCTTGATATTTCCTTGAGAAGAATTAGACGTATTCTCTCAAATATCTGAGCACTATTAGAATATTTTTTAAAAGTTATCCACTAAACTGGTTTTCTTATCTGAACAATCTGAACAAGACAGATTCTTTTTTTTTTTACCACAATGTCTTTTAAAACGATTTTTTTTCAGAATTTCTTGTGGTTTTAATGCGTATGGGTTTATGTTCGTGTGCACATGTATATTTATACATGTTTATATATATATATATACGCACGTGCGTAAATATGTATATACGATAACATTCTTGCTGAACAATATAAGATATCTGGTAGAAATATTTACATGATTATCAGGAACACGTGTAAGGAGCACATAAACTGGTGACGTTTTTTTCTCACCATATGTGAGGAGCACATAAACTGATGACGTCTTTTTCTCACCAGATGTGAGGAGCACATAAACTGATGACGTTTTCCTCACCAGATGTGCCGTTACCAAAATATGCTGTAAACATCGTTTTTTTACAGCAAAGTATTTCTGATCGATCAAGAGAATATCTCATTAAAAAAAGTAATCAGTTTTTTTCATAAGAAACAGATGAAACACATACTTAGAATACAATGAATTTCAAAATTATTCATCCTTATTTTCCAGGTCATCCTTGGAGGAGGGCGCAAAATGTTTCTCCCGAATACAACACAGGACCCAGAATACGAAGAAGAGTATGGCACCAGACTTGATAACCGAAATCTGATAGAGGTTCTGTATACCGAATTACGCTTTTAATAGAGTTTAAGAGTTTAACTGTATGAAGTGCCCAGGAATACAGATCTTGACCATGACATTTCGACTTTCAGGAGTGGGTTCAGCAGAAACTGGACAATGGTTACTCATCTGACCAAGTAAAATATGTAGATGATCAAGCCAAATTTGATGATGTAAATCCGGAAAATACAGAGTTTCTTTTTGGTAAGATTAAATCGACTGCATTACTCTTCATTAATTTAGTTTACTCATCGGTAGAGTTGGACGTCAAAGTGATAGAAAGAAGTGAGTATCTATTGGATGAGAGCTATCTCTAATCATTAGGGGAGAGTATCTATTGGATGAGAGCTATCTCTAATCATTAGGGGATAGTATCTATTGGATTAGACCTATCTCTAATCATTAGGGGATAGTATCTATTGGATTAGACCTATTTCTAATCACAATGGGAGAGTATCTATTGCATTAAACCTATCTCTAATCATTAGGGGGAAGTATCTATTGGATGAGAGCTATCTCTAATCATTAGGGGATAGTATCTATTGGATGAGAGCTATCTCTAATCATTAGGGGATAGTATCTATTGGATGAGACCTATTTCCAATCAGTAGGGGATAGTATATATTTGATTAGAGCTATCTCTAATCATTAGGGGGAAGTATCTATTGGATTAGACCTATCTCTAATCATTAAGGGAAGTATCTATTGGATGAGAGCTATCTCTAATCATTAGGGGGAAGTATCTATTGGATGAGACCTATTTCCAATCAGTAGGGGTTAGTATATATTTGATTAGAGCTATCTCTAATCATTAGGGGATAGTATCTATTGGATTAGACCTATCTCTAATCATTAGGGGGAAGTATCTATTGGATTAGACCTATCTCTAATCATAAGGGGAGAGTATCTATTGCATTAAACCTATTTCCAATCATGAGGGTGAAGTATCTATTTCTCTCTATTGAAAAGAGGTGAACATCTATTGGATTAGATCTTTCACTAATCAACAAAGGTGAGAATTTTTGTATTGGATGTATTGCTTATTATTACATTAGTTACTCATGCCATTATTGTATATTTTTTATATTTCTATTGTATATCTAATTGTTAAGAAAATGATTTTTGTATAGTACATATCATTGCCTATCTTATTATTAAGAACTCATTCAGGGCACATTATCTGAGATTTGAGGTTATGTTTAAATGTTGCTTCAGGGATGTTTGAGCCAGATGAGATGCATTATAATTTTGACAGAACCAACACCAGCCTAAATAGATGGCCAGAACCATCCTTAAGTGAAATGGTGGAGAAGTCTATCCAGATTCTGAGGAAGAACGAAAATGGCTACTTCCTACTAATAGAAGGTCAGTTTCATACCTAATTAAATACTAATTTAATCAGTTATAAAATATATTCATTGTGTTTTCAGAGTCTTGGAATATAGGGTCAATATCATCAAATATAAATATATGATTCCATGCACATGTCCTATCAACTCCGATCAAGTTGACAGGTTACTTAATTGAGTATATCAACTGCAACATTCAACACTTGATTTTGTTTTGTTACAAATTTGGATTTATACCTTTGTTAGATACTAATTATCCAAAACACAATGCATCATTTGCAGATAGACATTTTGTAACATATTTAATAATAATAATAATAATAAAATTTATATAGCGCTGAATACCAGATAAAATCTGTTCATAGCGCTTATTTGAAGATAGACAGTCTTAGTTTTTGCACTAAAGGTAGAGCTATTAGGTGTTTAATTTCTCTTCATTATTATTTGCAATCAATGGGTCGGAAACGGAGGTTTAATTTCAAATTCACATATAAGTTTTAATCATGTGAGATGAATGATTTTCCGTTGTATTAATAATAGATCTTTTCGGACACAAACTGTGGCAGTCTTGTAGTCCAATACAAGTTTAAGAGTGATCGGTGATATTTTCTTTCTTGGCTTAATATTCAAACACAAACATTACTCTTTAATCATTTAGGTGCCAAAATGGACAAGGCGCACCATGCTAACCTCATGATGAAAGCCCTGGACGAGACAATGCTTTTGTCTGATGCTGTGCAGGTTGCTAGGGAGATGACCAGCTCCGAGGATACCCTCATAGTGGTCACTGCTGACCACTCCCACCCTATGTACATCAACGGAGACCCTGTCATCAACACTGATGTCCTTGGTACATAAAACCCTGTCATTAATACTGATATACCACTCCCACCCTATGTACATCAACGGAGACCCTGTCATCAACACTGATGTCCGCGGTACATAAAACCCTATCATTAATACTGATATTATTGGTGTTCAAGATCCTGTCATTAACACTGATGTCTTTGGTACATAAAACCCTATCATTAATACCGATATTATTGGTACAGAAAACCCAAATCCGATGCTTAACTTTTCTATTTTTTGTATATTAAACCCTGTCTTTAACTTCAAATGATATCCTTGGTATACAAAACCCTGTTATCAACACTGATATTCTTGTTATATAAAACCCTGTCATCAATACCGATATCCTTGGTAAATAAAACCCCGTCATTAACACTGATATCCTTGGTATACAAAACCCTGTCATTAATACTGATATCCTTGGTATACAAAACCCTGTTATTAACACCGATATCCTTGGTATATAAAACCCTGTCATTAACACCAATATCCTTGGTATACAAAACCCTGTTATTAACACCGATATCCTTGGTATATAAAACCCTGTCATTAACACTGATATCCTTGGTATACAAAACCCTGTTATTAACACCGTTATCCTTGGCATATAAAACCCTGTCATTAACACTGATATCCTTGGTATACAAAACCCTGTTATTAACACCGATATCATTGGTATATAAAACCCTGTCATTAAACCCGATATCCTTGGTATATAAAACCCTGTCATTAACACTGATATCCTTGGTATATAAAACCCTGTCATTAACACAGATATCCTTGGTATATAAAACCCTGTCATTAACACCGATATCCTTAGTATATAAAACCCTGTCATTAACACTGATATTCTTGGTATATAAGACCCTGTCATTAACACTTATATCCTTGGTATATAAGACCCTGTAATTAACACTGATATCTTTGGTATATAAACCCTGTCATTAACACAGATATCCTTGGTATATCAGACCCTATCATTATATATATAACCCTGTCAATAACTCTGATATCTTTGGAATATATAATACACTGAATTAGCAATATTCTTTGCAGATGATACTCTGTCATCAACACCGAACCCCTTCAAATATAACATCCTGAAATTTAAACTTACATCTCTGGTACATTAACGCTATCATCGGCAATTAACTTTAATAAAAGCAGCCCTGTTACAAAACCCTGCTGTTCTTAAGTTATTCTCATTATCATCTACACTTTTACCTGATGATATTGACAAACTCTCTTTAAAAATCACTTATACTCCTGCAGATTTCATATTTCTATACAAATTTGGTGAAATAAAGTTGTATTGCGATGTATTGTCTCAGGAATATCGTCTACTGGTAAGGACGATAATGGGGAGTGGATATTTGAGGAGAGCATGCTGGATGGCAAGCCACACATGGTGCTAGGGTACGGCAATGGTCCCGGCTACATCCACCACAGAGGTACCCCACCGCTAGATGGCGCCAGGAAAGACCTTACTGACGATTATACAAACGGGCTTATAGGTAAATTTGAAATAGAAACTCACAAAGATTGTGTTACATTATTTGGCTGAATTTGTTCAATTGGTAGAACATTCCCCTAAGATTTTCGCCTTGAGGCTTGTGCATTCTAAGTTTGAATCCCAGCCAGTTACTATCAGGCGCCATATGACACACATTGTCTGGAACCAGCGCTCTATATTAAAAACCTTACCTTACATGTGTACTCTGCATAGTAAAATTATCTTTAAGAGTCACCTTAATAAATTTGTAAATTAATATAAAAATATAGACATTTGCCAAGCATGAGAAATAGAATAGCGCGATAATTGAATTGAAACTAACAATTGAAATGGAATTGAGTCAATGGTTTCAATTGAAACATGAGAGCATTTGTAGCTAATGATATGACTGTGCACACGTTTATTCAAGTCTAACTTCCTGTATCAGGCGCCAAATTGCATACATTGTCTATAAATAGCGCTCTATATCAAACTCCTTACCCTACTTGTATACTCTGCACAATAGTATTTTTTTTTTCAATTTGAAAGATGAGTACGTAGCTAATGATATAACCGTTCACACCTTTAGGTAAACCTGACTTCCTGTACGATGCTGCAATGTATCGGGACTCAGACACTCACGGCGGGGAGGACGTCACCATGTATGCACACGGCCCCATGTCACACCTCTTCCAAGGTCAAACGTCATTACACAGCATTCCTATTGGGTTTTGGCTTCAAAGTTGATACCATTATATTTGTTTTAATAATTTATCATTATTTTAACATTATTGTCACATTAATATTGTTTTTGTTTATTAAAATCTGTTGCTCGTCATATATCCTCATTTTGTAATATTCCTAAATGTATAAATATATATTAAATATATAAATATATATCTAATATATAAATATATATCTAATATATAAATATATATTTAATATATAAATATATATTTAATATATAAATATATATTTAATATATAAACATATTTTTAATATATATACATATTTTTCAGAATAAATGCCACATATCATCTTTTAATTATGTTTTTTAATAATGGTTTAATTATATAGTGTTGATCACATCAGGACCAGGAATTATCATACAAGTATTTCTTATATTTCAGGTCTGCATGAGCAGCACTATATTGCCCATGCTATGATGTATGCCTCGTGTGTAGGTCCTAATCAGGCCCACTGCCAGGGGGCGCACTATCCCATGCAATGCCAACATTCCTCATCAACCGACATCACGCAGATAACACCCTGGTTGATGATTATATTGATTGTTTCTAGTATATTTATATCATGATTTAATTCCTATGATATAAAATGTCAGTTATGAAGTTATTATGGAATATGACCTATGTATATGTTTTAGGAACTTATGTATCAAACAAAAAAACATTACATGATGTCTTCATTCTTGTTTATGGTTACCATAAAAGAAATCTGAAATAGAAATGACGGAAAGCTCCTAAATGAGTTGACTGTTTTGGAAATTTCTTGTGGAAATAAAGTTTTCATTAAAAAAAAAAAATATATGTTTTCTCTTATGATATATATGATGTTTTGCTGCAATAATGCAATAGTTGAGGACATCAATGATTTTACTCTGGGTTTGGAATTTAAATAAAATACTTTCTTCAAGTGAGTCAAATGTTTATGGTATTTGCAGATCATTAAGACTGATCCACTAATTAAGCAAAGAGTTCCAAAATCTATTAATATTTGGAAAGTATAGGAAGCGCCCAAGTTTCACCGCAAAAGTTACAATAGGGAGTATCTGCTAAGTTATACTGACGTCTGTATATAATCTTATATTGAAAAGTTTCCAAATATGTGTGTCTCAGTACCCTAAATTGTAATTTGAAAATATTAGGTCAAAGATCTTCAACTGTATTTTGGAAATCAGGATAATCTTATGTCCATTTTGTGAATACATGCAGTAGACTTTCCTTTTTTTTAAAAAAAAATTATCATGTGTCATCTTTGTATCCAGAATTGATATAGTATGTTTACTTTGTCTAATGACAACTATGTGCATATCTGTTTTCCATATATCAGCTGAGTCAAGGTTTATAACCAAATACAAACAAATCTTATTTTGTCAATGGCAAAATGTGTAAATATAAAAATTACCTTCTTGGGTTTGATAGCTCTCCGTGAGGGACCAGTTCCAGAAGCACGATTGGTAGAGTGTAGGAAATATTCCTTTTTGGTCATATAAGTCGAGGACAAGGTTGGCAACAGTCTTACTGTTACATTGCTTAAAAGTCTACCTGGTATGACCGTAGTTGCTATAAGGGTGGTAGAAACACCATTTTACAGTTTTGTTTCTCTTCGTGAGATAAATCAAAATAGAGAGTTTTAGTAAATGTCACAAAAATGTATTTTTATATTATAAAACTCTCTCTTTGACATTAATCTCAATATATATTATAATTCAATGTCAATAGAACATTTCTTTAGGAGCCCATAAGGTAGAAAGTCTGACATACAAACTCTTCTGTTGAGGTGCCACCTGGTGAGAGAAATATCCTATAGTGCCCCCCGGTGTTGAACAGGTATGCCTCAAGAAAAACAAAGAAGTTAAAATCAGGTAATCACTTCTATAATGAGAAGGCAAATTTGATTATAAATTAAATATGTTATTTTCATATATTTGTACATATTCTGCTGAATTAATGAGGATTATCTTTAAAGCTAGTATATATTAGAAAATAAATCTTAGTCAAAACTTGCATCAAGTGACTTGGTTTTCACAACAAAACATACAGTTATTATCTACTGCAGCGATTTGAGCTGTAATATCAAAATCGTGTAATTTGTATAGCCCAATCGTGCAATTTGTACGACCAAAAAGCTTACACATATTTTGGCTAATGTGTGTGTATGTATATATATATTTTTTTTATGTCCGTAAAGTTGTCCTTTTTAACATATCAAAAGTCTAGAAAAATCTAAGCATGGAAACATGGTCAAAATATTGATGCTTACAACCCGCTTTTCCTGAAAAATAACCAAAATCCATGGGTATTTTATAATGACAATTATTATGGTTTCATGAATTTACATTATCTTTTAACACAAAACATCACTCTGTGCTTTAGTTTCAGTTTCATACATACTTTCTAGGCATAGATCTACACTCTGGCATTCTTTAAAGATATTGTTCCATACATTTTCAGCTTAAAGAATATATAAATGTACATACAAATGTATGTTCTTACATGTGCCATAATCATGATCCAGTTTACATCAATGTAATGCAAATACTGAATGTATCCATCAATTTTAACCTTTTTAGTTTATAGGTGCCATAATATGACACTAAACAAAAATATGATCATTCACTTAGTCAATCCAGCATATGGTATGCAATCACAATTCATATTATGACCATTATCATGACATACATAAAAAGCATACTATAGATAAATTATTAGACATCTGATTTCAGCATTAATTATAATGCAATCTTTGGAATAGAGCACAAGAATGACAGAAGAATGACAGAATTTGTGTATGCAACTCCTTTACACTGTCAACGTACAATGGAGCACAGCAGATTGCCTTAAGAATTTTCTGAGGTACTGGTGGGAGGTCTGTATCAAATTATATTTGTCAGCTTTCAGCCCCATATCTCTACCAACACTGCTTCATCTAATGATCCTTTCCATACCCAAATCTGGAAGAACACTCACAGGCTGTGGAATTTGGATGCTGCAGATATTGGGGGTAAGGTCAGGGATGTGACATGTGAGCACCTTGTGGTAATCTTTTCACGGAACCTCTTATATCTCAGAGCATTCAAGTTTCACCTTGTTTACCATTGTACACACATACCAAGGCCTATTCACCTGCAGTAATGATTTCCCTTTGTAATGTTAGAATCACTGAACACTTTGACTTGCTCACAGAATTCCTGTCTGGCTCTGAACTTCCAGAGTGAGGTACCCTTCCCAATATCAATTTGTGGAGACACAACATTCCATACAATTAAATAAAATCCATTTATTAATCGATTAAGCAATGTATATTATGATATCTATTGTATTTGTGGCCAAATAAAAGAAATTTGAGTCATATAGCTTCTGCGAGGACAGACTTTTGTGGCTCTCAGCATATTTGGACTGTCAAATTGTGCTGTTGGAAAGGTGCAAAGTTCAAAATGGAAGTATCCTGGCATATCATCCAATGACTTGGCAGCAACCAGAAGATTCTGGATTAACAGTTGGGGATCACATTGAACTGCCGGACAATTTCCCCTGCAGACTTTGCACCCATGGTTGTAACCTGGTCACTTTTCTTAAAGGTGAAAGTGGCAATCAATTTGCCAGGCATGGATGCCTAGATTTTTACTTATACTCAAGCCTCATCAATATATTGTACTCAAGCCTCATCAACAGCTGTCACACCAGTCATGATATTGCAGAGGTCTTAGTCTGGTGTGAAAGTGGTTTCTGTACAAAAGGGTGCAGAGCACAGTGTTGGTGTCTTTCATATAACATGCTTATCTGGCCGGGGCTGTCTCTTTGTTCTGCTCTTTATACCAGTCAGATTTTGCCTGGCACAGTTCACCTGCAGGCATTGACAGCAGTCACTTCCTGTAGCTCCGCCATGCCCCTTCCTCAAGTCATTCCTCCAGTTGTGTTAAAGCTCTTCATCAAGACTTGTTCTATAATAAGATCTGCTGATAAGCCTGCCCAGAGTCAGTTACCCCTGCACACAACATGGTAGCCATAAACCAACTTTTGGTAAATATATGGGTGTCTCTGAGCCAGAATGGACATTGACTGCAGATAGAGATAAATGGATTTTGCGTAGTGATGGTGACCAGATACAGCCAATTATAGCAACATTTCTGATAGAGCCAGGATATGGAGCTCACTGTTCCCATTTCGTTCAGCTCTCAAAAACCTTTGCTGCTCTGTTTTGTTCCAAATCTTTTTTCATATCTTCTAACTTGCTCCTAATGTTTTTCAGAACACTTTCCTCCACAATCTTTTTCCACTGACTTGGTTTTCCCCATCAAATCATTACAAAGTGCTTTGGCTTTCTTCAGGACTGATATCAATCCTCTCTTCTGAGAGCTGCATATCATCAGTGTTTTCAGATTGAATAGTCTTCAGAGCGTCATGGCCATCTAGATCTTCCTGGAATGCATCAATCGACTGTCTTCAGTGCATTTGAATGGGTGATTGGCATATTCAGCTTGTTTGAGAGAAGCATCGCATTGAGGACAGCATCAAGGATGAAATGTACCCCGACTGTCCCAGCAACAGCTTCAAAGTAATTGATTTGTTCTACTGCTTTTGGAGCAAAATGAGTTCCAACAACTCCTGTAAAGCCAGACCCAACCATAAGATGGCCAATCTCCCAAATGCATGAATATTGAGTGCAGATGACTATCAGGGGGTTCAGACGCAATAATATTATGCTGTTGTTACTGTAATAACTAAATATACTTGGGTGCAAGTGCATTCTATAATCACTACAAAGCAAATATGTGACTGTATGCTTTGGATTTTCTACATCCATAAAAAATCTTCTAAATTATGTAATATAATGGTAACACTGTAATATACTCAAAAATGCCACATAATCAACTGTCAAATATTCCCAAAATATCATATAAATCTTATAAATTTTATAAAAATATTATATAAATCTATCAATAATTAATACTTAATTATCATTATTCATCTTTTTAAAATCATTTAATAAGGTATACAAACGAATTTGTCTAACAAAACATGGCAGAAATCCTATGTTATACCATCTAAGCCTTTTTTGCATTGTTTTTGAAGATTTTCTGGAAATGCATCTTGCATATGTTCTTCAGAACAGCAGTCTCCTTGACAACTCAGATTACTCAAATAGTGATAGCTATTAGATTTTTTGTTCAAAAATCATAAATGAATAGAATAAAATGCTGAGCCTGATGAAATAATCTTACCTACTAATGGCGAAGGACCAATATTTTCAGAAGGGAAGATCAAAGCTGACGGTAAGACGGAGTGACAGAATTCCCCCCTCCCCAAACTTCACTGCAGAAGCTATGCCATGGATAGCTAAAACGTATTTCCTTGATCTTAATGAAGAGTGTTTCAGTGGGAGGTTTGGAATGTCGGCAATGTCAACAGGAAACGTAAAGTATATCACCTGTTTGATGAATCTGTCTCCATACCCGTTACAACACCTGAGAGGGGAGCAATGACCTGACACTGTGGAAGTGATCTTGCCAAAGGAAATTAGACAATCAATTGTAATGCGTGTGGGAGAGGAATCTGAGGCAGACGGCAGTGTACTCTCCGCTGTCTTGGCCTTTGATATGGTCATTGTATTCTGACCACATGCCAAGTTCCCATAAGATGACCTTTTGCTGGAAGGATGAAACAATCCAGACTGGGATCATCAATAGTGAGGTCAATTGAGGATATAGGTGACCTGCTGTAAGAGATGAATTAAAGCACTTGTTTAACAACTCATTTATATCTGTATAATTCGTCCCCAAAGCGTGTGAGATTAGGACTATTACCTCTCTTACAGGTTTTAAGAGTGGATTGAGGACTCACCTCTTCAAAACACATGTCCTGACTGAAGCGCTATGAACAGACTCGTCTAGTATCAGCGTATTATTATTATTATTACCATTTTTTCAGTCATTTCGTGAAGAGACCTATTTGTAGGAGATATAGTGCTGCCGCATTGAAATGTCATGTCGCAGATCCTCAACATAACAAGCCACCCAGTTACAGATTTACAAGAGTTAGGCACGGGGCTTGGCTCATTTGAGAGATTCTAACGTACATTAAATCTTGGCATGGTCAAGAATCAAACTCATAACCTTTGGATCATCACAGAGAAACTAGTGGTGATAAACTTGTGCTCTTACCAATTTTAACAACGCCATTTCCTCAAACCTTTGATGTTCTAATCAAATTAGATTAGGATGATAATAATAAACCTCACAATATTGAAGCACATGTTCATGATTGCTTCACTTTGCAGTTTAACCTGCTTCCTGTTCTGTATGCATGGTAGGGGCATCGTACACTCAGCCGGTCTTGGATATTGATGTTTCCTGCAATTATTGGCGTGCAGATTCTTTTAATGGTGAGTCCAGGAAATAGTGACATTGTTACAGCCAGCATTTCATGCTGAGGGACAAGTTTTAATGACCAGAGCATCTTGGTTAATGACAGCTTGTGGCTGTGTTAGTGGCAAAGTGCTTCCTTTTAAAAGGGACAATTTTCCTGCTGGTCCAGAAATAAACCATACCAATTATCCTATGATAAGCTCTGTCCTTTATGCATTGTTCTACACTCATACATATCACACTATGGATTCAACCAATTATCCTATGATAAGCTCTGTCTTTTATGTATTGTTCTACACTCATATACATATCACACTATGGATTCAACCAATTATCCTATGATAAGCTCTGTCTTTTATGTATTGTTCTACACTCATACATATCACACTATGGATTCAACCAATTATCCTATGATAAGCTCTGTCTTTTATGTATTGTTCTAAACTCATACATATCACACTATGGATTCAATCAATTATCCTATGATAAGCTCTGTCTTTTATGTATTGTTCTACACTCATACATATCACACTATGGATTCAACCAATTATCCTATGATAAGCTCTGTCTTTTATGTATTGTTCTACACTCATACATATCATACTATGGATTCAACCAATTATCCTATGATAACCTCTGTATCTTTAGTATTGTCCTACACTCACACATATCACACTAAGAATTCAAGCAATCATCCCATAATAACCTTGGTCTGATGTTCTACTAGTCTAAATCCATATTGGACAACATGCTTGCCAATGTAAGAAAGTAATATTATGCAATTTAATTCAATTCTTTATATCATATTTGAAAATATCTTGTATAAATTTATGAATGCTGGAGAGGGTTAAGGCAAGTTGGGTGATGGCACAAATCTTATGAAAAGCTAGCTTATTTGTATGGTGTCTGGACCTATAGCCAGGCAGACAGCATGAATCAACTCTGTCCTGATGCAGACTTCTAGTAGTGGATTATGTCCATCGCATTACCCAATGAGAATCAATCAATCCTGACATGAGACACAAACTAATCACTAGCAATGGGAATCGTTGATCATTAAATGTATGATAATTATGGAAGCCACTACTATTATTTCACCCTCTGTGATATAATCTTGCTTATTCATCTTCCACACTCCTCTGGGAAAAGAAATTATTTAGTTTGGTAAATGTTCAGAGAATAGAAAGACTGTTATGGGTGTAATAAAATAGAAATTAATTGACATGTTAATCAACATTTTCTTTCCATTTTGACCAAATTTGAAGGTGCATAAATTTCCCCATATATGATCAATTTTAACACACCAGGTGGCAGCATGGCCCACTCGAGCAGAAAGAAACTATTTCTAATCTGATCTATTCTCATCTAGTCTATACTCATCTAATCTATTCTAATCCTATAAGTATTTAATCTTATATCAGGCCATCGGCCGTTGCACATTTGATTTGAGCGCCACCTCATTAGCACCAGCTCCACTATGGTGATGCAAAGGTCATGGGTTTGATCCCCGGCCGTGCCGAGATTGAACTCATGATACAATTTCCCATATGAGCTGAGGCCCGTGCCTAAAGGGTTAACCCATTGTCCTTGTAAATCTGTGACAGGGTGGGTTGTCATGTCAAGGACCTGCCACATGACAATTCAGTGAGGCAGCACTGTATCTGCTACAAATAGGTCTCGTCACGAAATGACTGAAAAAATATTGAAAGTGATGTAAAACTCAAAACAAGCAAAACGCATCTTATCTCAGCTGCTTAATTACAGTCTATTCGTATCTACTCAAATCTAATCTATTCACATTTAATCTAATCTAATATATTTTATTCTATTCTAATCTAATATATTAATATATTCTATTTTATATAGACTCTCTTATAGTCTAATCTAATCTAATTTGATATATTCTAATCTAATAAGTTCTAATCTAGTATTCTAATATATTCGAATATATAATCTATTATATTCTAATCTATTGATCTAATATATTTTTATTCCACATGGAGATAAATTCCCACGCTATAAAAGTGAATTAGTGATAAATGTAAAATCTGAAAATAGTTAGTAAGTTGCATTATTGAGACATAACCAAATCGTATTGCACGCTTAAGAAAACATCAAGATAAAAAAAGGGCGCATTCATAGAATATTGATTGAAAGGTTTCGAGGTACAACAGGAAAGTGTCAATTTAGGTCGCGGTTGTTGCATGCAATGACCGCTTAAACATGTACTTTATTGCATTTGAGTATGTTTATTCTTTTGTTAACAAGAATATATGGGACAAGGGAGTAACTTAAGTGTTTCAAAGGAGGATATGGCGACAGTGTCGCCTCTCCAAACGGCCGATCCTTTTAACACATCGTTGTTTGACCCGCTGTAGCTTTTGTCAAGTGACAGTCTCACATTGACATTTAGACTCTTTGCTGCAGAACAAAAAATGTTGTTCTGAAAACCAAAAGTAAGATTTATCATAATGCCAATTTGTATTTCCTTGAATCTATTCTGTAAAAGGTGTCAGATAAAAAAATAAAATAAAATATTGTCATCATACCAAAACAGTATCCATCACAATATATTCAGTTCCCCTAAAAATTATATTGATATTCGGTGACCAAAATGACTTGCACCATCTAAAAGATGCACTGAAGAAGTTGAAATATCTGCAGTTAAAAGACACTAGGATGGAATGGCACCTTGAATTATTTGTTCCCAGTAATGGCTCGGGATCTGCTGTATAATGGCGCCGGCCCAGGACAAACCTATCTTAGACCGTCTTTTTTTCTCTCTCTCTCACCATTCTGCGATTAATCCCAGCCATAACAAGGTGACCAAGAAATGGGGAGCTTCTTGCCTTTTCATAGCCTTTAGTCCGAGACAGCACTTAGCCCTGAAGCACACTTTGCGTGGCTGCTGACCACCTAATAATGTTTGAACACCAGAAATGAGGCAAAAGGAAGCTGACTGGATGGCTTTTCTCTTAGCAAAAGGTCACCCGCGCTACCGCTCCAAGCGGTTGAGGACCCCAGTGTCCCACACTCCTTGTGGCTTGGGATATCAAATTTAGAGGCAAATATTTGATTTGTAAACCAACTAGCCAATAACACGTCAGATAGGTCAGCGCTGAGGGACATAGCAACAAATAGCAGGGCTCTGTCCACCAAAGCTCTCCTCCCCTATTATCGCTCACACTTCCTGTATTGACTGCCTCCATCGGAAATCTTTAGCTCATGAAATCTCTGCCCACAACTGTCGCTGTGCAGTTACTAAACATCAGGAGTAAAGAAAGATGCGGTCACCCAGACTGGTCCCTTTTCTGACATGTGGTATTATGTGATATCACCAGAGGGCGTGAGGGTTCCATTTCCTGCCACTCAGGACTCAGAATGGAAGGCCAGCTCGGGTCTACACATTTCCCTCATCAATCTAAAACCAGAATTGAAAATAGGAACGCTGACAAAAGCTGGCATTTGCAGCTCCCAGAAAATGCTTGAAACCGAGAAATGTGTCAAATGTTCTGGATATTGGGTACTCCAACACACATTCTTATGTCGTAGGCACAATAATAGTTATGTTTTTCAGATCTTTTTTTATTCCCTTCAAACCTGAAAGAACAGTGCACGTACTCAATGATCTTTTAAGCTAACATCCCAGAATATAGAGATTTTTCAAGATTAACTCATCATCATTCTATCAAAAGAATCCTTCATAAAGAAGTTAATTATAAATGGGGGCATTACATAAGGATTACAATGGAAAACAAAAATATGTAGAATAATCACAAATGTAAATTGATTCTCTTAGGTTGATATGTAAATTGTTTCTCTTGAATTGAAATGTAATAGATTACATAACGATTAATGATACAAAAGTCAAAGTATCATGAGTGTAATCTTCACATTTTGGACTCTTAAAAGTGCTAAGGTCAATGAAGACTAAAAGGAATTTCAACAAAAAGCAGACCTAATGTAAAATTAAATCTCAGGTTCAAATGTGGCCTTACCTTTGGGAAAACACATCAAAGAGACATAAGTCTCCAAAACCTGTCCAATGTTTCATCCAAAATGTATGATGATGGTGGAAATAAAATCACAGGGGGGAGAGCTTGGCAGACACAAATCTGCGGTCTCAGTCCCTAGAGGGGCCTTTCTAGAAAGTCATAAGGTCACACTGTACCAACCAGCAATTCCAACACTGTCTCTGCTTTAAGTGTTTCTAAAAGGTTTTATCAAAATTAAAAATGATTTCACCACACACACACATCTGTGGGTGTATATTTATGGAAATAGATGAAATCTTTTTAAATGTTTTTATGATTAAGGTGAAAGAAATTAATATTATGCGTCAGCATTATACTGAAATGTGCTCACAAACTGATGACGTTGAAGAGCATTGAGAGTACGAATATCTGGACGTCTAGTGCCTCTAGTGCGTTTTTTTATAAAAGAGTAAGCCTGAAAGAAGTTTTGTGTATGAGCATATGTGAATATTTAGAGACTAAAATTACTTTGCAATCTTCAGCAGAAAGAGAAGAACACTTATGGGGTAGACTTACGGTGGGATCTGTTTAGATTTGGCTAATTAAGCAATGACCTTGATGCCGTGTCTCTGATGATGCATTGTGGTGCCTTCCATTCACATACCATAATAGTTCCATCCCATAATAGTCTTGTTTACTGAGCTCACGTTCCTTGCGAGAGGATGCCGGTAATTGGGAACAATAGCCCGTGGCCATCCAGAGCAGGTTTATTATGTTGGCCGTTGATTCTGTTATACTCATAGGGTCACGTGATGTGGGCAATCTCGCCTTCACTAACCAATTAAAAAGGACCAATCTGCATGCAAATAAATATAGTGCAAAAACATTTGTGTGAAAATTTATGAATCAAATTTGACATAATCAAATGGACTTATTTTTAGAAGCATGATTCTAGTACAAAAATTAAAAAGAAATAATAAAATTTGAAATTATTAAGTTTCAATATTTGGAAATGTCGGCTGAGCATAGAGTTTCTTATTTCACTGTAATGATTAGATTGATTCCGTGGACCCTCGTTTTGTGTTCCATCTCTTGTCAAACTGACTGTTCCATTTTATCAAACTTATCACTCAAAAACGGCTTGTGTTATTACACAAGTATGTCTATGTATAGTATAATATTATGCCACAGTAACTAGTGGTTTTTCACGCCAAAAGAACTAGTGTTATACCAATATAGCAAATATAGCTAGTGTTAATGGCATACCAGAGCAGCTAATGTGATATCATGCCAAAGCAACTAGTTTTATGTGATAGCAGAACAGAGAACCACTAGTTCTATTTTATCAAGTTCAGAAAAATGACAAAACAATCACTTTGTTCTGTTATGCCTGATATTGGACATCCTGCCATATCACATTTTATTACTTGATATGATAGATAAAATCAATCAATGGGATGGATAGATATATACATGCATACAGTATTCTTATATGTACAGACTGTTACAAAGGAGGTTGAGTCACTGTTGAGGGGTATTGCCAAAAAGGGGTGGGTATTAGTAACAGATGGGGACTGGAGGGATGCTATGCATACATTTTAGTGCAGTAATTTGAATTTGAATTTGAATTTGAATTTGAATTTGAATTTGAATTTGAATTTGAATTTGAATTTGAATTTGAATTTGAATTTGAATTTGAATTTGAATTTAAATTTAAATTTGAATTTGAATTTGAATTTGAATTTGAATTTGAATTTGAATTTAAATTTAAATTTAAATTTGAATTTGAATTTGAATCTACATGTACATGTACGCAGGGAAAAGAATACAAGAAAAAACAGTGATTTCATGACTTCAGTGAAAGCTTTAATTTTCCTTTTCTGAAAACCTCATTGTATTTCTCTGGGATGGACAATTGTTGTCTATCTCTTTTTCTATTTTACTTTATTGTTGGATGAAGTTTTGGAAACTCTGAAAAGAATGTTTTTGTTCAACAATCAATCATAGTTTGACACTATAATCAGGTGCCGAAAAAACAATAATCTAAAAAGTATCAAGCTGTCAGAACTAAAATTGCGAATGTTGGTGCTTATCTTAATTGGGAAACAAACACGTTTCCACGTTATGTTATGGAAACAGATTGAGACATCATGGAGCGTAAGCATTTCTCACAAACAGCAAATTGGTGGATTGACCATTGGAAATGATGTTGGCATTTATTTCGGCGTGACGTTTCAGAATGTCAAAAGTCACGCAGTTGACTCGAAGAATGTCAAGTGCGCGCTGCAACTCCTGGGACACAATTATGGGATTTTAGCAGACAGGACAGGTTCTACTTGAGGACAGCACACGTTACACAGCGGGGAGACACACTCACAGTATGGTCTCCTGGGGGATCGTGAAGATATTTGTGAATAAGATTTAACCTTTTTGTTAACAATGTGTTGACATTTTTGTCTTTTGTTTTATTGGAAAGACATTGTCTGATCACAAACATACCAGGCTGCTGTTAATGTCAACGAATATCATAACATTTAAGCCACGTGAGTGCAAATTATGACACCTTGACAGTTTCCGGCTAAGGATAGAGAGAGGCCTTACAGGGAACTTTTGCCAATTTGGGGGATTAAAATATTAAATAGTGTTGTGTTATGAGCATATTTTAAGAAATGTCTGGGGGCACAGTTTAAAAGGAGTGTGGTAACCATTTAAACCATGAATGTATTGAAACAAATATTTCTGAAAGTAGGCTGAATGCTGTCTCATGGTCACTGAAAGCTTTCATGGAATGTTAATTCAACACCGCCACCTGGTGTTTACTTGATTTTGTTTTGATAGCTATTGTTGAAACATAGTGTTCTGCAAATCACTTGTTGTTATGTTAAAGTAAAACGTATATTTATACTTTATTTATTTTTCACATAATGTAAACCAAATCTCAGAGAGGTAATTGGTCCTAACCATTTGCCAACAAAAGTGTTTTTTTACATTGTCAAACTCATTGTCAGAAAATGATCTCTTTAAAAAGGGTCTCTATAAAAGCCTCTTGAACGGGGATTAAGCCATTGTGTTTACTGTATAGCCTATAAGAAATTATAATTTGAAAATTGATTGTACTTGTACTTGTACAAGTACATGTACTTGTATATGTGGTACAATTTACTGGATAATATATTCACACAAAGTTGATTAAATTGTACAAATAAAACCATATACATTGAAAAATTGAATATACACTGAAAATAAAAGGCATCGTACAGGAAGTAGATGTGGAGATTAAATGCAGTAAATGTTGACTGTGTTAACCTTGCTCTTTGGATATTCAGAATGTTTCAGATATTATATTTCACTTTATCCAGTGACAGATGCAATATAAGAGGTAAATTATAATATATTTACATGGCCTCATGCACTTGTACTTTGTTAAACAAGTTCATGCAATTTTAGTGTTTCTGCACACTTTTGAGACATTAACGTCCGATGTATAAACACAAGTCGTTCCATGAATATACAAGTTTTTTTTTTTTTTTATTTTTTTTTTTTTTTAGTTTCTTTTAATTTTTTTTTTAATTTTTTTTTATTTTTTTATTTTTTTTTAATATACAAGTTGCTGTGTGGATACTAGATACTGAGATATTTAGAACAGCCTCACAAAAACGGAACGAATCTCTTCCTCTGTGTGATGTATGATGCTGAATATATGCACTCCTTTTACTATGATGCTGAATTCATGCACTCTTTTTACTATGATGCTGAATATATGCACTCATTTTACTGTGATGCTGAATATATGCACTCTTTTTACTTTTACACTCTATATACTCTTTTTTCTATGATACAAACTATATTCATAAGGCTACGAGCAGTAATGGCGCTATAGTCTGAAATGGCGCTATATAAATGTTTATTATTAGTATTTTTATTATTACAATCATGATGCTAATTATACACCGTCTTTTTACTGTTTGCAGAATTTCACTATTTTGCTGAGAAATGTCCTAGAACATGAACATGCATCATCATAAAATAACTGCAACGACAAGAAAATATCAAAACTAAAAGGATGTTATTTCATATATGAATTATATTGCCAAAATAGATCAGCGTCTCTCTCACCTTAACGATTGGCAATATATTGGGCAGGTTGTCGGGTTGTGACCTTGTATTGCATCATGTTTGAGGAGCCTTGTCATGATTGTATGGCGAGCCAATCTTGCTTGTATGGCGAGCCAATCTTGCTTGTATTTGCTCTTTCTATAGCGCATTATGTCCAACTCAACGACGACACAAAGAACCAGACGACAGACTGGAACAATCGTCTGCGTGGAAGTATCTGCTTTGAACATTGGCGATAATCTGCTCTAATCCATCATAGTCATTCCAACATGGGATTAAAGCTCCTCGCTTGTATAGAAGCCATCACTGCCACGTCTTGGTACCTTTGAAAACCATTTCTCTTTCCTGAATACCTACTAATTTCTGCAAGATATCTCTTTCGCAGTGGTTTTTTTCACAACATCCCCATCTCATAAATATAATAAAGGTATTTAGCAAACAATAGGTTTGACTTTGTAAAGTTGACTTCTTTTCAGGGACGCTTATATATTTTGTAATCATGATCTGTTTTGAAGCCATATTTTTCAGTTTTAACCAATCACATTAATTCATCTTATAACACGACCACTACGTAGTATTTGACCGCAAATGTTCTTGTAAATCAGGTAATTAATATTGAAATGTGCTGTATCAATTCTACTTCGAAACCTGATATATTGTCAAGTATGGAAAAATCTTATATACCAGTCACTTCTGCCTACTTTTCAAGAACCAAGGAGTTATCACCTATCCCAAAAAATACACGCATCCTTTGTTCTCAATGCACGTATTTGATATCTGAATATATAAAAGGCCGAAATAGACTAATTGGTAGCATAATCGCCTCAACTGGTAGAGAATTCGCTTTGTCACCCAAGGATACCAAGTTCGAATCCTGGCCAGTTACTATCAAGATAGTCTCCGCAGATAGTTTCCGCTGTGAGCAAAAACTATCTGGAATTTATTAAACGTAAATCTTCATATAAAGATTTAATAATTTTTTCTGGCCTTTTGGTAGAGTGTTTGCCTTGACACGCAGAGATACCTGGTTCGAATCCTGGCTAGTTGCTATCAAGCGCTATGAGCAGACATTGTCAGCGGTGTTTTAATTTCAGTTTTTTTGTTTACTTTCCAGGTATCAAATATCAAGTCTCCCTGGTTTAATCTAGTACTCTATGTTATTATCATGTCTTCTGGGTGGAATATTTTTTTATTCCTTTTATACACGAAGAGATTTGATAAAACTTTTCTGACCTTTTGACCTTTTGGGGATAGTATATCCCTCATCAATAGCTCTTCTCATTATAAAGTGATAAACAAAGTGATTCTCAATACACGACCCGTTTATAAATTAAACATACCATATGCGGAATACAGGGCTCCTATCGGCACGAACACTTCTTCATCTGCAAGGCTGGGCCTCAAGATGTGACATTTGCCTGCATAAAACACGATGGTAGGACGACAAAGGGTCAAATCTGCGGTCGAACCAAGGTCAACACTCTCTCCATCACGCGTGCAATGTCACAAGTCATTCTGCGCTTTGCGATACAGCGTATCTAACAACACGCTGATAAATAAATTGGATATTTCTCTATATTGAAAACTTTCAGAAGAAAATGATAAAGTCTGAATAAAGAATTAAATAACAAAATGTGGAATTGAGTTGTTTGAGATGAATGTAGCAGTATATAGGGATTGTCAGGAAAATTTGTCAGAGTTTTGATAAATCTTTCTTTGATATTCTCTTTCATCATGATCTTTTATGACCTTCATGACCTTCATGACCTTCATGACCTTCATGACCATGACAGACACTAATCAGCCCTATGTCCTTTTTGCAAAACATATTACAGATGGAACAACTCCGTTCTCTTGGTGAAGCAGGAAAAGTGACAGTCTCTCAATTGGCACAACCTACTTTTCCAGAACAATATTTTCTTGTCTTTCAAATGAATCTAGGAATTTATATTGAAATAAGGAAAGAGATTTGATATTTATTTGTTTGTCATTTTGCTTCAGAACTGATAACAATTATTCTCAGGAAATGGTCAGTTAACATTGGTTCATCACAGCAGACCAGAGTAGGCCACGGGAAGAACTGCTTTAACATTTCTTTGCCAAACTGCAGATGTGTTCAAGATATTCTTTTGGTTGGATCAACCATGTTATGAGCAGAGAAAATAAAGTAATTCCAAAGCAAAGATCTTAAATGTTGGTGTATCATTTTTCATACATCTCATAAATGGAGTTTCTATATATTCATGGAAGAATCAATTATATTATCATGATGTACTGAAATAAACGTCTTCCAAGATTGGCATTAATTGGCAACTTCAAAATGTAGAATGTAGCAATGTGAAACGACCATATTGTTTGGCTACTGCATACTCAATACATCTTTGAAATCACCTTTATTTTCTCCTTAATCCTATAATTATGGTTCATCCCACAGCCTTCTCTCTCCAATGAAGCGTTCTCGCCGCCTTGATGGCAATTGTTATTAGTTCTGAAACCACGAGACAAGCCTCAACATCTTAAAAGTCACTTCATGGATATTTCAAAGAATGGCACATTTCCTAACATTTGGTGGAATATTCCATTCCTTTTTCATATTCATTTTTCATATTTATTCCATTTTAACTTTCACTATTCATATGTTTTTACTTATCTTTTAACTGATCATAGTAACTCATCGAATGAAATGTAAGTTCATTAAAAGCCTTATTGTACTAATGGGGAAAATATAACAGGGATGAAATGACAGCAAATCATTAAGAAAGTTGTATATTTAGCAGAATTTATTATCTGGACACTTACTAATATATCGTGTACATAAAACCACCTGCGACGGCAAGGCACAACAGTTTACTGCGACTGAGTATAGTGCTAAATTTTTATCATAATCATAAACATAAAAATAAATGACTTATATTTATTAGATTTGGTATTAGATCATTTAAATCACTTTTGTAGATTGTATTGCTAAATTTCTATCATAATCATAAACTTACGATTAAATGACTGCGATCGTTGTTCAAGATCGTCCTATGCAGCATCGCCTACTTCCTAATAAGATTAAATGACATATATTTATTAGATTTGGTATTAAAGCATTTAAACCACTTATGTAGATTGTTTATTTCGGGCTGTAAATGAGATACCATGGTTTCAGTTATTTTAAACTAAGTCCTCAATATCATTGCAGAGTGGTTAGCATTCTTGTTATCTAATTGGTTAATTTCACAATACCACCAATAATACACTGCAACTTTATTGCAGTCTTCACTGTTTTCTATGTATATTTATATTGTAGTGGATATTTTCTGTATGTGTTTTGTCATATTTTTTTATGATTTATATTTGGTGTCACCTAATATCCCATGGATGAAATACCAATTTAAGGAAATGATTTGAGATTTATTTAGATTTGCATACAATGCAGAATATTAAATTAAAACCTTTGAAAAACTCCCAAATATTTCATTATGAATAATTTCGTTGAATCATTTCAGGTATGATGAATTTATTTGATGACTCTGAGAAATATGAAAAGTTTGAATCAAAATTAATTCTTTTTCGGTTGTTCATGAACAATTATTTTCGGGTGGATCTTAGGAATTCCAGATTATCTTCCGGTTGATATCCAGATCTTGAATAAATAGGACGAAATCTGAAGAGAAAGTGAACAATAACTTTCAAGCAACTGAGAATTAAAGTTAAAAGCGAATTAATCCACAATGTAATAATAGTATTCTTTTGAAAATGGTATTGGATATTGAACAAACAACCACCATTCTTTGGTGCAGAAACTTAAGAATCAAAGTTTACAGTTGTGAAATAATACAAGATCGTGTTATGAATAAAGTCATGTTCAACAATGTTTAAGAAAACACATTCCAAACTCACACCACGTTTCAACATGGGTTGCATTACAATGAAAGCTTGCCAGTGAATACAGGTCTTTGTGCCAAATTTTAGAACTAAATTCGCATGCAGCACAAGGGATTATTTTCTGTGAGGCGAGAATATGCAAGGCGTGATTTGACCACACAGCGTGTCTCAAGCATGCTGCGTCTCATATCTCTCCGCGGGGACGCTGATTGGATAACACAAGCACGTGCAGCGATAACCAATGCCATGCACACTTGTCTGAGATTGACGTTCACAAGAATTGACGCTGCTTGAATGTTAAATTAGCCGACGCTTTTGGGTGGTATCAGCGATAGAATATCGGCGCAAGTGGCACATAGAATATAAATAAATCATCACGTGAAGATAAGGCGGTGAATGATTAATGAATGCTATTCATTAAAGGCCCTTGTTTTTGTTGTTTTTTAAATAAAGGTACAAGTCCCAATTAAAATTGTTAAAAGTTTTGAATCGATTCTGGGTCACAAATACGCACGCGATGTATCTTAATTGTCGAGGGAAATGAACACAATCGACATAAATAAAAAATGAAAACAGATTAAAAAGATAAAAATAGGCAAAAAGTGCTTAAGAACGTAAATTACGCGTCATTAATGCAATTTGAGAGTGCTATAATTTCTCTTATGATGATTTAAGATGGAATTAGTGAAGGAAAAAACGAGATTAGTTTCTTTTGATGATTGTGTAGTCTACAAGATCAGGTAATATTATTCAATGTTAAGATGTGAAATCATCATACCCTTGACAGAATGAAAAATGGAAGCATTACTTTTGTGTGAAAGTCTTGTTTTCATGTAAAAACAAGTAAATCTCTAGGACATTGTATGCAAAAGACACATCAATATATTCCTGGAGGCATACAGTTGAATATGCTGTGATTTATACTTTGCAGAACCAGGAGTTTGTAACAATGACAGTCATAATGAATATTCATAACAGTTCAAACATATCAAATTGCAGTAGCTCTTCCCTAAAGAATTCAAAAATGCAAAACATGTCTCTTTGTTTTGGTTTGTAAATGTTTATTCATATTCACAAAGCTTTGCCGGTGTATGCAATCTGAGTTGAGCAGGGGAAATATGTATATTCAGGTCTACTCAACCTAAAAACTCTCTGACGTGTGAGGTAACCACACACTTCAGATACCCACCGCTAACAAATATACACGGCCATAACGTAGGCCAAATGAGCTGCTCCAGTGAAAATACTGTGACAAGATTAAAGTAGTATTATAACCAAAGTGGAAGTTGTCGATTTATCTACTCACATATGTACACGGCCATAACGTAGGCCAAATGATCTACTCTTGTGAAAGTACTGTGACAAGATTAAACTGGTATCATAAACAAAGTGAAAGGCATTTGTCCATAAAGTAGGGCAAATAAACTACTCAGCACGATTATTGATTTGATTTATTTGTATTCAAGACATTTTCATCACTGCTTAAGCTATTTCAGGTCAGATAGAACCCCGCCACCGGGACTCAATGCCCTACTCTTTTTGTAGAGTGACTGGGAATGTTTGTTTTGCATTTATTTCACATAGACATAATAACATAAGCCACTGCCTTAGATAACCAGTCATAAAGCATTGGCTGGAATGAAAAACAACTCAGTAGCAGAAATCCACCTCTCTTCTTTCTTCACAAATTCGAACCCCAGACATTTAATAGGGGAGACAGATGCATCAAACCGAGCCACATCCCACCCCACGACATTGACGATGGCCATACTGTTACAAGAATAACCGAGGATTAGTGGCAAAATCGGAGGCATTTTGAAGGGAGATGAATTTTTCAAACTTGATTCAGACATTCTGATCTGGGACGTTTCCTGACATCAAATTTCTACTCGCAAATCTATACTTGATCAAAACTCTTGGAAGTGACTTTTGATCAAAATCCCTAGGAAATGACTTTTGATCAAAACCCCTTAGAAGTAACTATTGCCAATCAAAACTCCAAGAACGTTCCTGTGATCAATGTCCTAGTTTTAGCTCAAGACTAATAGAAAATGACCATTAAGTAACTTAAAACAAAACCTCTAAGGAAGTGATTTTAAACCCCCTTAGTCCCTAGTATGCAATGTTTGTTCAAAACCAAAGGAAGTAACTTTTGATCAAAACTCTAATAAAGTGACTTTTGGTCCAAACTCCACAAAAATGACTTTTGATCACCCCTTAAGAAAGTGGCTAACAGACGTAAGTGACTATATGCGATGGTGCTCGCTTGTTTGCGGTGCAGAGGATCCTAGGTGGCTCGCTATATTAGTCAGTGATGGACTATATGCGATGGTGCTCGCTTGTTTGCGGTGCAGAGGATCCTAGGTGGCTTGCTTTATTAGTCAGTGATGGACTATATGCGATGGTGCTCGCTTGTTTGCGGTGCAGAGGATCCTAGGTGGCTTGCTATATTAGTCAGTGATGGACTATATGCGATGGTGCTCGCTTGTTTGCAGTGCAGAGGATCCTAGGTGGCTTTCTATATTAGTCAGTGATGGACTCTATGCGATGGTGCTCGCTTGTTTGCAGTGCAGAGGATCCTAGGTGGCTCGCTATATTAGTCAGTGATGGACTATATGCGATGGTGCTCGCTTGTTTGCAGTGCAGAGGATCCTAGGTGGCTTGTTTTATTAGTCAGTGATGGACTATATGCGATGGTGCTCGCTTGTTTGCGGTACAGAGGATCCTAGGTGGCTCGCTATATCAGTCAGTGATGGACTATATGCGATGGTGCTCGCTTGTTTGCGGTGCAGAGGATCCTAGGTGGCTTGCTATATTAGTCAGTGATGGACTATATGCGATGGTGCTCGCTTGTTTGCGGTGCAGAGGATCCTAGGTGGCTTGCTATATTAGTCAGTGATGGACTATATGCGATGGTGCTCGCTTGTTTGCAGTACAGAGGATCCTAGGTGGCTTGCTATATTAGTCAGTGATGGACTATATGTGATGGTGCTCGCTTGTTTGCGGTACAGAGGATCCTAGGTGGCTTGCTATATTAGTCAGTGATGGACTATATGCGATGGTGCTCGCTTGTTTGCGGTGCAGAGGATCCTAGGTGGCTTGCTATATTAGTCAGTGACGGACTATATGCGATGGTGCTCGCTTGTTTGCAGTGCAGAGGATCCTAAGTTGCTCGCTATATTAGTCAGTGATGGACTATATGCGATGGTGCTCGCTTGTTTGCAGTACAGAGGATCCTAGGTGGCTTGCTATATTAGTCAGTGATGGACTATATGCGATGGCGCTCGCTTGTTTGCGGTACAGAGGATCCTAGGTGGCTTGCTATATTAGTCAGTGACGGACTATATGTGATGGTGCTCGCTTGTTTGCGGTACAGAGGATCCTAGGTGGCTTGCTATATTAGTCAGTGACGGACTATATGTGATGGTGCTCGCTTGTTTGCAGTACAGAGGATCCTAGGTGGCTTGCTATATTAGTCAGTGATGGACTATATGCGATGGCGCTCGCTTGTTTGCGGTACAGAGGATCCTAGGTGGCTTGCTATATTAGTCAGTGACGGACTATATGTGATGGTGCTCGCTTGTTTGCGGTACAGAGGATCCTAGGTGGCTTGCTATATTAGTCAGTGACGGACTATATGTGATGGTGCTCGCTTGTTTGCAGTACAGAGGATCCTAGGTGGCTTGCTATATTAGTCAGTGATGGACTATATGCGATGGCGCTCGCTTGTTTGCGGTACAGAGGATCCTAGGTGGCTTGCTATATTAGTCAGTGACGGACTATATGTGATGGTGCTCGCTTGTTTGCGGTACAGAGGATCCTAGGTGGCTTGCTATATTAGTCAGTGATGGACTATATGCGATGGTGCTCGCTTGTTTGCGGTGCAGAGGATCCTAGGTGGCTTGCTATATTAGTCAGTGATGGACTATATGTGATGGTGCTCGCTTGTTTGCGGTACAGAGGATCCTAGGTGGCTTGCTATATTAGTCAGTGATGGACTATATGCGATGGTGCTTGCTTGTTTGCGGTGCAGAGGATCCTAGGTGGCTCGCTATATTAGTCAGTGATGGACTATATGCGATGGTGCTCGCTTGTTTGCGGTGGAGAGGATCCTAGGTGGCTCGCTATATTAGTCAGTGATGGACTATATGCGATGGTGCTCGCTTGTTTGCGGTGGAGAGGATCCTAGGTGGCTTGCTATATTAGTCAGTGATGGACTATATGCGATGGTGCTCGCTTGTTTGCAGTGCAGAGGATCCTAGGTGGCTTGCTATATTAGTCAGTGATGGACTATATGCGATGGTGCTCACTTGTTTGCGGTGCAGAGGATCCTAGAAGGCTTGCCATATTAGTCAGTGATGGACTATATGCGATGGTGCTCGCTTGTTTGCAGGACAGAGGATCCTAGGTGGCTTGCTATATTAGTCAGTGATGGACTATATGCGATGGTGCTCGCTTGTTTGCGGTGCAGAGGATCCTAGGTGGCTTGCTATATTAGTCAGTGATGGACTATATGCGATGGTGCTCGCTTGTTTGCAGTGCAGAGGATCCTAGGTGGCTTTCTATATTAGTCAGCGATGGACTATATGCGATGGTGCTCGCTTGTTTGCGGTGCAGAGGATCCTAGGTGGCTTGCTATATTAGTCAGTGATGGACTATATGCGATGGTGCTCGCTTGTTTGCGGTGCAGAGGATCCTAGGTGGCTTGCTATATTAGTCAGTGACGGACTATATGCGATGGTGCTCGCTTGTTTGCGGTGCAGAGGATCCTTGGTCGCTTGCTATATTAGTCAGTGATGGACTATATGCGATGGTGCTCGCTTGTTTGCGGTGCAGAGGATCCTAGGTGGCTTGCTATATTAGTCAGTGATGGACTATATGCGATGGTGCTCGCTTGTTTGCGGTGCAGAGGATCCTAGGTGGCTTGCTATATTAGTCAGTGATGGACTATATGCGATGGTGCTCGCTTGTTTGCGGTGCAGAGGATCCTAGGTGGCTTGCTATATTAGTCAGTGATGGACTATATGCGATGGTGCTCGCTTGTTTGCGGTGCAGAGGATCCTAGGTGGCTTGCTATATTAGTCAGTGATGGACTATATGCGATGGTGCTCGCTTGTTTGCGGTGCAGAGGATCCTAGGTGGCTTGCTATATTAGTCAGTGATGGACTATATGCGATGGTGCTCGCTTGTTTGCAGTGCAGAGGATCCTAGGTGGCTTGCTATATTAGTCAGTGATGGACTATATGCGATGGTGCTCGCTTGTTTGCGGTGCAGAGGATCCTAGGTGGCTTGCTATATTAGTCAGTGATGGACTATATGCGATGGTGCTCGCTTGTTTGCGGTGCAGAGGATCCTAGGTGGCTCGCTATATTAGTCAGTGATGGACTATATGCGATGGTGCTCGCTTGTTTGCGGTGGAGAGGATCCTAGGTGGCTTGCTTTATTAGTCAGTGATGGACTCTATGCGATGGTGCTCGCTTGTTTGCAGTACAGAGGATCCTAGGTGGCTTGCTATATTAGTCAGTGATGGACTATATGCGATGGTGCTCGCTTGTTTGCGGTGCAGAGGATCCTAGGTGGCTTGCTTTATTAGTCAGTGATGGACTCTATGCGATGGTGCTCGCTTGTTTGCAGTGCAGAGGACCCTAAGTGGCTCGCTTTATTAGTCAGTGATGGACTATATGCGATGGTGCTCGCTTGTTTGCGGTGCAGAGGATCCTAGGTGGCTTGCTATATTAGTCAGTGATGGACTATATGCGATGGTGCTCGCTTGTTTGCGGTGCAGAGGATCCTAAGTGGCTCGCTATATTAGTCAGTGATGGACTATATGCGATGGTGCTCGCTTGTTTGTGGTGGAGCGGATCCTAGGTCGCTTGCTATATTAGTCAGTGATGGACTATATGCGATGGTGCTCGCTTGTTTGCAGTGCAGAGGATCCTAGGTGGCTTGCTTTATTAGTCAGTGATGGACTACATGCGATGGTGCTCGCTTGTTTGCGGTTCAGAGGATCCTAGGTGGCTCGCTATATTAGTCAGTGATGGACTATATGCGATGGTGCTCGCTTGTTTGCAGTGCAGAGGATCCTAGGCGGCTTGCTTTATTAGTCAGTGATGGACTATATGCGATGGTGCTCACTTGTTTGCAGTGCAGAGGATCCTAGGTGGCTTGCTTTATTAGTCAGTGATGGACTATATGCGATGGTGCTCGCTTGTTTGCAGTGCAGAGGATCCTAGGTGGCTTGCTTTATTAGTCAGTGATGGACTATATGCGATGGTGCTCGCTTGTTTGCAGTGCAGAGGATCCTAGGTGGCTTGTTTTATTAGTCAGTGATGGACTATATGCGATGGTGCTCGCTTGTTTGCGGTTCAGAGGATCCTAGGTGGCTCGCTATATTAGTCAGTGATGGACTATATGCGATGGTGCTCGCTTGTTTGCAGTGCAGAGGATCCTAGGTGGCTTGGTATATTAGTCAGTGATGGACTATATGCGATGGTGCTCGCTTGTTTGCGGTGCAGAGGATCCTCATTAGCCTGATATACGAGAGAGAGGCACTTGGTTTCCTCCCAAAATCCCAGTACACTTGATCATTGAGAAAACAAATAAAACAAGTTTTGTTGGTGCCACTTATGCCAGAAACCATTTGATCATTGTATGTCTGTAACTTCAAAGCCGGAATGAGACAAAAATGGTCCATGATTCCGTTAAGGCTGAAAGATTGACTGATTCTAATAAAACTATATCCATGTTTTCAAATGACGATGTCAAAAAAGCAACATTATTAATCATCTTCCATATAAATAATCTGTCATGTAAATAATCTACCATGTGAATCATCTACCATGTGAATCATCTACCCTGTGAATCATCTACCATGTGAATCATCTACCATGTGAATCATCTATCATGTGAATCATCTATCATGTGAATCAAACAGATTAATATTATTTCATGTTATGGCTATCGATATGTTTATTGTTGATATCACTATAATTTATAAAAAAAAAAACCCTCTAAAACAATGTTTTATCTGAGCCGATGAGATTGTTGAGAATTTCTCAGCAATTCATCCTATTCTTGTGGCTAGATAAGCAGCAATTGTTAATTATTCAACAACCAATTTGTTCTCCATTGGAATGGAGTCAAACCAAAGGTATCGAGGTGATGATTGGATTCTGCAGGCGTGGATATTACTGAGGCTGAGAATCACCAAAGAATAAAACCTTTTTATTCAGAAGTAGAAGTTAAAAAGAATGCATAAAAATGTGAGTTTTGTATGGAGTTATTAAAGATGAACATTTATCTTCTGAACACATGTATTAAAATGCCATGGTTATGAAACACGTGGTGTGTGTGTGTCATTATGTGTTTATTACACACTTTTATTTATTAGAAAAAAGCAATACATTAGAGAGTTGTATTCCGGTGGCAGACTTGTAATGTTAACTTTCATTTATTAACTTTCATTCTGTGACTTCTAGCTATTTTTATATTTAAACATCATCAAACTTTCATAAAAAAGTTTGTTTTTTTTCTCCTTTTTTATAGAAACGTAATAATCATTACATTTTTGGACATCAAATCATACATTATATTCGGAATATCCATCTATATATCCATTTTATTCATGGAAACAATATGATCTAACTCTCAACCTACATGCTGAAATACGATGTATTACTTTCTATCTTTCCCGGAAGTCCGTTTCCGCCTATTTCCTGTTCTCTACCCGGATGTTCCCATTTTTAAGGGTTTTAATATACATTCAGCCCTCTTCCTGTTTGCAAATATATCTTTTACAAAAGTTCAAAATGCCATACCACTTCCTCAAAAGATGCAAAGCAATTGCAATAAAAAAACAATTTTGTGTCAACAAATATATTTTTCAGCATTCAGTCAATTAATGTTTTTCTCTGAGATGTTTTTTGAATCAAATAGATTCTGACAGGTTATCATTCATATATGTGTGATGATGAGTGTCTTGAACTTATCTGAGTGAGTTCCGTCATGGCGGCGTGCTACATTCCAAGGCCGACACAGGATTGTGGCTTCGTCTGAAGCTGTTCAATAAATCTGTCAAGCAGAAATAACATAAACCTATCATCCATATTTCCTGAGATCCACTAAGTTTTGGGATGGTCACCGGATTAGTCATTTAAAAACAGCAGAGTTGCTTTCTGCAACATCCCATAAAGAAAATGGTAGGACACGAAGCGTGAAAACTCACGTGATACAACGTGAAATATGTGTAAAACAAAAAGTGATTAAATCTATTCAAAATTGTATCAGATATGGTATGGAGTTTGGATGTTCAACCCATCCCGCTTGTATATTTGTTGTTCCGTTCCAGCCAGCAGTTGATGCCTCATTTCTCTGAGTCCACAATCTATCAGAACATACTCAATGGAATTCTTGTAATTGCAATGTCTAGTCTTGGAGATAATATTTCACCAGTTTCTCTGTCTGTACAAATTTCCCAGAGAGTCACAAGGCAAGAGAACATGTTAAAGTAAAAAAAAAAAAATGCCAATTTTATCATCTGTTCATTATATTTATTTCAAATTGATTAACAATTAAGATGCCAAGTACATTTCTCTGTCATTCTCATTTCAACCAAGAGCAAAATATTTTATACATGATTAGGTTTTCTAAATTGACAGATTAATAACTTTATAAGAAATTTTAAATATTGAATATTTACAATGTTACAACCTTTGATTTGATTTTTGGCAGAAGCAAGCTTTTTTGCAAAACCTTTTGAGAATAAGCATGGGTATGTATATGGGTATGATTATATGAACATGGGTATGATTATATGAACATAGTATGATTATATGAACATGGGTATGATTATATGAACATGGGTATGATTATATGAACATGGGTATGATTATATGAACATGGGTATGATTATATGAACATGGGTATGATTATATGAACATGGATATGATTATATGAACATGGGTATGATTATATGAACATGGGTATGATTATATGAACTTGGGTATGATTATATGAACATGGGTATGATTATATGAACATGGGTATGATTATATGAACATAGTATGATTATATGAACATGGGTATGATTATATGAACTTGGGTATGATTATATGAACATGGATATGATTATATGAACATGGGTATGATTATATGAACATGGGTATGATAATGTGAGTTTTGGTATTGTTATATGAGCATGGGTGTGATTATATGAGCTCAATATAAGAGCAAGAGCATTACAAGAGCACCCAATGGTCAAAGAAGATAGAAGCAATTCATTATGTTAGTATCGAGGAAATGCTACAATCCTATAACACAGAGTTGTTGCGAATAGTGATGTATAATCAGTAGAGACGTAGCTTTACATCTTGTGTCCCAATCCCCCACCCCCACACTACTTCATATTAAATGCCAAAACAAACAACCCCCGTAATTATCAGGAATGTACATAAGAATTAATTAGTTGGGAGGGATTGGCCGCCTTGGAGTGCCAGGTCCATGATATATGGTGAGGTTCCCTTAGAACACACTTCCCCGATGTTAGCTGATGGCTCACGGTATGTCGTTGTATGGGTGTGTGTGTGTGTGTGTGTGTGTGTGTTTGTGTGTGTGTGTGTGTGTGTGTGTGTGCGTATGCGTGTGTATGTATGTGTGTGTGTGTGTGTATATGTCTGTGTTTGTGTGAGGGGGGTTTTATTGCGTGAAGCACATGTTTGAGTTGTCCTTGTTTGATGTGTTAATTATGTCACGTTAAAGTGTTTTATCTGCTATGATGCTCTCTGCATACCAAACATATGTTAAACCTATAATAGATGTTGATACAATTTTCCACCAACTTACTGCCACCATATTTTAATTATACCAGCTTGACTACAACTATCTCAACTTATTTGGACAAAACACAATACATGCGAATGCATTCTCCGTAGTGGTCTATTTTAAGGACGTGTTTTTCGCTATAAACGAATATTTTTGACTTCGGAGGCGAAACACTGAAGTAAGGAGCAGTCTAGTCATATACTACTTCTTTATTTCGTGAAAAATAACATCCTTCACTATCTTGTCTTTTGTGATATTCAAAAGTAATTTGTTTCGTTTACAAATATTCACAAACGTAAACAAAGCTATATGATTTTTTTAATATGATCTTGCACTTGACTTTGTTGCACTTGACTTTGTTGCACTTGACTTTGTTGCACTTGACTTTGTTGCACTTGACTTTGTTGCACTTGACTTTGTTGCACTTGACTTTGTTGCACTTGACTTTGTTGCACTTGACTTTGTTGCACTTGACTTTGTTGCACTTGACTTTGTTGCACTTATAAAAAAGATATTATTACCGCCCTAATAAAAATGGAAACCTTCAAACAAAGGCTTTGCATTAAATTGAGAAATGTTTTTTGGCACAATGCACTTGCAAAAACAATTTCTCATAGATCTAAGTTGTAAGATAAAAGGTGATAATGATATTTATATTTCTCCACCCCCCAAATATCAAATGGCCTGGCCATAAATCTCGCCAAATGTCAACTGCTGAAGATTCGTTTGATTCTGAAAATCTAATTCAGAACCTAAAAAAAAAAAACACAGTAATACTCTTCTAAATGGGTGTGGAGTAGGCAATCTTTGTTTCTGAGAAGATGTATAGTGTTCTCCAATCACCCATCGGCAAAGCCCAAATAGGTGATCTGGAGAGGTCTGAGATTTTTGCTTTTCATGTATAATCTCGTTCAGATGTGATTCTTTAAATACCCAACTGTTTTAGTGATAATTCATATTTTATGTATGATTATGTCTAAAATCTCATACAAAAGCTTGATTATTCTTTGGATAACATTAAATAAAGAAAATATAAATATTTAATAATAATCGCCAGCTGCAGAAATTGAGTCAAACCCGTTTTAACGGCAGTTGAAACGGGATCAATTTTGAAGTTTAAACGGGTTTGCCACAGTTTTTGCAGCTGGCGTCTTTTTACTTCACTCGAGCTCAATCAACTCCACCAAACTTTTCTTTGGTTGCAGTTGGTAGAGACCATGGACGTTCGACAAACCCCTCCAGATCACCTATCTGGGCTTTGCCGATTGGTGACTGGAGAACACTAAGAAGATGTACGAACTGTTGAAAGAAGGAAATGTGCACTGTTTGGAGCGTCACCAGCTCAAACGCGCTACGTGAGAGTACAAATCGAATACATCACGCTTGGTAGCCATGCTGCGTAAGATCTGAGTGCCCACGAGACAAAAGTGGAGCGGCCAACATATCAAATCAAATCAAATCAAAAATCAAATCACAGAATGACATGAACACAGAAATAACTGACATAAACGCACCAGCCCCTCGTCGTCTGTGATCGTTATATATGCAAAATGTTAGAATATGGTCTACATTATTACATATATTCATTATTGCCTGAGAGTTGCATACAAAACATGAAACAATAATAACTGCATCCCAGTTCTGGTTGTACACCTACAGTTCGCCTATGAAATAAATGAATGAATTAATTAGGTTAAAAATTGTCCTTGTAAGCTCACATATCCAGGCTTTAACTTTCTGCAGAGGTATTAAATGCCTCTGCTTCAGGCTTAGTCTACAATGCTAGTACTGCATTAGATACATCCGCTCTTGGCAATGCATGAAGGTTTGACCCAGGGAAACCCGATACAACCCGAAAGTAATTATTCACCAGCCAATAGGTAATGTTATTCAACACAATATCAAGCGTCTCTGTCTTTATCACAAAACCAAAATGAATATCTCAGGATATATGAGAAGTAACAATATATGTAAAATGTTACATCTGAGATCAGAATCTCAAATATATATCCTCTACATTTCTACACGAATATTAAACAAGATTTAATATAAATGTTTTAGATTAGAAAACAAACGATAATATATGTACATGGTGAGAAATGAGAAATGTTTGTATAAGAAATATAAGGTGAACTGTAAATGGAAGATTTGTTTTTTTTTCATTTCTTAGGCCAAAAATGTCATAGCAAATACGGCAATATTTAATAATATACACATATCTACATTCATATTTAACTACTTCAAGATATCTATCATATTGCAACTCATTATGACTTCAATATGAGGTTTTAGAAAAATGAGGACACATTTTACGTGTTTTAAGCCGTGAGAATTGAATACATTACGAAATCATAATGTCACCATGGTTATGTGAACGGCAATATACAATCAGGAACATTTTGTTGTTTATTAGTATATCCCAGACAGCCTATTATATCTCAAAGGACATCCATCCCTTTACCAATGTTTACCACTTTTTCTCTACAGAATTTATATCAGATAACCTCATCGATGGTAGCATAAATGTCTTTCTACGGTGGTAAAGTTACATTGAAATCCTGTGTCCGCCCCTGCATCTGCATGTGACATCATGGTGCAAACACCTCATGTGACATCATGGTGCAAATACCTCATGTGACATCATGGTACAAATAACTCATGTGACATCATGGTGCAAATACCTCATGTGACATCATGGTGCAAGTACCTCATGTGACATCATCGTACAAATACCTCATGTGACATCATCGTGCAAATACCTCATGTGACATCATCGTACAAATACCTCATGTGACATCATCGTACAAATACCTCATGTGACATCATCGTGCAAATACCTCATGTGACATCATGGTGCAAATACCTCATGTGACATCATCGTACAAATACCTCATGTGACATCATGGTACAAATACCTCATGTGACATCATCGTACAAATACCTCATGTGACATCATGGTACAAATACCTCATGTGACATCATCGTACAAATACTTCATGTGACATCATGGTACAAATACCTCATGTGACATCATGGTACAAATACTTCATGTGACATCATCGTACAAATACCTCATGTGACATCATCGTACAAATACCTCATGTGACATCATGGTGCAAATACCTCATGTGACATCATGGTGCAAAAACTTCATGTGACATCATCGTACAAATACCTCATGTGAGATCATTATGACATGCCGACGTATGACTTCATTACATGGAATATCCTACAGGTATATGAACACTATCAGTGGCGAGAGAGCTCTGAACGTTGCCGGACTATAATCGAAACATAGAATGAATCCGGGTGATTCTGTTACATATTGATGTCTCACAAAAGTCATCAAAATTATATCAAAATCATCACAAAAGCTCACAAGTTGATGGTCGCGTATATTCTACAGGAAATCTATAACGTTTTTACGATAATATTTGTTCCCCCCAAGTCGGGGATTACTCATCGATATGTAATCTTAACCTCGGGCACCTTTCTGTGTTAAGATTGGGCAAAAATATCGTTACAATTCAGTTTCAGATGATGAAATTATTATGTATGTATCTGATGCACGTGTTATTTCCTCGAGAATTTGAAAATGACAGTGGATATATTACGATTATAGAAAACACTTTTACATCTAGCCATTGTTTACCGTCCCTGTACTGGGACTCTTGATTTCACCCGGCTATGTTGTCATTTAAACGTCCGGCTGTGTTACAAGCGTCTGGCTGTGTTGCAAGCGTTCGGCTGTATTGCAAGCATCCGGCTGTGTTGCAAGCATCCGGCTGTGTTGTGATTTAAGTGTCCGGCTTTGTTGCAAGTGTCCGGCTGTGTTGAAAGTGTCCGGCTATGTTGCAAGCGTCCGACTGTGTTGCAAGCGTCCAGCTGTGTTGCAAGCATCCGGCTGTGTTGCAAGCGTCTGGCTGTGTTGCAAGCGTCCAGCTGTGTTGCAAGCGTCTGGCTGTGTTGAAAGCGTCCGGCTATGTTGCAAGCGTCCGGCTGTGTTGCAAGCGTCCGGCTGTGTTGCAAGCGTCCAGCTGTGTTGCAAGCGTCTGGCTGTGTTGAAAGCGTCCGGCTGTGTTGCAAGCTTCCAGCTGTGTTGCAAGCGTCCGGCTGTGTTGCAAGCATCCGGCTGTGTTGAAAGTGTCCGGCTGTGTTGCAAGCGTCCGGCTGTGTTGCAAGCGTCTGGCTGTGTTGTGATTTAAGCGTCCGGCTGTTGCAAGCGTCCAGCTGTGTTGAAAGTGTCCGGCTGTGTTGCAAGCATCCGGCTGTGTTGCAAGCGTCCAGCTGTGTTGAAAGTGTCCGGCTGTGTTGCAAGCGTCCGGCTGTGTTGAAAGTGTCCGGCTGTGTTGCAAGTGTCCGGCTGTGTTGCAAGCATCCGGCTGTGTTGCAAGCATCTGGCTGTGTTGCAAGCGTCTGGAATGAAGTGGATTGTCCGGATTAGTTAAAATTTTCAGTCCGGCATCGTTCTGAGCTCTCCCACCCCTTAGATTATCACAAAACTCCTGACTTCAAAGTATTAATGTTTGATGGTCTGCAGTAAATAAGGAATTGGGGCGTACACTTTGGTCTTGATTAAGCTTAGTTATATTGCAGCAGACACTAAAAACATGGCACGTAAAACAGACACCGATATCCTTGTAACGATATAAAAACCTCCCGGCAGGGATGATATGGTGTTTTTAAAAGTGTCTGTCTCGATGAACATCAATAGTCGCTTAAAAGTTTATTCCTGCACTTACCACATATACCTGCATTTACCTGCATTTACCTGCATTTACCTGCATTTACCTGCATTTACCTGCATTTACCTGCATTTACCTGCATTTACCTGCATTTACCTGCATTTATTTACCTGTATTTACTTACCTGCATTTACCTGCATTTACCTGAAGTTATGTACCTGCAATTATTTACCTGTATTTATTTACCTGTATTTATGTACCTGCATTTACTTACCTGTATTTATTTACCTGCATTTACTTACCTGCATTTACTTACCTGCATTTACCTGCATTTACCTGAGTTTACCTGCATTTACTTGCAGTTACCTGCAGTTACCTGCAGCTACCTGCAATTACCTGCAGTTACCTGCAGTTACTAGTATTTACTGGTAATTTGGGTTTCATCTTGCTAATACAGTTTAAACTATTTATAACCGATGGTGGAAGTAAACTTAAAATATTTTCAAAATAAAGCCATTAAATACTAGTATATATTGCATCAATAAAATAAATGGGGTTCTTGGATAACATTACTTGCTCAAGCTTCCGGTTTTTGCTCTTAGAGCTACTCAGATAACTAAATCAGATCTAGGGTGCTGAGAACTTGCCCAGGTGTTCTATATAAGAGTAAAGTGATGAGAGATAAATTACAACCTGCCTCGTAAACAACTAAAGGGGGGAAAGTTATATCACAACTTGGGTTTGGCGGTATCTCAGAGTTTATTTGATCTTCTTTTATTTAGCAAAGAAAGCTTGGCGTAACCTCTATATCTCCCCATCTGTGTTTCATAAAGTACCTTTGGTGTTAGAACAACATAATTAAGGCTTTAATGGCGGCCTTTTCATACACACGTAAAGGTTATGCAAGTGGTGTCTATATACAAAGATGAGCAATAGAAATAATGAGATTATTATCAAATAAAAACATATTTTATCACTTGTTTACTTCTGGATACGTCATCGAGAGCAAAGTTGTTTACGGCTATGTAGCCTTGACTCGGGAAGGTTTTGGGTAATATACTATCATACCTTAACAATGGCGGTTTAAGCGGGGGTTGGCAGAATTCTTGAATACAAAGATGAGCAACAGAAATGATGAGATTATCATCAAATAAAAACATATTTATTACTTGTTTATGTCGAGCGCGTCATTGAGAGGAAAGTGGTTTTAGACTGTGTTGCCTTAAGGAGCATCCCTTTTCACAAAAAATGTGTGGGAGAGAAAAAAAGAAGAGTATTTAGAAAACAACGAAAAACAAAACAAAAACAAGAAAAATAAGCCAACAGAAAACAAAAATTAATAGATTGATAGATCATTGCTAGATATGATAAGCAACGTCGGATTCTTGTTCAAAATAGGGTTAAGTTTATCATACAATACCAGGTGTGATGTCGTTTATTGTTCAATATGGGGTTTGATGTTAGTTTATTTTAAAAAACGGGGTGTGATCATTTTATTGTTGAGCAAGTTAAACAAATTTTATGTTGAATATAAGGCGATATCTGTTTACTAATCAATATGGGGCGTGATGTTAGTTTACTACTCAATATGGGGCGTGATGTCAGTTTACTACTCAATATGGGGCGTGATGTCAGTTTACTACTCAATATGGGGCGTGATGTCCGTTTACTACTCAATATGGGGCGTGATGTCAGTTTACTACTCAATATGGGGCGTGATGTCAGTTTACTACTCAAATTGGGTGCGATGTCAGTTTACTACTCAATATGGGGTGTGATGTCAGTTTACTACTCAATATGGGGTGTGATGTCAGTTTACTACTCAATATGGGGTGCGATGTCAGTTTGCTACTCAATATGGGGCGTGATTTAATTTTATTACTCAATATGGGGTGCGATGTCAGTTTGCTACTCAATATGGGGCGTGATTTAATTTTATTACTCAATATGGGGTGTGATGTCAGTTTATTACTCAATATGGGGTGTGATGTCAGTTTGCTACTCAATATGGGGCGTGATGTCAGCTTACTACTCAATATGGGGTGTGATATAAGTTTATTACTCAATATAGGGTGTGATGTGATTTTACTATTCGATATAGGACGTGATGTCAGTTTATCGCTCAATATGGGGTGTGATGTCAATTTACTGGCTAATATGGGGTGTGATGTCAGTTTACTACTCAATATGGGCACACTATTACATTAAAAAATATGCTTGAATATACAGTAAAGTTGTAAAGGTATCAATTTTCTAAAGAATATAGTTAATCTTTCTTCCTCTTTCTTCTTTCTTTTCCTTCTTTCTCTTTAAATTCTTTGAAACCTGGGATGAAATAGCAAATCATTATTTGCTTGTTAGGATTCATATATGATCTCTTTGCACTGCAAACACTATGATATTCACAAATTAATAACAATCTAATCCTACCTTGAACCAGATCTTCTCTTGACTATTATTAAAGTTATGTGATGCACACAAAAGTAGGATTTTAGCACGTGATTACTACTATTGATCATTGGTGGGGGGACATGACTTTGCCAACCTCACAAGTATTCACCTTCTCAGCAGTTTTTACTTCCTGAGCGGTTTTCACTTTCAAAGCGGTTTTCTTTATTCAAGCAGTTTTCTGTATCTGAGCATTTTTACATCCTAAGCGGTTTGTATTATTATCCAGGTATTTCTCATTGAATAAACAGTTTCCACTAACTTAACAGTTTCAAACTATCTGAACAGTTTCAAACTGTCTTAACAGTTTCAAACTATCTAACAGTTTCAAACTATCTTAACAGTTTCAAACAATTTGAACTGTTTTAACTATCTGATCAATTAAAATAGTTTCCACTAACTTAACAGTTTCAAACTATCTGAACAGTTTCAAACTGTCCTAACAGTTTCAAACTATCTAACAGTTTCAAACTGTCCTAACAGTTTCAAACTATCTAACAGTTTCAAACTGTCTTAACAGTTTCAAACTATCCTAACAGTTTCAAACTATCTTAATAGTTTCAAACAATTTGAACTGTTTTAACTATCTGATAAATTAAATCTATCTGAACAATTTTAACTATCCGAATAGTTTTGTGGTTTCAGTCAACATCTATAAACTTCATTTATCATAACAAATATGCTTGAAAAAACAGACATTTTCTGGGGTTTTCCATGAACACAATAGAACTAGCTTCGTTAATTTTGACTTAAAACCTCATGAAGACTATGGGTCTTTGAGAGGAAATCATGATGAATCAACTTTCTCTTTGTGCTTCGCTTAACCTTAAGTCATGATTGTGGATCACATTAGTCAAGCACGTTTGTCTCCTTGATACCCAGTTAAATTTATCAACCTGAAGACAGTCGATTTTATTTGACCTTGAAACATGCAACATTCAAGACAATAACGTTGGTATTGACGTTGTCGCTGCCGATTTCGAAAGGAGCACGATTGGTACAATGTGTTTAAGAAGCAGTAGATATCTGTTGTGAAGCTATAGATCTACAAATGTGTCCAATTCCTCCCTGCTTCAATGCTGTGTGCTGGTGATGAATTAATCTATAGCTGTATCACATGCTCATCAACTATATATTAACAAATTTGAGAAAATAAAGTAAATATGTGGTTGGTGAAGTACATACGCTGGTAAAGTAAATATATATGCTGGTAAAGTAAATATATGTACTGGTAAAGTAAATATATATGCTGGTAAAGTAAATATATGTGCTGGTAAAGTAAATATATATGCTGGTAAAGTAAATATATGTGCTGGTAAAGTAAATATATGTGCTGGTAAAGTAAATATATGTGCTGGTAAAGTAAATATATGTGCTGGTAAAGTAAATATATGTGCTGGTAAAGTAAATATATGTGCTGGTAAAGTAAATATATGTGCTGGTAAAGTAAATATATGTGCTGGTAAAGTAAATATATGTGCTGGTAAAGTAAATATATATGCTGGTAAAGTAAATATATGGGCTCGCAATGTAAATATATAGGATGGCAAATAATATATATAGGCTAACAAATAAAATATATAGGCTAAAAAATAAAATATATAGGATGGCAAATAAAATATATAGGCTAACAAATAAAATATATGGGCTAACAAATAAAATATATAGGCTAAAGAATAAAATATATAGGCTGGCAAATAAAATATATAGGCTGGCTATGTAATAATTGAAACATATTTCTCTTAAAGAGAGGCGTGAAAACTGCTCAAAATATCATGTTTAGTTGCCAAATAACTGGCTTTGAGGTCTTCTCTTGTATTTTCACTTTTATTCTTCAGATCTCAAGCACTGCGGTCAGACTTCCTTTCTATTCTCTTCAATTATCTTGGTCCTTGATTTTATTTACTTGGGGCGGATCCTGGCTGAATCCATGAGTAATAGTATTTTAATTACTTTCCCCTTGACCTTGACCTTGACCTTTGATACAGAACTGTGGCCTCTTCTGAGCTACAAGTAAGATGGATTTTTTTCTCTTTATGTTGATCCTTGATCATTAAGACAATTTCTTTATGGAAAGTTTTCTCACTAATAAGTTATTCTTCTGATCATTCACTCTATGTTTAAAGTAAAATTATTCTGTATATTTATTCGATTTTGTTTGTTTACAGAACTATTTCCAGTAGTGTAAATGCAAGTCTGTACAAGCTTTTCTTTCTGCAACTTTGTTCTATCTTCTCCTAAGCATTCCATCGGTAGGTCTCACTACTTCTCCATCAATACCTTGTTTTGACGTTGTTTGAAATCTGGACCACCATGTCCAGTCATGCCTTTCCAGTCATGTTAGTCTCACCCAACGAAACATCCAATCAGAATTGACCTATCTCAAACCATGACCTGTAATCAGTTGGCTGACCAAGACGCTAACCAATAAGAATCTGCCTGAAAAGTCATTTATTCTGTCACTTCTTCTCAGCCATATTTTTATGAATAAGCCTGATTTGCGGTCGGACATCTTTTTATCATTGGTGGGATGGACTGTTTTGGAGGGTATATCTTGCCCTATACCTAAAACTTCTCTATGTGTAGAGGATGTGATGTGGCCAAGTGGTGAAATACCTGTCTTGCATACTGTTGGTCAGGGTTTGATACTTATAATATTGAGGTGGAAATCTAATAGTGAGTTGTTTTCACTCCAACCGGCTTTATCATGATGTCTAAAAAACAGTGCAAACAGCATATATCTATATACTCTATGAGAAAAGTAGGGCATGGATTCTCGATGGCGGGCGTCTTTCCATCCTGATATAAATTAAAAATGACTGCAAAATCGTTTTTGTCCAACATTTGGGTATCTGCTAAATAGGACAATCACAGACCTCTCCTTTAACAGGTTGGATTTGGTCGTTTAAACAGGTTCGACTCTGTTTATGCAGCGGGCGACTGACGTCATGACTGTTCTGATTGGTTCACCAAGGAAAACCTCAAAATATTATGACGTATTTCCGGTCGGAATTCCGTCCAAACGAGGTGGTTCTACTCTCGACGTCCCACATCCGGGACAGTTATTAGCGTCTATGAAAGCGGTTAAATGTATTTAATCAGAGGATCGAATGAGAATGATGCTTTTATAAAAATCATTTAGTGAATACAATTTATGGTTGTCGATTGATGCAAACTAACAAAATAACCTGACTCACATGAAATGGCGCTCAAAAAAGGAACTTGGAATTGCGTACTACTGACCATAAGTTTTCAATTTTGTAATCTCTTGAGATTCATTGCTCTCCTTAGCCGATTCTGAGTTTACACCAGGCTTTGCGAATATACGGTGTTCTTTGTAGCTTACTTGCTTCATCTTTATATCTGTGTGTGTAAGAGATTTTGGTTTTCGGCCGTCCTTGTTTTGTTGCTTTCACATCTTGGCTTGGGTCATCAATAATGATTTGACCTTCATCTTAATTATCAATAATGATAATGGTAATGCATTCGTCGATATCCCTGATTCAACTCCGGTATACTGATGCCATAATAACAACGTAACTGTCAATGTTTGATATTTTCTCTGAAGAGAATGACAAATCATTTTCAAGAAAGGATTTCACCTCATCCGGGGATGGCGAGAGGAAGATGGCGAGAAGAAAATGGTATTTGTGAAAACTAACATTGAAAGAAAGTATGTAGATCTTTAATGTTGAAACATATCTTGGGAATAACAATAGAGAGATGATAATTCTCTCAGGACGATATTTTTTCCTTTTCCTCCACAACCCCTATAGTCCTATGGTTCATCTTTTATAATATGTTTTCCATTGAGCTTGCATTTAAAGATGATATAATATAGATTTGAGCACGATGTAAAAATCTGATACTTCAATGGCTTTGTCCTGCTTCAGGCATATCTGGACCGAGAATAATGGGTCTTGTGTCTGTGATTGATCATTTACGCTATTTATCAAAATCATTTTCTTATAAAATAAAATAAAACAGGTCTTTTAGTTAATTTCACGGCAGTACATGCTTTAGATTGTTATCTTAATTCTGCCAAAAGGAATGAAATCTTAACCGTCGCTTACTGATGCACTTTTGTCTCTTTTACTGCAGCAGTCATGATACATTGGCGATATTTAGCCTCGTTTTCACCTCAAATGTGATAAAAGTGTTGTTTTTTCTCAGGTGAGGAAGAAAAAGTCGGTAGTAATAGGGTCTCGAATGACTTCAACTGAGGATAATTTAAGGAAGGTCATAGAAAGATTTCACTAATGGCGTAAACAACTCGTGGCTATCGCTGACCAATGGTTAGATGAACACGTGACCGGCATGACTATTGTATTACACCTTTGCCTTTGTATTCTCACATAGAACTTGTTTTATGTGATTCCCCGATATCTTTTATTTAAGTCATATCGTGACGAGACCTAATTGTAGCAAATATAGTATTTCCTTAAGTCACAGATCTTTGGCCTACCACCCATATATTGTACTCACTCATAGTTTACCAGGTTGGCATTTCAGGTACAGTCCCCAGTTAGAAGTTCTGACGTGAATGTAATCCTGGCCTCGATTCAAACTCACGACCTTAAGGTAATCACGGAGGAACTGGTGCTGATAAACTTGCATTTCAAGCAACTTCACAATGGAAAGTAACTAGTGTATTATATGCAAATTAACAGAAACGAAGAGCTAGAAGACGAAATGAAAATTTCAATTAACATCAATGGACAAGAAGAACACACAAGTACTTTTTTTTTACAAAATTTGAGAGAAAATGTTCATTGTTTTGTTCTGCACAATCAATTTAAACCCTTGTATCAAATAAGTCCAGAATATACATTGTGAAAAAGCCTGCTTATACCGTTGGTTTGCGGAAAGTACTTTTTTCTGTCTTAACTTCATATCGTCTTGGTAACATCACATTCAGTGAAAAATAACACGTAGAGTTTTTATGTCTTCAGTTCGAAACATACAAATCTTGAGTTGATATAAATAGTTTTCAGATTTAACGCTAACAAACAATATCAAATTCTCAAATACAGTGTCAAGAATATGTATATTTGTGAGAAAAAAAAAGTTAAATAATTATCAAATGCAAAATATTGAAACCGATGGCTTGCTAGTTCGAATCCTGGCCAGTTATTTCCTGTATACAGTCATTATCTGGAATCTGCGCAATATAAATATGAACTTTGCCTTTTCCTTTGGTTATTAGCCTAAATACACATCTTATTATTAATATAAATGTGAACATAATATCTACATTCCAAAAAGAAATTTCTTATATAAACGTATACTTTGGTAAGGGTCTTTACAGTCCATGATTCATAGAATGGAGGAATATTTGTTTTTGGTTTTTGATGTTACACACACACAGAGGAATAGTGTGTGCCACAGAGTTGCCTCATTCTAAGACCTGGGGGATGAGGGGTGAGGTTGGGGGTTGGGGGTCTTCTATCATATTCAGCATTTGACCCTATGCTACCCACTCAGAGTTGTGGGCACCTGCCGCTTTATATGATTATCTAAAACTTCTACTGTGCTTGACAAATCAAAGTGGATGGGTGGAGATCTTTATATTATGTTGGCTGTGTCAATGGAATATTAGAGTCAGGGCCATATACAATTCCTATGGAAGGCAAATCCTGAAAACCTAAGGACATTAGTATAAGAATTCTTGCCATTGAGCATTTCTCAATAAGATTCAGTTTACGATAGCATTATATTTGCCAATTGTGTAATCTAAAACCCTTTTTTGCAACCTCGAGGTCAGTGGTTAATTAAAGATGTTCTTGGTACCCATATGAATAGAATGGATGGACTTTCCAGGATTTCCCGTGAAAAAACAATTCATTGCCTGTAGCAAAGCCGCCTGGCTTGAGGTATTTAATGTCAAACCATCCTGACATATTGATATATGGTAGAAAAGTTCTTTGTAGTTTCCTGAATATGTTACGCCAGGTATGGTGTAAAGGTTGTGTCCTCATTATATGCGCTGATGTTCTATAGGCTGATATTCCAGAGCCTGATTTTCTGTAGGGTGATATTCTAGAGGTTGATGTTTTATAGGCTGATGCTATATAAGCTGATGCTCTATAGACTGATGTTCTATAGGCTGATGCTCTATAGACTGATGTTCTATAGGCAAATGGTCTATAAGCTGATTTTCTGTAGGCTGATGTTTTATAAGGTGATGTTCTATATGCTGATGTTCTATAGGGTGATGTTCTATAGGCATGTATTCTATAGGCTAATGTTTTAAAAGGTGATGTTCTATAGGTTGATATTCTATAGGCCGATGTTCTATAGGCTGACGTTCTGAAAGATAATGATCTATAGGGTGATGTTCTATAGACTGATGTCATTTAGGCGAATGTTCTATAGCCTGATGATCTTTAGGTTGATGTCCTGTATGGTTACGATCTATAGACTAATGTTCCATAGGCTTAGGCTCTATAGACTGATGTTCTATAGACAGATGTTCTACAAAGTGATGTTCTACAAAGTGATGTTCTATAGGCTAATTTTCTAAAGGCTGATGTTCTATAGGCTGATGTTCTATAGGCTGATGCTCAATAGGCAGATGTTGGTATAGGTTGATGTTCTATAGGCTGATGTTCTATAGGCTGATGCTATATAGGCTGATGATCTATAGACTGCTGTCCTATAGCCTGATGATCTATAGACTGGTGCTCTATAGACTGATGTTTTATAGACTGATATTCTATAGACTGATGTTCTATAGACTGATGTTCTATAGACTGATATTCTATAGGCTGATGTTCTGTACGCTGATGTTCTTATGTTTGCTATGCTATTTTTACATGATACATATTATGGTTTCCAGTACAAATAAATCATAACTTAAACAAATATCTGTGCTATTTTCTTCAACTTATACCTTGTGTATAATGCAATAGAGTTTTTGTGTAACCTATTTATTGCATACCCATATAATTAATATAAATCATTCAAATGAAGTGTGCTGGTTTCATTTAATAGTTTATATTATGAGATCTCAGGACATTCACATTATCTGCTGTCAAACTACTGTCTGCCTCTTGTAAGTGGATATTAGTTGTGATCATATACTCATCTTTTCCTTTTGCTTGGTTTCATGTTTGGTGATTTTTTTTTTTATTTCTCTCTATTCTAAAGTATCGGTCACTTTACGTTAGAACAAGTATATGGAATATGAGCTGGTGATTAATTTGTGCCTACTAACATTAATTGATGCACAATAATATGCGATATCATGTTTACTGATATGTGATGTCAGGTTTATCAATATGTGATATCAAGTTCACTAATATGAGATATCAAGTTTACCAACAGGTGATATCAAGTTTATTGATAAATGGTATCGAGTTTATTAATATGTGATATTGAGTTTAATAATACGTAATATTGAGTTTAATAATATGTGATATAGAGCTGTTAATATGTGATATTGAGTTTATCAATATTTGATATCAAGTTCATTAATATGTGATATTGAGTTTATCAATATTTGATATCAAGTTTATTAATATATGATATCAGGTTTGTGTGATATCAAGCCTATATCCTATCCTTAACCTATACATCTACATCTCATGAAACTGAATAATACTTATGAATTGTGCATCTCTAGCCAATCAACTGGGATCTACCAGCAAGTATATATTTCAATGTATATATTTCAATGTATATATTTCAACATATATTTCAATGATCTACATATTTTTTTCATCTTTCACATCTTATTCATATCAATCCTTCTGTACCTTATTCTAATCAAACATTACATGTGTTTCTTTTTTTCAAACCTTTTTTTACAGAAAGTCACGAGGCTTAACAATGTGAGTGCATAAACATGATGTGGAATAAGATTTCATTTTTTAAATAATGTGCATTTGTATCCCATATTCACATTATATTTTAATACATCGCACTGCATTTCATATCATCCTATCCTTAACCTATACATCTACATCTCATTTCCTATATAACTCATATCCATTTTCAACTCAATAGATTATTAATATTGAATATAAAGGGGCACTTTATTTATTCAGCACATCATAAGAAAGTTATATATTAACAATAATATAATAGGAAATCCATAAACAATTTCTATCACCTCTCTGTCAAATCAGTATATATTGTACATGACCAGACAAAAAAAAACCATTTCCAGACAGATTAGATCGGCTCAAGGTATTAGCATCAGTTTTATTAGTACAAAAAAGTAGAATAATCTATAAATGTGTCCTTGATAATGGCAGTAATCATGTTTTCGGATATCGCTATTCAGTGTCAGTCTTTATTAGATTTATTCCCAGATTACCATCTACACAGCACTGTGCTTGGAAACAAGGAGAAGCATGCTGTGATATTGGGGCACAGCTCAGCCAGAGAAAGAAACTTCCCCTGGGAAATCTAAAGTGGCTGATGGTGAAGCCGCCAATGTACCAGAGACAGGCAATACACAACATCGCAGATATTCTACCTGTGTGGAAAGAGATGAGAATACTCTACCTGTGTGGGAAGAGATGTGAATAATCTACCTGTGTGGGCAGAGATGTGAATACTCTACCTGTGTGGGCAGAGATGTGAATACTCTACCTGTGTGGGAAGAGATGAGAATACTCTACCTGTGTGGGAAGAGATGAGAACACTCTACCTGTATGGGCAGAGATGTGAATACTCTACCTGTGAGGCAGATATGTGAATACTCTACCTGTGTGGGCAGAGGTGTGAACACTCTACCTGTGTGGGCAGAGATGTGAAAACTCTACCTGTGTGGCCAGAGATGTGAAAACTCTACCTGTGTGGGCAGAGATCTGAAAACTCTACCTGTGTGGCCAGAGGTGTGAATACTCTACCTGTGTGGGCAGAGATGTGAATACTCTACCTGTGTGGGCAGAGATGTGAATACTCTACCCGTGTGGGCAGATATGTGAGTACTCTACCTGTGTGGGCAGAGATGTGAATACTCTACCTGTGTGGGCAGAGATGTGAATACTCTACCTGTGTGGGCAGAGATGTGAATACTCTACCTGTGTGGGCAGAAATGTGAATACTCTACCTGTGTGGGCAGAAATGTGAATACTCTACCTGTGTGGGCAGAGATGTGAGTACTCTACCTGTGTGGGCAGAGGTGTGAATACTCTACCTGTATGGGCAGAGATGTGAATACTCTACCTGTGTGGGCAGAGATGTGAATACTCCACCTGTGTGGGCAGAAATGTGAATACTCTACCTGTGTGGGCAGAGATGTGAATATTCTACCTGTGTAGGCAGAGGTGTGAACACTCTACATGTGTGGCCAGAGATGTGAATACTCCACCTGTGTGGGTAGAGGTGTGAATACTCTACCTGTGTGGGCAGAGATGTGAATACTCTACCTGTGTGGGCAGAGGTGTGAAAACTCTACCTGTGTGGGCAGAGATGTGAATACTCTACCTGTGAGAGCAGAGATGTACATACTCAACCTTAGTAGGCAGATATGTGAATAATCTACCTGTGTGGGCAGAGATGTGAATACACTACCTGTGTGGGCTGAGATGTGAATACTCTACCTGTGAGAGCATAGATGTACATACTCAACCTTAGTAGGCAGATATGTGAATAATCTACCTGTGTGGGCAGAGATGTGAATACACTACCTGTGTGGGCTGAGATGTGAATACTCTACCTGTGTGGGCAGAGGTGTGAATACTCTACCAGTGTGGGCAGAGATGTGAATACTCTACCTGTATGGGCAGAGATGTGAATACTCTACCTGTGTGGGCAGAGATGTGATTACTCTACCTGTGTGGGCAGAGATGTGAACACTCTACCTGTGTGGGCAGAGATGTGAATACTCTACCTGTGTGGGCAGAGATGTGATTACTCTACCTGTGTGGGCAGAGATGTGAATACTCTACCTGTGTGGGCAGAGATGTGATTACTCTACCTGTGTGGGCAGAGATGTGAATACTCCACCTGTGTGGGCAGAAATGTGAATACTCTACCTGTGTGGGCAGAGATGTGAATATTCTACCTGTGTAGGCAGAGGTGTGAACACTCTACATGTGTGGCCAGAGATGTGAATACTCCACCTGTGTGGGTAGAGGTGTGAATACTCTACCTGTGTGGGCAGAGATGTGAATACTCTACCTGTGTGGGCAGAGATGTGAAAACTCTACCTGTGTGGGCAGAGATGTGAATACTCTACCTGTGAGAGCAGAGATGTACATACTCAACCTTAGTAGGCAGATATGTGAATAATCTACCTGTGTGGGCAGAGATGTGAATACACTACCTGTGTGGGCTGAGATGTGAATACTCTACCTGTGAGAGCATAGATGTACATACTCAACCTTAGTAGGCAGATATGTGAATAATCTACCTGTGTGGGCAGAGATGTGAATACACTACCTGTGTGGGCTGAGATGTGAATACTCTACCTGTGTGGGCAGAGGTGTGAATACTCTACCAGTGTGGGCAGAGATGTGAATACTCTACCTGTATGGGCAGAGATGTGAATACTCTACCTGTGTGGGCAGAGATGTGATTACTCTACCTGTGTGGGCAGAGATGTGAACACTCTACCTGTGTGGGCAGAGATGTGAATACTCTACCTGTGTGGGCAGAGATGTGATTACTCTACCTGTGTGGGCAGAGATGTGAATACTCTACCTGTGTGGGCAGAGATGTGATTACTCTACCTGTGTGGGCAGAGATGTGAACACTCTACCTGTGTGGGCAGAGATGTGAATACTCTACCTGTGTGGGCAGAGATGTGATTACTCTACCTGTGTGGGCAGAGATGTGAACACTCTACCTGTGTGGGCAGAGATGTGAACACTCTACCTGTGTACGCAGAGATGTGCATACTCTACCTGTGGTGGCAGAGATGTGAATACTCCACCTGTATGGGCAGATTGTTTTATTCCCTGAAAGATGACCCTATTTTGTCACGTTCAGACCAAACCTAATATATGTGTAGCTCCAATTGAGAGCATCAGAGAGCATCGAACTCTTACAGGACACATCTTGGCCTAGCAGATGAGACGTTTACCACAAGAGTGGGAGGACTTAGGATTGCCTTGGCCTGGTGCAACCGGTGCGTTACCCCGAATCCATGGCCTAATGCCTATTGTGATATTTATATCTATCACACAATGCAAGTTTGAGTCCATCACACACTGGGCAGATTGATGCGGCAAACATTAGATGTATTATGTTTTTTATTTAGGTTAATTTGTGTGTCACATGCTTCGTGCATGGCGACATCACGTTCAGCAACACGGTCATTAGACACCCACTATCATTTTAAACAGGCATGCATATCACATTTCAGGTGATGAATTGTTCTTATGGTTGAGGTGAAATAATGTATCGTTAATGTTTGAGAGAAAAATACTGTATGCAATATTCATTACAAAGAAGCTCAATTAATTTGGCTTTATACAATGGCAATTATTTAATATAACAATGTAGAACAAGATATTAACAACGTAATTTGATCTGGCCACATTCACAAGCGGAGAGGGTTGGGACACTCTCAAACTTATTCCTTTGTGCATGTTATTAATTCTGGTATTGAAAGAGATGGCATTTGTAGGAATGTAAACAAGTCACATTTTGAGAAGATCAGGTCTTTGTGACATGTTGAAAGTCTTCTATCTGTAAACTTGTATTAGTGTTATTTTTAATGTCCACAATGCTATGGCTTATCAGTTAGACTTAATAAGTAATATGTCAGATATTATCTTTTTTATAATTTCGTTACTACTCAGACACTTTCATATTAACTAGTTAATGCCCTCAAACAGCGACCAGTACAGTCTCTTTCTAACTTCTCAAACAGCGACTAGCACGTTCTCTAACCTCTGAAACAGCGACTAGCACAGTCTATAACCTCTCAAACAGCGACCAGCACAGTCTCTTTCTGACATCTCAAGCAGCGATCAATGCAATATTAATTATTATCAAAGTTTTGAATTGGACATGCTTTCGTTTGTTTTGTTTGTCTTTCAGTTATTTCATGACGAGACCCACTTATGTGGGGTTATATAGTGCTGCCTAACTTCGTTGTCATGTACAAGGGCAATGTAATCCTTCATGGCTCTTAAAAACTGTAACATGAATGCAATCTCAATATGGTCGGGAATCGAACCCATGACCCATGGATCCCCAAATAGGAACGGATGTTTGTGTCTAACCAACCGCGCCATGGGCCCATGACATGCACCTCAGAGGATGAATAAAACAAACAGAAAAATTATAAAAGATCAATGTTAGTAAACTTTGCACCATTTATTAGTCACGATATACAATCAGTGAGAGCCCGGTGTATAGTGTGGATGATACAAACAGCGGTAGGACGTGGCTTAGGTGGGAAGACATCTGTAACCCAGGCCCAGGGTTCAATCCCTGCCTAGAGTAGGTCTTACTGCATGGTTGAGAGAGGTAGATATCTGCTACTAAGTTGTTTACCATTCCATCCAGTACCCTATGACTGGTTATTAAAGGTCATGGTTTGGGTTACCATTTCTGTGTTCTCTAGTCAATATTCGAAAAGAGTAGGATATTGTGTCCCGGCGTCAGGATTCGATTGCGCCTGATACATCCCTAGTAGTGCAGAAAAGCTCATTGATACAGACAAATAAAAACAAGATAGATGCAAGCATGTATGTCTGTAAGTCTGGGTAAAAGTGCTGGGTCCGTCCTGTAATTCAATTCAGAAAGAGACTGAGTGACATTTTCATAGCTTTCAATCCACTGAAACAACCAACCAAAATAGGTACAGCGTCGGTTCAACTCAGGGACGTAGCCAGTAATATTGGGAGCTGTTAAACAAACTCCCCTGGCCATCCTCTGAACCTATAAAAGCCTCAAATTTCTGAACACTTGTCTTGTTCTTGAACATTAAATCCATCACTTGTCAATTCCTGAAGAGAAATCAATTACATTTTCATCCTCTTATCCATCACAGGGGTAAATATTAATTAGTTTATAGGGACGCAATATTGTATAGCCGAAAACGGTGATCCACCATACGGGAAGGCCAGGGGCCGTGGCACAGTTGGTAAGAGAGCAAGCTGATTAGCACCAGTTCCTCTGTGGTGAATCAAAGGTCGTGGGTTCAATTCCCAGCCGTGCCGGCATTGAATTCATGTTGCAATTTCTCATATGAACAGACACCCATGCTCAAAGGTTTAAGTCTTTGAGTGGTGGGTTTTCATGTCAAGAATATGTGACTTAGAAATTCAGTGAGGCATCACTACATCTGCTACAGGTTGGCTTCTCCATTAGATAGCTGAAATAATGTTTAAACTGGTGTAAACCCCAAAACAAACAAACAAAATACACCTCATACTGACTAATTTAGTCTCTATATAATATGCCTGGCGATTTCTATTATGTGAAGAACATTCCCTGCCTTTCTGCTGCTCAGCGACCCTCCTATACATTAGTCATTTCATACTCTAGGGATAGGATATCATTATATAAGAAATATCTGGGAAATATGAATACAGAATAGGTAATAGCTTTGCATAAAATGACCTATAACTCTCTGAAAATTATACAAGAACACTAAAGGTTTCCTTTTCAAAATAGATTTCATGGACGATAAGAAATCCTTCAATCCTTTAATGTGTATTGCATAACCATGTCTTGAGGCCTCTTTCCATGAAACACGCTTTTAAAGATAAAACCACTCATTATCAACTTATGTTCTATTAAATTTGAGCTTCAAGAAAGTATCAAGTTATCTTCCTGGAATATTTTTTTAAGTCACAAAGTTTGTTTTAAGCACGTAACAAGTGCGTGTTATTTTGTGGACGTCTCATAAAAAAGCGTTTCTTTGAAGATTGGCCACACAAATGCAAGATAATTCTCCGGAGAAAACCCCGACTTCGTATTATCTCAGTTATAACTATCACTTTTGTGGCGCATGCGCAGTGGCTCCGGAAGTGGGATTCGTTTGAATTCAGGAGGTTATCACGGTGCACGGATACCTAAAACACATCAATACGCCCGTCTAACCTTGAGACCGAAAGTATTTTTTTCTTTAACTCTAAAGCTATATAATCTATGTGTCAGTGTCTAATACAGATAATAAGCTTTATATTCACCTTTGAAAGTTCTATACTAATTATCAGTTTGCTTCATTGTTATAAAAAGTAGTTTATTTTTATACATATGCCTTTTTGTTATTTTATAATCATATCACGTGGTATTCATTTTATCTTCTTTTTTTTCTTTGATGTTTTTTTTCTTACATTTTGACAGTAATATCGACAATGTCAATGTCTCAATTATTAAGCACTAATTCAAATATTTACTTTATTTTGTTATTGTCAATTCACATAAAGTTGCATTTTGTTATTCGTGCTCTATTGACACGAAGATTATTCATGCCCCTGTATAATACGTAGTTGTGTCAGCTCCTGAGCTATTTCACTGATTCACAAGAGTTTGGAATTAAATGTTTACCTTTAAGTCAGTCTTCAATTTCTTTTAGTATATTGCACATACGATACCGGGTGTTTCGGATTTCTTATATATCACATGAGAGTGGAAAGAAATTCACAAGAAGAATGCTCACCAAAGATGCACTGATCTTGGCCTGTGCATGCAGATCACAGATGAACAATCTACTTTACACACACTAGATCACTGAGTCCTCAATCTGATAGGCAGAACAAAACCTTTCTTATGTTGATGTATATCATCATATGATCGTGTAACAGGGAGATCTTCAGACAATCATACAAAGTGCATGGAGATGGGACAAAATGCTAAAAATCTGTCGTGCAGAAGGGAACTTTGTAGACTTGCAAGCTTGGCTCACAGGAGTAAAAGAACATTAGTTAACATATCATTCAATTCCAATATGTTTATTACACCTATAGCAGTCTTTCAATTCTAAATCCTCTCCAAATTCCCCAACTGATTAGGCTTTTTTCTCTCTGTACGTGCATATATGAGATCATGATATTGCTTCACAGGGAGATCATGCTCTGCTCAGTAGATCACAGCATCAGCTGATCACCCTGCAACAGATCAGGGCATCAGCTGATCACCCTGCAACAGATCACAGCATCAGCTGATCACCCTGCAACAGATCACAGCATCAGCTGATCACCCTGCAACAGATCACTCTTCAGAAATCACAACAGTATCAAGTGTCGTGATAATAAGCCAGACCCAACCTTCCTTTTTGCTACTTTACAAGAGGCGTCTGATTCTATATTTTGTAATAAACTGTAATTCATATATATATATATATATATATATATATATATATATATATATATATATATATATATATATATATATATATATATATATATATATATATATATATATATATATATATATATATATATATATATATATATATATATATATATATATATATATATATATATATATATGTGTGTGTATATGTGTGTGTGTGTGTGTGTGTGTGCACTAGTCAAGGTACATAGGGACCTCTTCATAGGTATTGACCAGTTGCCAGTCATTTTTTTTATTTTGAGCATCAGCTAATGGTATAAGCTATGAGTATTATCCACGGTCACCTAACTGCCATTGTAAAAAATGTCTCAATGTTGACTCTTTTGTCATTGAAATTAACTATATATTCAACAACGGCAGTTTACATTCAATGTGATTTTCATTTGTGGAGCCTATTAACAAGTAGATGATTTATCAAAAAGTAGGAAATCATTGACAAGTAGTGGATAATTGACAAACAACAACAACAACAACAACAACAACAAAAACAACGACAACAATGATGATGATGGAGGTTTATTACAATGGAGGGACTTATTGATGGGCTGGAGGTTCATTACCATATAGGGACTTATTGATAGGCTGGAGGTTTATTACCATATAGGGACTTATTGATAGGCTGGAGGTTCATTACGATATAGGGACTTATTGATAGGCTGGAGGTTTATTACCATATAGGGACTTATTGATAGGTTGGAGGTTTATTACCATGTAGGGACTTATTGATAGGTTGGAGGTTTGTTACCATATAGGGACTTACTGATAGGCTGGAGGTTTCTTACCATGTAGGGACTTATTGATAGGTTGGATGTTTATTACCATGTAGGGACTTATTGATTGGCTGGAGGTTTATTAACAAGTAGGACTTGTTAACCAGTTGGGCTTATTACCAAGTAGGGGCTTATAGGTGGCGTACTCATCATCAAATGATCCATGACAGGTTGGGTTTCACGACTTTAGGGAGGAGCAATTCTGTTTTGCCTTTAAAAAAAACTTGCAAATATACATTCCAAAATATTAGATTCTTAATGGATGACTCCCCTCTTGTGACACCTATACATTCATTCTTTGATGATCTTCCTGTACATTTGGTTCCACAGAACTTAAATTCTGATTGGCTGCTGATAAATTAACAAGTAGGGGTTTATTAACAAGTAGGGGCTTAATAACAAGTAGGGACTTATTCATAGGTAAGGGGCTTATTCATAGGTAAGGGGCTTATTAATAATTGGGAGCTTATTTATAGGTTGGAGGTTTATTACCATGTAGGGACTTATTGATAGGCTGGAGGTTTATTACCGTGTAGGGACTTATTGTTAGGCTGGAGGTTTATTACCATATAGGGACTTATTGATAGGCTGTAGGTTTATTACCATGTAGGGACTTATTGATAGGCTGGAGGTTTATTACCATGTAGGGACTTATTGATAGGCTGGAGGTTTATTACCATGTAGGGACTTATTGATAGGTTGGAGGTTTATTACCATGTGGGGACTTATTGATAGGCTGGAGGTTTATTACCGTGTAGCGACTTATTGACAGGTTGGAGGTTTATTTCCATATAGGGACTTATTGATAGGCTGTAGGTTTATTACCATGTAGGGACTTATTGATAGGCTGGAGGTTTATTACCATATAGGGACTTATTGACAGGCTGAAGGTTTATTACCATATAGGGACTTATTGATAGGCTGGAGGTTTATTACCATGTAGGGACTCATTGATAGGCTGGAGGTGTATTACCATGTAGGGACTTTTTGATAGGTTGGAGGTTTATTACCATATGGGGACTTATTGATAGGTTGGAGGTTTATTACCATATAGGGACTTATTGATAGGCTGGAGGTTTATTACCATATGGGGACTTATTGATAGGTTGGAGGTTTATTACCATATAGGGACTTATTGACAGGCTGGAGGTTTATTACCATATAGGGACTTATTGATGGGCTGGAGGTTTATTACCATATAGGGACTTATTGATAGGTTGGAGGTTTATAACCATGTAGGGACTTATTGATAGGCTGGAGGTTCAATACCGTATAGGGACTTACTGATAGGTTGGAGGTTTATAACCATGTAGGGACTTATTTATAGGTTGGAGGTTTATTACCTTGTAGGGACTTATTGATAGGCTGGAGGTGTATTACAATATAGGGACTTATTGATAGGTTGGAGGTTTATTACCATGTTGGGACTTATTGATAGGTTGGAGGTTTATTACCATGTTGGGACTTATTGATAGGTTGGAGGTTTATTACCATATAGAGACTTATTGATAGGTTGGAGGTTTATTACCATATAGGGACTTATTGATAGGTTGGAGGTTTATTACCATATAGAGACTTATGGATAGGCTGGAGGTGTATTACCATGTAGGGACTTATTGATAGGTTGGAGGTTTATTACCATATAGAGACTTATGGATTGGCTGGAGGTGTATTACCATGTAGGGACTTATTGATAGGTTGGAGGTGTATTACCATGTAGGGACTTATTGACTGGCTGAAGGTTTATTAATAAGTAGGACTTGTTAACCAGTGGGGCTTATTACCAAGTATGGGCCTATTGAAGTAGGGGACCTACTCATCATCAAATGATCCATGAAAGGTTGGGTTCCACGACTTTAGGGAGGAACAATTCTCTTTTGCCATTAAAAAAAATCTGCAAATGTGCATTCCAAATTATTACATTCTAAATGGATGACTCCCCTCTTGTGACACATATACAATCATTCTTTGATGATCTTCCTGTACATTTGGTTCCACAGAACTTAAATTCTGATTGGCTGCTGATTAATTAGATCGTATGTTCGGGAACTTTTTAACACAAGCAGGTCACTGTGCATGTCAACTAGGAAAGGCAACATTTGGGAAGCGCTAGCATCAACGGGGATAGTGAAGACAAATTAATACTTGCATCATCTCAAGCGCTGATAAATAATACCTTTAACATTCAGATCCGCTAAAATGAATAACATTGTAAATACTTCAATTTGAATCAAAAACGGCCAGGCTTTTGGCCAGGTTTATGTCCAAGGCTAAAAGTCCAGGTTTATTTTCAAGGCTAAAAGACCAGATTTATTTTCAAGGCTAAAAGTCCAGGTTTATTTTCAAAGCTAAAATACCAGGTTTATTTTCAAGGCTAAAAGACCAGGTTTATTTTCAAGGCTAAAAGTCCAGGTTTATTTTCAAGGCTAAAAGTCCAGGTTTATTTTCAAGGCTAAAAGATGATTCTTGTTGCTGGAACGATCTTATGTTTAGTGCAAGGCATCGGGAATCATGATAAAAATAAGCTGAATTATTTAAAGTAAAGTTATGCAAAAAAGGTTCTACATATACAAGGCTTTAGACGTAAAATCCTATCCGCCGACTTAGGTGCCTCAATAAAAGGCTTCATCTCAATAATTTATTGATAACTTCTATAAAATTATAAAGCAAAAACATAATTTTTCATATTTCCATGTTTTAATATCTTTCGTTTGTGCAATTTAGCCCAGCTGAATATTCCTGTTTGAAGCAAGGCTAAGTGTTACTGCTCATGAAGGGTTAGATCTATGGAAAGCCTCTGACCTGTTGTGGGTGTAAAGGAATTGCGTGAAGTTTGTGAGATTTATTTGTCTGATTCGCTAAGACTGTTTTACCTTGCCCGTATGAGGCCGGTCTGCCTTCAGGTTACTCATTATACAGCCCTCCACCCTCGGCAGGTAGACACCACAATGACCTTTGACCTGCACACTCCTCACAGCGCCTGACGGACAAGATCTTTGACCTTCAACTTGCACAACACTTCAAACAGCTGCGTGGGGTAAGATCCTGGTGATAACTAACAACATAAAGCAATTCAACAATATGATAGATGGGAAATATGATGGACTTCTACGACCACGCTCCACTCAGTGACAGAGGGAATATATAATGGTATTTAATAATCACACTCCATTCAGTGACAAAGGGAAAATATAATGGTTCTTAATAGTCACACTGCACTCAGTGACAGAGGGAAAATATAACGACCCAGAGCAACCACTCTCCACTCAGTGACAGAGGGAAAACATTGTGGTCCTCACCAACCAGCTCTTCACTCGGTGTTACATGTAGACGGACAATATATTGCCCCACAACAATCACACTCAATACAGCAACAGTTGGACGATGTATATTGGCCCTCTACCCGTACACCCCACACTGTGGCATATACACAAGATAGATGCCCTTCGCCTGCACACTCGATACAGTGGAATATAAACAAGATACAGGCCCTCAACCTGCAAACTCTATACACTTTCAGATAAACCAGCCTGCACGCTCCATGCAGTGATGGATATTGCACACTCCAAGCAGTGATTGATAGTGCACACTCCAAACAGTGATGGATACTGCCACGGTAGCAAATGTGATTACAAAGAGAGGTAAAGCAATAGGGCCGAGCAAACTGCTTCAATATCTTGCCTTATTAAACACAATTGGTTGGGTTCTTCATGAACCAGAGAAATGGGTGATATGATTTTGCAAATTGCCTACCATATTGACATCCGGGGCATGCTCCACTATGCGATAATCTGAGCAGGAAGAACCAATATATTGCCAAGTTGGTCTGTTGTGACAAAAGTCGCCATAAACATTTCCCATAAACAAGAAAGTCTACCTGTTCCCACCCAAGGTTCTCTGATATAGACGTGATCCCACATAATTGGGTTTAAACAAACCAAAACCTCTGTCACAGGAAAATACATGTAGCATGTAGCACTTTACTAGAATTTTGTTCAAGTATTTGTGTCATTCAATGTATGTTCTACACAATATATATATATATATATATATATATATATATATATATATATATATATATATATATATATATATATATCTATATTACATCTATATATCTATATTAAATCTATATATTAGATTAATCACACCTGAAAATTCTGCTATAACCAAGTTTACATATTCCTCTACAAAATGATATTTTTGTCAGCAGTATACTCACAGTAAATTGTTCACTTCACCACCATTATTCAAAGTGCTTTAGATAACAAAAGTTAGCAGCGATCTGTCTTCAGAAAAAAACAACCAACATTAATTCATAACTAAATGACGTGTTTTTATGTAACTGCACCAAATGGGATTTAAGTCACCAGGAAGTCTGCGGGACTATCATTACCAGCCATTTTCTAATGGTTCCCCTATGCAACAAAAGTACATGTCTATGTCTGAGTGCAGGTTGAATCTCTTGCTCATATATCTGTGAAAGAAATAACACAAGTTGCATATGCCTGAGCATCCCCCGTCTATCACATGATTCACCCTTTAACTATTCACTTTATGGATCAGCTGTATACTAGCTCTGGCAGGTACTGGCATGGGAAATTCTAACCCTCTTGAGAAATCGGATGCTGTATCAAGCGAGCAACGTTTTGCACGGCATTTGGCAAATAAATATAAGTTGTATAAAAAGCTTTGAAAGTTTTCTATTTTTTTATCTTTTATTTTAATACAACGATATCATTTAACTTGTAGAATTACTTAATTTTGTTTTTTTTTTACTTCACATTAAAGTATAGAATCACAGATGTTGGAATCAGCAGTAATGTCAATATGCGAATTAAGTTTTTCTTGCTGAGTATATTATATTAAATTCTCCACATAACGGTAATATATCAAACATTCCACACAGGCCTGGTCATATGAACGCTTCATATTTCATAAATAATCCAAATTGTATTTGTTATCATCTAAGACATATTTGTTAACATAAAAGTAGGTTATTTGGCATTTATCTTTAATCTGAATATAAATATATGATATATTAATGTTTAACTATGAAATTAGCTGAGGTATTTATGATATTTTGGTATTATTTTTATTATATATATTTGGATGAAGCCTGAAGACAATAGCTTTTGTATGATATTGGTATGAGATGCAGAGCCACCTTGCGGCCACGGTTTGTACAGAAATAGGTCAATTGACATAGCAAATGACATTTTGTTCTTGAAAATAGATTCTACTATGTGTTGAAAAAATAAAATGTGATAATGATTAGAGGGATGCTGTTTAGAAAAGAACAAGTACCTTTGACTTGTTATTAATTGAGAATATATATTGATATGAATGGAAAATGTATGGAGCAGTGGCTGTTGCTTGACTTATTGGCTTTAAATCAACCTTGAGAATTGTGATTAAACTTTTGACACAGACTGTACATATTTAGTATACAATGATCACTCTACTCCAGTTCATATTTGTTCATAGCTTGCAGAACTGATATTTCACAAGTTTGAATTAAGACATAAGACTCTACTATTATCGCTTCTAGAAATGTTATGGATATTACACATTCATTTCCATGGGCTTTCCTTCTGCAAACACAGCCATTGAAATTGTGTTATGAAAGGCTTGCATTTTGAAGGAACGGACTTGAATAGTACAATATTAAGTCAATTAACAATCCAATAGTGTACAATCTAGCATAAATTGTATTGATCAGCTAAAAAACACAAACCGATCCTACTTTAAACCGGTATTTTTCGTAGTTACAATTGCCATAACAATCAATGATAACAACAAACAATCCCAAATTTCAATATAAAATAATTGACCCTTTTCATAAATTGGCACACCGTGGTGATGATTGGTGGAGTATCTCCTCGTTGACTTGATAATACTTTCAGTGTCATTAGGGAAATCACCTTAACCTACTCAAGTGATGAATATCTCACAGAGTTGCTTGACAGACATGACCTGGTCATTTGGGATTGTACAAAGTCTGCTTCGGTTAATGTAATCTTCTTTATGTCAAAGGTGCAGTGCTAACAAGACCTATATGATTATGAACAATCTTAATGGCATTCCTTTTATCTGAATCATCTTAAGTATAATATGTAAAAAAACATGAGATGTAATGCATACGATCTGAACACTTGTCTTAAAGTATTTTTCATTTTTTTAATCACCATTATGATTATGAAAAAGCTTATGGTATTCTTGTTATCTTAATTGTCCCAAATATAATGTGCAAAAAACATTTGATGGATACATAAGAATTTGATATAAACGTTTAATGTATTTTTTTCATTTTACATGTAAATGCTATAATTATGATTCAAATCTAAATAATGATTTACGCCTTTGAGTCCATTTATACGGATACATGAAGAAGTTTAACCTTTAATCATATTGCACTGAAGAAAAAAAACACATTTTTTTTAATCATAAGGATAAAGTGCCCCCTAGCGGGAAGAAGCACTTAAGGAACCTTTAGAGTAAACAGAAGTGAATCAGATTCATCATTCACTTTTCACCAGTGGTAACTAATCATGTTCATCTCAAGTGGCCAGAATATCGTCTTGATAGGCCTGTTTACCTGATGTTATAAATTAGGAATTGACTCATGGAATTCCAGGGTGAGATAATTGTAATAAGTAGTTAGGATTTCTAGGAATCTACAGTGAGAAGAAAATATGTTAAACATTTTGTCCAAGAGGAAACTTATGCCATGTGGAATGCAAAAAGATAAGTTTGTGGTCATGGATACACGTAGAATATATACAAAATCATGAATGCATTACTTAAGAAGAACAACTATTTTTTATACTTTTGTGTGACCCTAGACTGAGTAATGGTCTGTCCTTCACATTTGCACAATACACATCTAAGGTCTTACTAAATAATTAGTTTTGAAAATAGCTGATAGAGTCAAAATGAAATATGTCAAAATAAATCCCATTGCCTTATCGATGTTAAAAATGATTTATGGATTTGAATGGATGGATTCTGTCAAGAACGTGCCTGCAAATTACTCTTTAAGGCTTAGGGCCCATTTGTGTCTAATCGCAGTAATGAGGTATTGTTCTCAAGGGAGTACTGACAGGTCCTCTGATAAAATACAATTTTGATAAGTGTCACTTTGGATGACTGTCAAAATATCATTCAGAATTCAACTAATATATTACTCTGAAGCACTTAGGAGAATCTACTATTTGTAAACAGCATTTGGTAACTTTAAAAGATTTGTATAAGTCTAGGTTTTGAAGACATCTGCATGTCTAATCCACTGCGAGGAATCTGTTAGGATATGCAATCTTGTATATTAAAGTTTGCATCTTCCATGATATGGCTAACAGACTTGATGCTCTTAGGAAAATATATTCAATTCTGTCTACATATGGAACCATATGCTAGTGTTCAGGTGGGGATTTCATAAGTATTACAGAAGAATATCATATTCTACATTTTGTATAAACAATGAAAGGTTTTGAATTCTATGAAGCAAATTTAAGCAATGAAAGACTCAATGTGTTTCGCCTTAGATATTTGGTGATATTAGTGACACCCAAACATGTATAACCCTAACTAGTATCACCCTGACCAATATCACCCTGACCAGTATCAACCTAACAGTATCACCCTGACCAGTATCAACCTAACAGTATCACCCTGACCAGTATCAACCTAACAGTATCACCCTGACCAGTATCACCCTAACAGGTATCACCATGACCAGTATTACCCTGACCAGTATCACCCTAACAGGTATCACCATGACCAGTATTACCCTGACCAGTATCACCCTAACAGGTATCACCATGACCAGTATCACCCTAACAGTATCACCCAAACTAATATCACCCAGACCAGTATCACCCTAACCTGTATCACCCTGACCAGTATCAACCTAACAGTATCACCCTGACCAGTATCAACCTAACAGTATCACCTTGACCAGTATCAACCTAACAGGTATCACCATGACCAGTATCACCCTGACCAATATCACCCTGACCAGTATCACCCTAACATTATCACCCTAACTAATATCACCCTGACCAGTATCACCCTGACCAGTATCACCCTGACCAGTATCACCTTCACCAGTATCACCCTAACAGTATCACCCAAACTAATATCACCCTGACCAGTATCACCCTAACCTGTATCACCCTGACCAGTATCACCCTAACCTGTATCACCCTGACCAGTATCAACCTAACAGTATCACCCTGACCAGTATGACCTTAACAGGTATAACCCTGACCAGTATCACCCTGACCAGTATCACCCTAGCGAGTATCACCCTGACCAGTATCACCCTGACCAGTATCACCCTGACCAGTATCACCCTAACAGTATCACCCTAACTAGTATCACCCTGACCAGTATCACCCCGACCAGTATCACCCTGACCAGTATCACCCTGACCAGTATCACCCTAACAGTATCACCCAAACTAATATCACCCAGACCAGTATCACCCTAACCTGTATCACCCTGACCAGTATCAACCTTACAGTATCACCCTAACCAGTATCAACCTAACAGTATCACCCTGACCAGTATCACCCTGACCAGTATCACCCTAACCTGTATCACCCTGACCAGTATCACCCTGACCAGCATCACCCTAACCTGTATCACCCTGACCAGTATCACCCTAACAGGTATCACCCTAACAGGTATCACCCTGACCAGTATCACCCTAGCGAGTATCACCCTGACCAGTATCACCCTAACAGGTATCACCCTAACAGGTATCATCCTAACAGGTATCACCTTGACCAGTATCACCCTGACCAGTATCACCCTAGCGAGTATCACCCTGACCAGCATCACCCTGACCAGTATCACCCTGACCAGTATCACCCTGACCAGCATCACCCTAACCTTTATCACCCTGACCAGTATCACCCTAGCGAGTATCACCCTAACCAATATCACCCTAGCGAGTATCACCCGGACCAGTATCACCCTAACCTATATCACCCTGACCAGTATCACCCTGACCAGTATCACCCTGACCAGTATCACCCTAACCTGTATCACCCTGACAAGTTGGAGAGCTCACCTGGCATTAGTCTCTTAGTTTTAACAAATCACAAACTACTTTTTCAGTAATGCATCACTATAGATGCATAATTTGAAAATATAACTTTCTGAAAAGAAAACACATGTTCCATTTACAACAACGTTCTTTGATATGTGTAAGACATATGTGTCCATTAAGAAGATATCAAATCTCTCCAGTAGAACAGCGTCTGCTTTCACTGACCATGGGGATGCATATGTCTGCTTGAGTAAACAGTATATATATGTGAAATTGCACCAGCTGTCTTTATTTGACAGAATAATATCATCTACGCTCCCTGTCTAAATTTTATTCACAATTATCCTACGAATTAGACGTGGAAACGTTCTGAAATTATTAAACTTTGACAAATACATGACGAAGAAACAGAATTCATGGTGGAATGGTCAACACTTCTCATATGATATTGTGAATAGAATTAAGAAAGAGCAGGCTTGACCATATCTAGGCATCTACGGTCAAAACATCTGTTCTATCATGTACGTTTTGATAATTCATTAAGTCTCCAAATGGCATTGTTCTACCATAGTTACCTCCCATTGTCCCATCCCCGTTGTATTTCATTGTTCCACCATAGTTACCTTCCATTGTTCCATCACTGTTGTCTTTCATTGTTCCACCTTAATTACCTTCCATTGTTTTCTAGTTGTTGCCCTCAAGATATCTTAATGCAAACCAATAGTGTGCCCATATATTGGTGTCTTACTGTTTCTTACTGTTTCTTACTTAGGAGAACTATCTGAAACCAAATCAAATGTTTAATAATTAAAATATTGAATAATGCTGTGTTTGTAGAGCCTTCACCCGTTTTGATTGGAGGTCAAAATCATTTAAGATTGTGGCAGCCAAGCTGTAAAAGTAACAAAACCAACATGGAGGAATTGCCACAAAATCCTTAAAGGACCTTAAACTTAATATGTCCCCCATCGCAACCAATCTACCAGCGGGTCCATTTTGTCCCCACACCCCTGTCTGAGACTTTGCTTTGGCTGTGTAAGGTTTATCGGGTCACAGCAGGCGGTCAAGCCTGGAGAGAGGTCAGTTTTGAGAGGTCAATATTTGGTCAAGCTTTGAGAGGTCAATATTTGCTGAGATTCACAATGGCTGGCAATTCAATCAGAGAATGCTCATCACGTAAGACACGGCAGCACCATCTGTCTGTCTAGCCAGAAAATCAACTTCACAATAACTCCTTCTCATATCGCATGGCTCCCTACTTCTTCTTCAAATGAAAATGTCCATTACATTTTTTTGTTAGCAATCAGATTTCATCTAACAATTCAGAGCTGATTTCTCGAGGTAGAGCTAGGAAACTTGATGTTGGTTAGTCGAGGCAGGCTTTTATATTAAATCTAATAGAAAAACAATCATGTCTGTGCAGAAAACAGTTTTACATCAAATTAATCTACATATCTATCTATCTACATATATCTATATATATAAACATTTGGGGGGTGGGGGGAATAAAGGGAAAATGTTCTTTGTTTGTATGTTTGTTTGTTTGGGGCTATACATCACTTTTAACATTATTTCAGTCATTTCGTGATGAGGCCTACTTGTAGAAGATATAGGGCTGCCACACTGAATTGTCCTGTCGCAGGTCCTTGACATGACAACCAAATAAAAACAAATTAATGGAATTATGATTTACAATATGAAATAGATAAAATGAATTCTCAAATCTGAAATGTCTCTCAGTTAGTTTCAGAAAAACATGGATTTTTTTGGGGGGTGGGGGAATAAAGGGAAAATGTTCTTTGTTTGTATGTTTGTTTGTTTGGGGCTATACATCACTTTTAACATTATTTCAGTCATTTCGTGATGAGGCCTACTTGTAGAAGATATAGGGCTGCCACACTGAATTGTCTGTCACAGGTCCTTGACATGACAACCCGCCCAGTCAAAGAGTTACAATGACAACGGGTTAACCCTTTTGGCACGGGCCTCAGCTCATATGTGAAATCGTACCACGGCCGGGGATCGAATTCACAACCTTTGGATCATCAGAGAGGAACTGGTGCTAATAAGCTGTTGCTCTAACCAACTGCGCCACTTCCCTGGCCCAAGGGAATATATCATCAACATTTCATAGATATTTTCATAAAAATTAATTATGTTTGTCGTAAGCCTGGGATTGGTCAGATAAAACTCCAGTATTTAAAATTGCAATGATGACGTTGTCAATGTTTTCTGAAAAAGGTTTCAAGACGTAGAAAATAACATAAATTCACACAATTGGCAGTATGAAAAACAACTGGTCTTCTCTTTTGATTAGGCACGATTCTAAGCAGTATACGTTCATGAACTAATTATACTGATCTCGCCCACGGTGAGATTGAGCGCCACCGCGAGACTTGAGGCATTGGACGGCCTTATCGTTGAGCAAACAACTGTTTCCTTTCCCCACATGAGGAGTGAGCACACCGTCCAGCCTGACTCAACTGTCAACTTTAGTTCTGCTGAGTATCTCTTTCATACTTTGATTGAAAGACCAAATGGATATCAACCATGTAATTGGTGACATTTAGAACTGATAAAATATCATCAGAATTGCATCACACACATTTGAGCCACCAGGGTTTTTGTATCTTAAATATAATATATTTTCACATAGTCAGGTGACATTAATTTTCATCACGTTTTGACCCTTTAAGATCAAATACCAATCATAGAGAGGAAAGTCTTTGGTATAGAACTTGAGTGGGGAAGAAGGAGTTAAAAAGGTGTAAAAAGTTAAATAGAACATAACGGCAAAGGCGTTCTGATGTATTGTTTTATGGTCAAAATCATTTTGATAGCGTTAACCATGTAAGAGGGTGAAAGTATTAAAACATTGTAGTCAGAAGTTAGATTTTATTTAGATGTAAATTTTAAAGCATATCTAGATTACTTTAAAAGACGTTAATACAAAACATACCATCTAACAGAACATTCAATCTCACAAAACACACCATCTTGCCATAAGTAGATATTTAGCAGGCAAAGTTACTCTGCAGCAGACGCCATGATGGGTGAGGATGAACGGGTACCCTATCGTTAGTGGCTTTGTTTACGAGCCACAGAACATGGCGGGTGCCAGGCCACAGCAGTCCTTATCTGGTCTAGTCTTGATTTATGACCAAAGGCTTCTTATGGGAATAAAAGCCATAAATATACAGTGACAAAGTCAAAATTAGACCACACAACATAACATAGTTCCCGGACTATTTTTTTCACCAAAGCTTCTCTGTAATGAAATTTCAAAGTATTTGCACCTAATGACAGACAACAATATCCTCTGACTTTATTTTCACTTTATCATTCAAGTAAAGTAGATATAGAATGAATCAAACCTTAATGATCTATCTGCTAACAATCTGGTGACCCCAGCCATTCAGTTTATGGAGTTTTCACCAGCTTGCCTGAGAATCAAATCTTGATTTATGCTTGATTTCGTTAATAAGTATTTCCTGAATGTCTATTTTTATCCGAATTTTGTGCCACATGTATAATTTCTCTCGCTCTCAATTTGTCATACGTACCAGAAAAGAAATAATCTAAAAATACCAAATACTGAGTACATTTTACATACATGTAACAAACATTTAGCTCAGTTCATTGAAATTGTGTGGGTTATACAACTGGGCAAAATATCTCATTGACCAGATTTGTTTTTCCTTAATTTGTATATATTTATTATACTATATGTATAATTCTTCTGAATGCTATTTGATAATTACTACTTATTTCCCTGACAAGAGATTGGACCCAAGGTTCTAGAGCTGCCAGCCGCCTCCGCACCTTTTGAAGGTTTAAGCAGTCAGTAATGTTATACAGTGGTGTGGCCGTTTATCATATCACAACGCACGCGAACGCATGCGAATGCGAATGTAATTCATATGATTATGTTATCTTGTTTTGTATGATTTCAGATATATATATATATATATATATATATATATATATATATATATATATATATATATATATATATATAAAACATTTCTGTAAGTGTATTATGAAATATCTAAATCTATCATTAACATTTTGTTTTAATGTTTGCAATTACGGCAGTCATTCTCAGGGCAAATCTCCTTCAAATCTTCATATCCATATATTCCTTGCAAGCACCGCCAGCGCACAGTTAACTCCTTGCCATCTCAATGGGAGCTCAACTTTGTTCCCTGCGTCGTTACTGATACCCCTGGCACATTGGGCGCTGGCGTGTCTAATGAAGACTCCTAACTTGTATGGGTGACTCAACTGGCACTCCATGGTGACTACAAGGTCACTGCTCTGAAAAAAATGCCATGGGAATGCTAAGGTATTGCCATGGGAATGCCACGGGAATGTCATGGGAATCTAATGGGAATGCCACTGGAATGTCATGGGAATGTCACGGGCATGTCATGGGAATGCTACGGGTATGCTATGGGAATGCCATGGGAATGGGAATGCCATGGGAATGTCATGGGAATGTCATGGGAATGCCAGGGGAATGCTATGGGAATGCCATGGGAATGCGACGGGAATCTCATGGAAATGCCACGGGAATCTCATGGGAATGTCACTGGAATTCAATGGGAATGTCATTGGAATTCAATGGGAATGTCATGGGAATGCCACGGGTATGCTATGGGAATGCCATGGGAAGGGGAATGCCATGGGAATGCCATGTGAATGCCACGGGAATGTCATGGTAATGGCATGGGAATGTCACGGGAATAGGAATGCCACGGGAATAGGAATGCCACGGGAATAGGAATGCCACGGGAATAGGAATGCCACGGGAATAGGAATGCCACGGGAATAGGAATGCCACGGGAATAGGAATGCCACGGGAATAGGAATGCCACGGGAATAGGAATGCCACGGGAATAGGAATGCCACGGGAATAGGAATGCCACGGGAATAGGAATGCCACGGGAATAGGAATGCCACGGGAATAGGAATGCCACGGGAATAGGAATGCCACGGGAATAGGAATGCCACGGGAATAGGAATGCCACGGGAATAGGAATGCCACGGGAATAGGAATGCCACGGGAATAGGAATGCCACGGGAATAGGAATGCCACGGGAATAGGAATGCCACGGGAATAGGAATGCCACGGGAATAGGAATGCCACGGGAATAGGAATGCCACGGGAATAGGAATGCCACGGGAATAGGAATGCCACGGGAATAGGAATGCCACGGGAATAGGAATGCCACGGGAATAGGAATGCCACGGGAATAGGAATGCCACGGGAATAGGAATGCCACGGGAATAGGAATGCCATGGGAATAGGAATGCCACGGGAATAGGAATGCCATGGGAATAGGAATGCCATGGGAATAGGAATGCTATGGGAATGCCAAGGTAATGTCATCAGAATGGCATAGGAATGCCACAGGAATGCCACGTGAATGCCACGGGAATCTCATGGGAATGCCACGGGAATACCATGGACGCAATGGGAAAGCTATGGGAATACCATGACAATGCCATGGGCGCAATGGGAAAGCTATGGGAATACCATGACAATGCCATGGGCGCAATGGGAAAGCTATGGGAATACCATGCATGCGTTTTGCTGAGCAATGTTCAGTCATACATCATGTGATTCCACTACATTTTGTTAAATATTTAATATACAACAGACCTATTTCTGATGAGGTTCTTGGTGTGACACCGGCATTCTGATAAGACCAGCCAAAATCAATCAATGACCCAATGAATTGACCAATCAGCAGTGAGCATGATCAATTCTTCAGACATAAAATAATCCCGGAACCGTGAGAATAATCTATCCGGCCAAAAACCATCAATCATTCTTCAGTTATAGGTGCCATTGAATTGAATACATCCATATTTCAAACCAATCTACTATGATTCTCCTTCATCTAAATGACCACTCAGAAAAAATATTGCCCTTTATTTCAATGTCTTTTATTTTTTCATTATGTTTTTACATGTGTACACGAATAAGGTATATAAACATTATGTATGATGTAAAAACAAGCTTTCATCACATATAATTGTATTATTTATGTTTCATTAAGTGAATGACCATATGTCACAATCTAAGCTTTCACATGTGTCAGTCTCCTATTTTATGTCATCTACAATGTAAAAGAAAGATCTACAGCGGTTATTTAAAAAAAGAGTAGGGATTTGTGTTTTGGTGACATGCTTCTCACTGAACCGAAATAGCCTACAATGCATTAAAATGATCTTTAAAACAACGAAAAAGCAGACAAATTACTTTCAGTTTATTTTTTTGTCCACCTTTTGTCTGCAGAATTGTCATAGATCCAATCTCTGATAGGAAAATTGCATCTAGATTTTTTGTCAAATAATCTGGGAATAATGCGGTCATACATATTGTCCAGCCTTCACGTCTGGTGTAACAATTGCTCAATTTCACTCTCAATTTCAAGTTGTTTGTGTAGCTGTGACAATCATCATTTCAAAGAACTAAAAGTATTGCAATTGTTAAGCTTAAAAGCTAACACGGCAAAAATATAAATATAGAATAAATTTCGATTCAAGATTCAATACCTTAATATATTTCTATAACGGAGACATTTATAAAATAGAAAATTAGGAAATATTGGCTGTTCTCAAAGGAAACATGTAAGCAATTAATTGATGCATATTTTGTTTCACCTTCAGCAACAATTCAGAACTCAGAAGTTGACCGCATAACAAAGCGGTTTTGCTTTTTTCTTGTTATCTGCTCATCGCATCTAGATTTAGTTATAAGAAGACTCTCGACGACTGCATTCAAACATATTTATTTTCATCTATCAATTTAAAATACTAGGGGAAAATTACAAACAAATTAGCAACGATAATGAGTAGAGTAATTTATTGAAATGTGATCTGACTGGTTGTCTCAGAGAAGATTTGCCCCAAGCTAAAAAAAGCTCTGTCAAGGAAAAGTCTCCCTCAACAATCTCTGCTCACAAAGCAGTTTCACGGGCATTAAATGATAAGATGAAGTGTATTTTGAAAGGTTTTAATTAAATGTCTGAATTATTATCATCAGATTCTAAAATTATTTAGGGATATAATTTTGGAGAGGAAGGAACATAAATATTTATTGATTTACTCCATTGACATAAACCGATCTAGAGATTACGGAACGGTCTTCGGTATTTCTGTTATTAGTACTGAGATTATGATTATCTTGTAATTATATCAAATAAAAGATGTATGATACAGATCTTTTTTTCTAAAGTTTGCTGTCCCTATGCTTTTATTTTGTTTGATTTTATGTAATTTTAAAGCATATATATTCTCAATTAAGACCATATCTCCTCAATTAAGACCATATCTAGTCAATTAATTAGACCAATTTAATTGAGGTTATACAAATCCATTTAAGGCTATATCAATTCAATTAAGACGATATCAATTCAACCAAGGCTATAATAATTCAACTAAGGCTATATCATCTCAATTAAAGCTATATCTACTCAATTAAGGCTATTAATTTAATTAAGGCAATATCAACTTAATTAAGGCAATATCAATTTGATTAAGGCATAATATCAATCAAATTAAGGCTATGTCAATTCAATTAATACGATATCAACTCAATTATGGCTATATCAATCCAATAAAGGCTATATCAATTAAATTTAGGTTATATCAATTCAATCAAGGCTATATCGATAAAGCCACGGGCCGGGGTGCAGTTGGTTAGAGCGCTAGCTTACTAGCACCAGTTCCTCTGTGGTGATCCAAAGGTCGTGGGTTCGAATCCCGGCCATGCCGAGATTGAACTCATGATTCAATTTCCCACATGAGCTGAGGCCCGTGCCTAAAGGATAAACCCATTGTCCCTGCAAATCTGTGACCGGAAGGGTTGTCATGTCAAGGACCTGCGACATGACAATTCAGTGAGGCAGCACTATATCTGCTACAAGTAGCTCCCATCGCAAAATGACTGAAATAATGTTGAAAGTGATGTAAAACCCCAAACAAACAAAACAAACAAACAAAGCTATATCGATAAGGAAAAAGGCCCTGCACATTCTTAATATGGATTTGGACCCGTTTTCTTTACACAATCTGGATAGTCCAGTTGGCAAACTTTGGGCACAGACAATGTAATTTGGAGTATGCCATTTCTATGTGCGGGTATGTATATTTTTGAGTTTGTGAGATTGGTCAAGTTATAGTTATCATTTTCAAAATATTTTAGAAAAAGATAAAAGCTTGATAGATATTAGTGTCTTTGGCTTTTTCATGGTCGGAGCATGTTGTATCAGATAACGCTAAATGTATTTCTCCAATCTTATGATTCCACAATAAACAACTTAATCATTTCCAGGTAATCAAATTATGGTAAGCTAGAAATAAATTATGAAATCAATTCCTTCAAGCAATGACACTATGATACATTACTTGACAATTGCCTTGCCATCTGGCTGTATCGTCTAATGAGACAACAGGAATTTATATAAATATGGATATGCTGGTTTGGTTAATTTTTCCAATTCATGCTCTGAATTAATTGCATAAGAGATAAATAGTCGAATTAGTGGGCAAATATAACATATTTTCTTCAGATTGCAAACCAATAATACTTCTTTTTATGATGGTTTATTCTGCAATATTATGTAATAAATTTCATGCATGCCACGTGAATTTTTTATTTTAGCCTATACTGATGTTGTGGAACCTATTAATTGAACCTATTGATTATAGCATATCGATTAAAGTCTATTGATTATAACATATTTATGACACCCTATTCATTATAGCCTATTGGTTAAAGCCTATTCATCAGAGTCTATTCATCAGAGCTTATTCATTAGAGTCTATTCATCAGAGCCTATTCATTAGAGTCTATTCATTAGAGCCTATTCATTAGAACCCATTGGTTAAAGCCTGTTCATTAGAGTCTATTCATTAGAGCCCATTCATTAGAGCCCATTGGTTAAAGCCTGTTCATTAGAGTCTATTCATTAGAGCCCATTCACCAGAGCCTTTTCTCGTGGGTTTGAACCCGGGCCATGCCGGGATTGAACTCATGATACAATTTTCTACATGAGCTGAGGCCCGTGCCTAAAGGGTTAACCCGTTGTTCTTGTAAATATGTGACCGAGTGGGTTGTCATGTCAAGGACCTGCTACATGACAATTCAGTGAGGCAGCACTATATCAGCTACAAGTAGGTCTCATCACGAAATGACTGAAACATCATGATAAGACCTACTTGTTGCAGATATAGTCCTGATTAACAGAATCATTATATCACATACCCTTAACATGACAATCGACCCAGTCACAGAATCACAAGGACAAAATGTTCACCCTTCAGTCACGGATCTCTGCTCATATGGGAATCTGTGACGCAAATGAAATCTCGTCATGGCCGGGATTCAAAACCAAGACGTTTGGACCATCATAGAGGAACTGGTGTTAAAAAGCTTCCACTCTAGTTAACTGTGCCGAAGCCCCTAAAAGTTTGTCTAATCATCATTTTCTCTCATTATTGTCACCCCAGACATGTCTTCATTATATATTCGTAAAGTTCTTTTCAATTAGGGAATTAAACCTGGATCTGATATTGATTCGGGATCCGGACTTCACGGATTTTAACTGACTTTATTCATCGACCCATTCTCCTTGCGGAGGGAAAGTGTTCCAGTGGCCAATGTTCTTAGCTATTCTAGAAACTTGAGTCAATACGGCACCGTGACAATGGTTTAAATAGCTGGTCTTGAGCAAATATCTCATGACCATAACAAATACCAAAATCTTGACAAACATTGATTGAGTGTCCCATCTATTGTTAACAAGCATCGGTTTTCAAAATTGGTCCTCATGTTCTATGTATTCCTGTGCATTCATTGAAAATTACAATATTTGTTAGCCGCATTTCGTCACGTTTTATCTTTTATAATCTCGCACGCGATGTGGAAATGGTTTAAAATGAATATACAAGGACTAGCAAATTTATGAAGCGAGCTTCCTAAATTTAGATAAATAAGCATTTGTCCCCATTTAACGCTTAAAAGATCAGAGGTTTCAGGGGTATCTCTTTTTCTGTTGATAACGTGATTAGAAGTGCTAACTATTCTGTTTATTTGAAGTTTTTTTTCTGTCAGTCAAGTTCTTGATATAACGTCATCCTAACAGGGGTTTTGATTAGTCAAAGCAAACTGAAAAAGCTGTGCAATTCCACGCTTTGTTCCCAAACCATAGCACAGATTGAAATCTCCACATTAACAATACAATCGAGGATCGTTGCTCTATTTACACACACAATATTAGACTTCAAAGATGCAGGCACACTTAGCACTTTAATGCCATTGTCATCCTTAGCAACCGTGCAATTAATCTAATTGTCCTGCGTGGCAACCATTGTCTTCAGTATGATGTAATATATCTCGACATGTGGATCTGCCCTTCTGTTATTTGTAAGACTAATAAATGCGATGCTGACTCAATTGTAGTTCCTTTATATCTTCGTGGGATGGAAATTACAATTTGGGGCCTTGTATAACAATGGATTGCTCAGCATTTACATTATACATGTGCTGTAATTGCTCAGCATTTACAGCACATGTATAATCGACATTTAACAATAGCAATTTGAGGTTCATAGACATTTCGATACAGTCGTATAGATAGTTTTTCTTGACAATTTGTCCCATCAGTCTATATAAGAATTAAGGGTAATTACTCATAATTGATACTAAGACTAATTATCATTAGCCCCAATTATATAATAAGATAATACTCCATAGTTAAATGTCACAACCATTTACTTATAGCATGACTGTTTCAGAATTATTTCAAGTTCAGAATGTGTGTGCAGACGATTGGGAAAAGGCTCAGATATGTTGTTCCAGCGTCTGCTGCTTTCAATACATCTCCGACAAAGGGTCTAGTCTTCGTCTCCATGACCCGGAGGTTATGACTTTTGGAGGAAAAAAATCTTTAGAGCGATGTTAAAAGTGCACAGGGTGTTGAACCGGGCGACCTTTACTTCTCATATCTGCTGATAACGTGGGACAAATGGCAAAGAAAGATGGCCTCTGAGATTTGACGTGTCCCTCATCTCTTGACTTTGCCACTTCCACTTAGACAAATGTGTCTGTGATAGGGACCCAGTTGGCACATTTTCCCGCCTCTAATGGCTCAGGTTTTGACACGTGATGCTAAATTGTGACTAATTCAAGGTATTCTGTTGAAAGGGATATGGAGACAAAATCACATCTATAATGCCCAGATGCAAGCCCCTGGTATACGTACATAGTCTAGCCATTACTAAACCAGACGAACAAAGCTTTGAACATCTCTCTTCTGACACTGAGTCTCTTCAAACTTCCACACATAAGATGCAAAGACAATTTTCGAAAAACTCATTATGTTGAAACAAGAAGTGTCACGATCCTTTCACATAAACTTCATATATTGTACAACTCTATTTAAAATATTGCATGACTTCAAATTCACAAAGCTTAAGAAAATACGACATCTTAAGGAGAATTGATCTATACACAAACAGGAAGATCACCGCGCATGCGTCAACATATATGTCAATGTTACTCAGATATCACATGACCATGTTTCTCTGTAATGGAAGATGTATACTGCTCGTATGTCTTTCCAAACTGATGTAGATTTGTAAAAATATCGCATAAATCTTGGACTGATCTGCGAGACTCGCCACAGTATAGATTTATAAGAATATGGAACTATTATATTTCTTCATACATAGACCAGATATATAGATTCGGATATTCACAGATTTCTTTGAAGAAGATATCTATAGTAAACATATAGAATTACAAAACGGTAAAATTGTAGTCAATTCTGTCGTCAAGATTACAGGGGTTTTCTTTTTCAATTTAGCGCTCTTTAATATCATAGAAATTAAGGTTTTACAATATCAATATCTGCTTCGCTATAAAATGTTTCATTTGTGATTTAATGTCGACGGATAAAAGGACATCTATTATGTATTTTCCACATGTAAATAGAAAAGGGGGCCTATTTGAGGTATGTACTTACATAGCATCTTCCATGTTAACATTTCTGTCCTCTTATGCCAAGAGGCAGTTATGGCCAAAATGACAAAATGTACTCTTTTTACTGCAAATAAAAACAGTGAGGAGGAGACAACATATAAATATATAAGTCTGATATTGTATACAAAGCCTACAGCTAAGGACTAATACAACCCAACACAAGTAATCATTGCTGTCACCAGTTTTTATTTAGAAATCAGGTATTATATGTTGTCAATGGCGTGATACTAAACTGGAGAGGGCTGCATGGACCGAATGAAGTCTTGCTTGTATGATCGCGCAGTTATCCAATATATTTGTTACTACCTTCCACCTTATCTAATGATCTGACCTTAGATTGGTACTTGACTGCACGATATTATATCGTGAGGTTTTGACCCTTTAACCGAGAGTAGCTCAACTGTATACGTGATTTATAATTCAAGTGTTGCATGAAAACAATTTATCTTAAAAATAAAAAAAATTATCTTATGTGTTACAATGTGACAACTTTTTTTCATTGTTGCAATGTAACAATTTTTCTTCAATGTTACAATATAACAATTACCTTTCAGGTGTTACAATATTATAACTTCTCTTTAGGTGTTGCAATGTAATAAATTCTCTTCAGTGTTAGAATACTACAATTAATGGAGTATTTTTTACATATGAAAGGAAACATGAAGAAAAATGCCAGTTTGCAAAGGTGTTAGGGATAAAAAACGGGACGGAAGCGAAGTATTTCGTGTTTATGTCCAACATATCATGTCAGGATCAGTTGTATGCTCTCAATGCTAACGGGTTTCTTACTCCCTTCTTGACATTAAGCACAAAACCAATGTAAAGAGGGCATTTGTTTTTTTTTATTTTGTTTCGATTTGGTCAGGCAACTGAACAGGTTTGTGTTGTGATTTATACAAAAATCGTTTTGTTGAAGGATTTGTCATTATTACTTTTATTATTGTTTTTATTTCTTTTTTAATTTTTTACAAAAGTGAAACCAACAGACTTGGAGAGATCCAATAAGTTGAGATAACCATTTTGACTTTATCTTAATGGCTTAAATTATTGTCTCCTTTTGCTGAATTCTCTCAAAGAGATAACACGCCATTTCATGATGTACATTTAGAGCAGTGAACACTATTTACACCATTTGACACTTGTATTAATGGGTATTAAGATGCATAACTCATTTGGAAAAGTCATCAGCACCACACACTTAAAGGTGCAAAGCTAGAAAAGAATGATTGGTAAAAGTTGTGCTTTGCTTTGCTTTGCTTTGCTTTGCTTTATACACACACACACACACACACATATATATATATATATATATATATATATATATATATATATATATATATATATATATATATATATATTTATATATTTATATATATATATATATATATATTTATATATATATTTATATATATATATATATATATATATATATATATTTATATATATATGAAGATAATACATGTATAACTTTATGGCGATGTGGAGGCATGTTAGCATGCAAACTGTCAATGGATATGATATTTTAAACACATGAACCAAAGAACTATGCCATTGATTCCTTGCTCTAAAAAGTGCATTAACACCATCAATCAAACTTTACACGGCATTCAGATGTCTTAGAAGAAATAAGACATTTAAAGTCAGAAAATTATATCCTTGATGATCTTTGCAAATACAGGTACAGATGGCAATTTCAGTGTATGTGCTCCATTATCTTATATGTTACCCGTGAGTTTATTGTCAAATATAGATATTTATTTTCATTGTTAAGATGATTGGGAACACAGTTCATTCCTCTCAAAGAAACAGTTCCGGTCTTCAAGAGATTTATTCACCTCAAAACTCCCTGTTATCGATTAAGTAACACAATTCTATCACATATCACAAAATACAAATGAAAGAAAAGATGCTGAAGGGACTCGAGATGTATTGTTTGTTTGGGGTTTTACATAACTTTCAATATTATTTCAGTCATTTCGTGATGAGACCTACTTGTAGCAGATATAGTGCTGCCTCACTGAATTGTCATGTGGCAGGTCCTTGACAAGACAACCCACCCGGTCACAGATTTACAAGGAAATCATTGACGATAATTTTGGCCCAATGCATTGCCAATAATGATGGTATGTTCATTTTCAGGCAGATTATTTTCTGATGGATTCATAAATATCTGTTCATGTATCCTGCAGAGTGCGTGACATTTGTACATTACCATTCATCCTATTTCTTATATTTCACTTGTTGCCTCGTGGCATGCATGTAGGTCATGGCGTCCTTATTTTATGATAAAGTCTTCACACTATTCTCATCAATCAGGTAGAAAGCAAATTATCCATCTATTTTTAGTCACTATTTTATTCACCAACAGGTTTATGGTTTCACCACCAAAAAATGAAGTATGTATTTAACTGAAATATTCATATCTCACAGATTACTTATCATCATTGACCTATTTAGGATTATCACGGCCTAAATGAGGGCATGCTGGACATAGTAGGACATAAATAATAAAACAATACAAGGACAAAGTGGTGATCAGGGCAAGGAAGGGCTGTTCTGAGATTGGAAACCATTTGAAAGGTGATATATGGGAGGCAAGTTGGTCTTATTAAATTCCCAGTGGCCTAACGTAGCGTCTCGCAGCGCCACCTAGATTATGATGGATAGCGATCTCCTCTGACATAACATGGAGGATATAACGCAGCAATCAGTACTGCCTCTTATCTTATATGGCCTCCCGCCAGCTCATAGCTCAAGTTATGACATACATTTTGGGATCCATAAACAAATCTTCAACATGCTTTTTTTGTTTGCTGCATCATTTCTGGTATATCATTTCTTTTTTCATCAAAATATTTTTCTTAGAATATTTATATATTGCGTATATATGGATACTGCCATCCTGAGTGCTGATGAACGAATTGTGCACTTTTTAAGGAGATTGGTGCAGTTATTCTTATTAGAAAAAAACTAAACATTACTTCGAAACATAATTCAGAATATTTCATAATCTAGAGATTTCAAAAAATCAGATTTTCAAGCCTTTTTTTCTCACATAATGAGAATGTCTGTACCTTAAATCATGCGATCAAATGTTAATGCCCAGTATATTATCCCAGTGTAATTGTCTGTGCCATTTGAAAGTTGATGAGTCTTCAGGTAAAATCCAAATCATCCATTGAACACTTTATCAAACTTTTTTTATAAATTAGGTGACCAGTGATCAACTGCAAACACTTACTTAGTAAAGGTTTACTTGCAATGGTTTTGTTTGTTTGGGGTTTTACATCACTTTCAACATTATTTCAGTTATTTCGTGATGAGACCTACTTGTAGCAGATATAGTGCTGCCTCACTGAATTGTCATGTCGCAGGTCCTTGACATGACAACCCACCCGGTCACAGATTTACAAGGACAACGGGTTAACCCTTTGGCACAGGCCTCAGCTCATATGGGAAATTGTATCATGAGTTCAATCCCGGCATGGCCGGGGTTCGAACCCACGACCTTTGGATCACCACAGAGGAACTGGTGCTAATAAGCTGGCGCTCTAACCAACTGCGCCACGGCCCGTGGCCTTACTTGCAATGGTACACCATTGGATTGGAACACTGGAGTGATTTGGCTTACAGAGGCCTGTTTGTCCATTACTCTTTGTTTATTTGTACAGACCTAACACCCTTGTGGACAACAACATATAACAGTGGTCACACAGCATATAACAGTGGTCACACAACATATAACAGTGGTCACACAACATATAACAGTGGTCACACAACATATAACAGTGGTCACACAACATATAACAGTGGTCACACAACATATAACAGTGTTCACATGAGTGCGGGCATAGCATAAGTCACTTTCAGCAAAATACAATAATCCTGGCAGGTGTATTTTGGTTGATTTGAGTGAGACAGCTTAAATGTATTACAGCAGCATGACCACATATCATTCAAACATACCCCAAATCACTGGAAAACTGACCATGAAAGCTTTGAGAGGTGTCTAAGAAAAATAAAAACATTATTTTATCGGGCATCCTTGCGGGCATCCTTAACCAATCGTATTTTAATAGACGTCACGTGACGCACTTCCTGTGATGTAAACGTGCACAGGTTGAGTCAGCTTATACCTATTGACCTTGAAATTATCCTTAAATCTGTGATGTCTTTAATCAAAGACAATGCTGTGGGATTAACTTGATAGTCACTTAATTACAAGCGGGTTATGGTTTAATTACTACACGGGGTCTGTAATCATGGGGTGTGTACGCACTTTTAATGTGGTTTCCGGTTCTGGTCTGCTCTTCCACTAATTACTTTTCTCTTAGTATTTCCCAGTGCATATATATCATCTGTGTTGTACTCACCACTCTATTGTTTATGGTATAGGGAGATATGACATATAAGAAAAATGAATTAGTGTTCTATTTTATACCCATGTGGTTTATGACCGTGTGACAAGACAGTTGAGATCTTTCCAAACATATTTCATAGGTTTTTTGGCCATCTATTAGAAACACATGTCAGGTATCATGCAGCAAAAATACGAAAATATCCTCACAAAATTGAACATGTGCTAAGAACCTCAATCAAGGAGCAATGAACAGTCAATGTCTGGTATCAGCGCTGTATAACTTACATTATTATCTGTTATCATTATTACTTTAAAAGGAGTCATATGATATGCTTAGAAATACATTGGACCGATAGTTTTGCCCATGAAATAGCTTTACTTTAGCAATTAAAGAAGCCATAGGCAATGCATGCTTTTCAATTATAAACTCATTTAGTCTCAAGGGAGGTAGATTGCTACAAATAACTTCCTTAATAACTGGTATTCAATATGAGAATCAGACATCAAGAATATCTATTTGAAGTAATGGTTATCATATCTGCCTCGTAATTTGCCTGATGGATTGCGGGGAAGACATAAGGCAGTTAATATGCTAGGTATTTAATAAAATCATATTGAATATGAAGCAGCTCTGCCAATTGTCAATTAAAACATATAGTTATCACATGATTGACATACATGATGAAGAAAGATAACAAGGAAGATTATTTTGGAAAATAAATTAATGCTGCTGAAAATGATATAATTGACACATGTATATTGCAGCTGTTAAAGGATATAAGTGATATATGTGAATGAATATGTGTCCCAAATCTTGCAGAATTTAATAATTCAAATTTGGCCCAGAATTAAACTGTTACATGCACAGACCTATGACGTTAAATATTTTTGATTTGCAAAGATTTGGACGTTGAGTTACATATGTCCCCTGTGTCTTGATCTTTGGTTATTCTGAAAGATAAAGATGGCACAATATAAAAAACCGCTCTCTCCATGCCAAAGTGCATGTCTCACTCAGGTTTAAGAAATACATCTATAAAACCAGAATTTGAACCAGAATTTGTAAAAAGATCAGGATTGTCTGAAGAGAAAAGGTAATGGTAGTCGGACAATCCATGCAACGTGAGCCTGTCTTCACATTAAAGCGATGACAAAAGTATTATCTTAAAGGACAAATAGATTTAATCCAACCAAATAGGAATGTATTGATGTCCAGAGCCTGGCATATCATTTTATATATTGGATATTGGAATATTTGAAAACCTTGGTACAAGTTCTTGATATGGTATTGATGGTATTTTGATATAACTGACTCTAAAACTGTGATATAACTGACTCTAAAATTGTGATATAACTGACTCTAAAACTGTGATATAACTGACTCTAAAACTGTGATATAACTGACTCTAAAACTGTGATATAACTGACTCTAAAACTGTGATATAACTGACTCCAAAACTGTGATATAACTGACTCTAAAACTGTGATATAACTGACTCCAAAACTGTGATATAACTGACTCTAAAACTGTGATATAACTGACTCTAAAACTGTGATCAATGCAATGTCAGTTTTCCCTTTTAACATTTACGACTAAAGAGATGTAATCTGAAATCACAACATAAGATGAAATAATTTTAATCCATGGGAACAGTTATCAATCTTACTTTCATGACCTTAAGGTGTGGGCTTTTTGTTCAGTGTAATCCAATTCTGACATTCAGTTTTTCAAAACTTATCCAAGCCTTACATTGATTAATATTTCTGCCCAACTCTAAGATCCCTTTGCCTAGAAATCAGAAAGGTCTGTGATCCAGTTGAGGGAATTATCAAAATGATTAGTATTCCACAGAATCCTATTTTAATCCTGTGCTCATTGGGTGTGACAATGCCTTGTCGTTTGCAAATATGAACAATTAAACACCAGGGGGTGCAAACTTTGTAAATGTTCTGGAGAATAATTTTATTGACAAGGTGTTCCACTACTCAATCATCGTTTTTTTTTCTCTCATTTCTTTTGGAACAAAGATTTCAACTATATAAATATTTCACAAAAGCACAAAGGAACGTTTGCAGCTTCTAAAATTGCTTTGTTATCTTAGTATTGTCTGGATCAAATCCTATATACCCCAGTCATATTTGCGCCAATTTACGCCCGGCCAATGGTATTTTTTACAAAATCGGCCGACAGTTCAGATTGTCGTGAGGGCACCAGGAGATCATCGGCCACAATTGGCCATCTTTATGACGTTGACGTTGTCATCGGGACATTTTTGCTGCAACATAAAAGTTACCAGCCTTTCCCCCATATCTTATCACGAAATGTCATCTTAATGAACACGGCAGGCTTCCATGCGTGTCCCGCAGGTATATCTTAAGATTATCTTAGGGCTGCCGGTGGCATCGTAGGGTGAAAATAGGATTTTTTAAAGTTGATTTGTTCCCAGACAATCGTGAGATAATCCTTAGGGCTCCCTACGATATCCTACAGACGACTGTTTCATTTACCAATATCTTCAATATCATTTAAGGATATCCTAAAGACGTCTGTGTCGTGTCATCTTGCACGTGCCCCTGTATAATGTGACCACAGCTACGGCATATCTTAATTTTCACTTATAATCTTCCCGGCGCCCGGGACCCTGTGACGCCGGCAGATTTTTACAACTCAACCGATGCCCGGCGTAAATGTGACTGGGGTATAAAATAATGTACCTAACTATTTTTAATCTAATTTGAAACATCAGATTGATAGAAACGTGGCTCAAGAGCCCTTAGTTATAGCAATACTATATTTAGGCACATAACTGAAATCCAAACTATTATTATTTGATTTGTTCATGCTCCAGGCCCTGAAAAAGATCGCTTTTACTTTTTGTTTGTTTGTTTGCTTGTTTGGTGTTTTATATCACTTTCAACATTATTTAAGTCATTTTGTGATGAGGACTACTTGTAACAGATATAGTGCTGCCTCACTGAATTGTCATGTCGCAGATTTTTACGACCCACTTGGTCACATATTTTCAAGGACAACAGGTTAACCCTTTAAGCACGGTCCTCATATGAGAAATGGTAACATGAATTCAATCTCGTCATGGCCAGGTGTTTTTTATCACCTATGAGGAACTAGTGCTAATCACCCTGCGTTCTAACCAACTGCGCCATGCGTTCTAACCAACTGTGCCATGTGTTCTAACCAACTGCGCCATACGTTCTAACCAACTGTACCATGCACTCTTACCAACTGTACCATGCACTCTTACCAACTGTACCATGCACTCTTACCAACTGTGCCATGCACTCTTACCAACTGTGCCATGCACTCTAACCAACTGTGCCATGCGCTCTTACCAACTGTACCATGCACTCTTACCAACTGTGCCATGCACTCTAACCAACTGTGCCATGCACTCTTACCAACTGTACCATGCACTCTTACCAACTGTGCCATGCACTCTAACCAACTGTACCATGCACTCTTACCAACTGTACCATGCGCTCTTACCAACTGTACCATGCACTCTTACCAACTGTGCCATGCACTCTAACCAACTGCGCCATGCACTCTAACCAACTGTGCCATGCGCTCTAACCAACTGTGCCATGCACTCTAACCAACTGTGCCATGCGTTCTAACCAACTGCGCCATGCGTTCTAACCAACTGTGCCATGCACTCTAACCAACTGTGCCATGCGCTCTAACCAACTGCGCCATGCACTCTAACCAGCTGTGCCATGCGCTCTAACCAACTGCACCATGCGTTCTAACCAACTGCACCATGCGTTCTAACCAACTGCACCATGCGTTCTAACCAACTGTGCCATGCGCTCTAACCAGCTGCCCCATGCGCTCTAACCAACTGCACCATACGTTCTTACCAACTGTGCCATGCGCTCTAACCAACTGCGCCACGCGTTCTAACCAACTGTGCCATGCGTTCTAACCAACTGTGCCATGCGCTCTAACCAACTGCGCCATGCCCCATGGCCACATGAAAGATCGGAACTCTTACAGACAAGAGACAATGAAGCATTGCAAATGACAACCAAGTCCTTGAAAGCTTTTATTCTCAGAGACTTGACACGTGATAGTCTGGAATAGTCGAGGCGTCTTGACATCTGATGTTGGCATTGCAGCAAAGGAATGTGTAAAATAAAAAGCTCATGATCCTGTATATTTCATGCCAAATATTTCAAATTCTTATCGATATTTTTTTCATACCGTGTTTATATGCTGAATATATCAAATTATTTCTTAATCTTGTTACATGTTAAATGTTTCAAGTACTTAATTATGGTCTTTCTTATTCTTTGTATATGCTAAATACTTACTGATAGTCTATCATGAAAAAAAATTGATAACAAAATATTTCAACTATTCACCATTCACCAGATTTCAACTATTAGTTCTACATGCCGCAATCGAACAACTAAAATAGAATTATGGTATGTTGTGCTGCACAGTTGTGCGATGTCATTGTTTAAAGTTAAAAGTGATTAACGATTTAATTGTCATCAAGCTGCGTGTGATAAATTCAAGGACAAATTATTAGCTGTACAACTCATTACGAACTTCAAATTAACTATATTTTTGTAATTTCAATATCTGTTTCCATGTGAGCATGGGAACAGATAAACAAAGGTAATAAAGAACAATAATCGATGCATAGAAATGGTGAGAAGTCGATGAGCATCAATGCCGGCCAAAGAGGCCAAGAACATCTAGACCAGCAAAACAGGCCAAGAATCTCCAGACCAACAAAACAGACCTGGAATCGTCAGACCAGTAAAAGAGGCCAAGAATCTCCAGACCAGTAAAACAGGCCAGGAATCAGTAGTTCTCTGCACGATAAGTGTGAGTCGATGTTGTCAGTGAAAGCTTCTGAGCTGTATTAAGTCTGCGCCTGCTGCCGTCTTTGGCTGTGATAAAATATTTAGTATTCACAGACATCCACACCTTCACTATTTGCAAATAAATCCAGAGCGCAAACACTTATTTGTGCATATCTATAGTACATAGGAAATGTATGGTCATTTTTTTCAAATTATAGCGAAGTTTAGCACAATTTCATATCATAGGCTTAGATAAGTTTTAGATAAGTTTTTAAACATTAAATTTAAGGATTGGATGACAAAGAACAAAAATATCCCCAGTGTAAGATCATGAAAGTAAGATTAAAATATTGTCATCGAATGTTATGGTTTCAGCTTTCATCCCTTTATTTGTATATGCCAGAAGGGAGAATTGACTTTGTATTGATCATAGAATTCCGGCACTATCTTAGCTTGTGTGATTCCCTATAGTGTATGTGTCTCTTGACACGCCCACCTTGTTGTACTAATCAACCCTTGCCACTGTGTTACTGCCCAGGTAATCAACCAATACTCTACCAATTAAACAGCCAAACATCTGACATCCACCTGAATCGAAATCCTAATCTTGACTTGATAAGACAGAGATTCTTTGAAGAAGCAAGCTGGTTTTTTTTATAATGCTTGATATAGGGGGCTCTCTCTGAGACTCTATGTAGTCAACAGCAAACTATACCTTATAAGTACACGTCCCTCGGTCCCTTGATGTTCTAAAACAAACCCTTACTAATTAGAAGGCCATCTTTGGTCAGCATCTGGCCTGGCTTCTTGCCAGCACAGGCTCCTTGCATCTGGTTGCCCTGGCAAAGTTCCTTCCTTTATCTCATCCCCGTTTGTTTATTGTATGTATCTCCTTAAAATACATCACTACACAATTCTTCTTCACATCGTATTAATCAAATGCCAAATTTGATCAAAAATGATGAGGAGAGGAAATTTAAATTGTGAGCAGTTAGATGAATTATGCGCCATATTTTTTATATAATGACACTGTCTCCCATCGATCTCTGTCACAGTGTCCTTTGATCTAATGCCTTAATTATGTCCGAGTAATTATTTACCCCATCTGTCTCTCTCAAAATGCACATCTCTGCCATCTCATCCAAAGTTATTATTGTATCTCACAATCATCTGTCACCCCCCCCCCCCACAACATTGTTTGATATTGTTGTACATAACGATTGCAGATATTTCTCTACGTTAGTGGGGTATAAACTCTTAAAGGTGTTTTGGGTAGGGTGGTGTTACGGGCAGTGGGGTTAAGTGTCGTTCTTAAGTAGGTGGGGTTAGATATTGCTTCCAGATGGTGGGTTTATATGTTAATTCCAGAAGGTGGAGTTGAGTATTGTTTCAAGATGGTGGGGTTGAGTATTACCTCCAGATGGTGGGGTTGAGTATTGGTTCCAGATGGTGGGGTTGAGTAATTCTTCCAGAGGATGGGGCTTAGTGTTTATTCCAGATGGTGGGGTTGAGCATTGCTTCAAGATGGTTGGGTTGAGTATTACCTCCAGATGGTGGGGTTGAGCATTGCTTCCAGATGGTGGGGTTGAGCAGTGCTTCCAGATGGTGGGGTTGAGCATTGCTTCCAGATGGTGGAGTTGAGTATTGTTTCAAGATGGTGGGGTTGAGTATTACCTCCAGATGGTGGGGTTGAGTATTGGTTCCAGATGGTGGGGTTGAGCAGTGCTTCCAGATGGTGGGGTTGAGCATTGCTTCCAGATGGTGGAGTTGAGTATTGTTTCAAGATGGTGGGGTTGAGTATTACCTCCAGATGGTGGGATTGAGTATTGCCTCCAGATGGCGGGGTTGAGTATTGCTTCCAGATGGTGGGTTGAGCATTGCCTCCAGATGGTGGGGTTGAGCATTGCTTCCAGATGATGGGGTTGAGCAGTGCTTCCAGATGGTGGGGTTGAGCATTGCTTCCAGATGGTGGGGTTGAGCATTGCCTCCAGATGGTGTGTTGAGCATTGCCTCCAGATGGTGGGGTTGAGTATTGCTTCCAGATGATGGGGTTGAGCAGTGCTTCCAGATGATGGGATTGAGCATTGATTCCAGATGGTGGGGTTGAGCATTGCCTCCAGATGGTGGAGTTGAGCATTGCTTCCAGATGATGGGATTGAGCATTGATTCCAGATGGTGGGGATGAGTATTGCCTCCAGATGGTGGGGTTGAGCAGTGCTTCCAGATGGTGGGGTTGAGCATTGCTTCCAGATGGTGGAGTTGAGTATTGGTTCCAGATGGTGGGGATGAGTATTGCTTCCAGATGGTGGGATTGAGTATTGCCTCCAGATGGCGGGGTTGAGTATTGCTTCCAGATGGTGGGTTGAGCATTGCCTCCAGATGGTGGGGTTGAGCATTGCTTCCAGATGATGGGGTTGAGCAGTGCTTCCAGATGGTGGGGTTGAGCATTGCTTCCAGATGGTGGGGTTGAGCATTGCCTCCAGATGGTGTGTTGAGCATTGCCTCCAGATGGTGGGGTTGAGTATTGCTTCCAGATGATGGGGTTGAGCAGTGCTTCCAGATGATGGGATTGAGCATTGATTCCAGATGGTGGGGTTGAGCATTGCCTCCAGATGGTGGAGTTGAGCATTGCTTCCAGATGATGGGATTGAGCATTGATTCCAGATGGTGGGGATGAGTATTGCCTCCAGATGGTGGGGTTGAGCATTGCCTCCAGATGGTGGGGTTGAGCATTGCCTCCAGATGGTGGGGTTGAGCATTGCTTCCAGAGGGTGGGGTTGAGTATTGCCTCCAGATGGTGGGATTGAGTATCGGTTCCAGATTGTGGGTTGATGTGTTAGAGTTGACAGCTTTGCATGTTCCAGCTATATCCGATTAGAATTTAAAAAACTTTTTCTAGCCTTTAGATTCAGTGTTATTCATGGTAGTACTTTGGACGTCTTAATTTTATTGTTTTGTTTTTCACAATTAACAGTATGGAAGTAGATATAAAGGTGACTTTTATGTAGCGCTGATTCCAGTGCACAATGCCTGCCCACAATGCCTGATATATATGGAAGATATTTAATACTTTTTAAAACATATCCGCAACTCCAGAACATGGTGAAAAATAGTTCAGAGATATGCCTACAACGTTATTTAACCCCTACCACCACTCCCTACTGCAAGGATTTCATAATATGTTTTGAATAATAAAATAATATGATCTTGTGCAATATCATACAGGAAAGCTTGGTTGCAAACAAATTTCTTCTTTCAGGGATCACTATCTCCTTTACAATAATGTTCCGGTTTCCATGTGGCTAAAGACAAGATTCTGAATGTCACATCAATATACACTATACTCATATATAGACCGCCTATTGTTCTCTCTACATTTATTATAGAAAATAATCCACAATTCATCTGCGATATTTCGTGTCTGGTATCGATTTAAGAACACTAAGCGCATGCGCTCCATAGATATAGACAATAGAAATTGGTTTTAAGTTTGAAAATATAGTATAAATACTACCAGCTGCAGAACTCTTGAAAAGTAATTTAAGACAGCATATGAGATCATTAAATGGAGTTATAATGGCAAAGTTTGCTTGTTATATTAGTCACATATGATTTTGTATTTAGCGATTGCAAATCTGTCTATTTTTTCAACAAAAATGTTCAGTAAAGGTAAAAAAATATTTTTCTTGCGATTTTACAATGCGAATTAAATCCGGAAAAAAAACAATTTTTTTATGTTGCAATGGGAGGCTGGTTGTTTAAAAACGAAAACTATATCTGATTCCACCATTAGGAGTAAAAGGGAAATATGACAACATAAGAGTGGACATTTGCCATGAGACACCCACTGACTCGGCCATATTCCTCTTTGGACGTAAACAACATATCGTCCCTAATTGGCCGATACCTGCAAGGTCTGCCAGAAAGAAAACATAAATGTCCTTACATTAAGTGCGTTCTCTCTTTGATAAGAACTGGTATTGAATGACAGTTGAGGCCAAAAAGAAAAGATATTGTGTTTCTCATCAGATAACTGAGGCCGGGAGATAATACATTTCTGTTTCTCATAAGATGGACCAGAAAAGGACAGAAAAAAAATCTCATTTCTCATTGGAGACAACATGGACTAAATCGTCAACATATGAAGCAGTGAAAAACTGTCTTTCTGTCTCGTGTCTGAAAATGAGAGATAAAAAACTCATTTCTCATTGGAAAGAACATGGACTAATTCGTCAATATATGAAGCCGTAACAAACTACTTTTGCTTTCTGGTATCCGTTTTTCCACCAGTATCATCTTCCCACCATTATCTCCCCCCCAGTATCAGCAGCATTGTCTAACATATACATCGTGCTTAACATATTACTGCCCATTTAGTACAAGAAAAACAATAATTAAAATCTGTCAGAGCGCTTTTATCAAACTTGGTCTCAGAAGGCGCAGAATAGCTCAATCAGTTTTTTTTTTTTTTTTTTTTTTTTTTTAAATTTCAAAGTGTCTTTATGTCTTAATTATAAAACGATTTTTTAATATAGTTTTACAGAAAATGGACTTCAAAGAGCGCTCTTTGACATAGTTTACTTATTTGAATCTTCCCATATTCCTTAGCAAATACTGGTAGAGGTTGAGAAGAGGTCAAGGCACATCAGTGCACTGAGAGCTCTGTTTGAGACTTGATCAATAGTGTTTTATCGGTGTTGAATTTTGCTCCCTTTCTGCATATATATATAATATGACAAACCTCTTAAGAAGCTACAAAAACTACAAACAGTTGACAAAAAGTATTTAACCCGTTAGGTAACATGATAATATGCCAATTAATCGTCAAATTAAAGGATACAAATTACTAATTCTAAAGGATAAATTTTAATATTACATGTATTAATAACACATATTACTTAGTTGTGAGAAAATGATAGCTTCGGATCATAACAGTATACTATGCTTTACTTCTCAGGAGTAACAAGATAAAAGAAGCATTAACTATCAATAATAACAGATATTGCTATCACGTCCTTTAACATGCTTTTATGGTAAAATAAATCTGGTATGTTCAGACCATGAGTAATTATATAGCCTGATCATTTAAAATATTATTAATTGGGATGACATGAATGTAGCAGTCAGTGCTAGTCTAAAACGCTATCATTTAAACGATGGCACAAGAAAGTATTTCCCTTGATATGAATGAGGTATTTTAACTTATCTTCCTGGAGTGTAAAATTGAGTGTAAAATTGAGAGAAAACAATTATAATAATAAAGGGTCAGTACGAAATGAAACCAATACAGGTATCGGATTGCACCAAGATCGTATCAGATTGCACCAAGACAGTACCAGATTGCACCACGACAGTACCAGATTGCACCAAGACAGTACCAGATTGCACCAAGACAGTATCAGATTGCACCAAGACAGTACCAGATTGCACCAAGACAGTATCAGATTGTGCCAAGACATGATAAAATTGCACCAAGACAGTATCATATTGCACCAAGACAGTACCAGATTGCACCATGACAGTACCAGATTGCACCAAGACAGTATCAGATTGCACCAAGACAGTATCAGATTACACCAAGACAGTACTGCACCAAGACAGTACCAGATTGCACCAAGACAGTATCAGATTGCACCAAGGCAGTACCAGATTGCACCAAGACAGTACCAAATTGCACCAAGACAGTATCAGATTGCACCAAGACAGCATCAGATTGTGCCAAGACAAGACATGCCAAGCGATTATCAAATGCACATAGTCAATAACAGTATGTAATCAGTCAATATCAGATTTTACTGAGGAAATATTAAATTCAACTGAGTCAAATTGCACCAATTTCAGCATAAGACTGCACTTGATCAAATTCAGCATATTTCAGCCATTGAATTATTGTTTAGACAATGTCAAAGCATAATAAGCCATTATCAAAAAATCAGTGACCCAATATTTAATTGCACTGAGCCAATATCAAGTTGTGATGAGAAATTATCAATTCTATGGTCGTACTATCAATCTTACAAATCACAAAGGTACAGGGAGGGGTTGTCTTGCTATGATTAGCAACATTTAAAACGTGACAACCAACAAAGTGACAATCTACAAAGTGACAATCTACAAAATGATAACCTGCAAAGTGGCAATTAACAAAGTGACAATCAACAAAGTAACGATTGACGAAGTTACAATTCATAAATTGACAATTGACGAAGTGACAATTGACGAAGTAACAGAGCGTTTTTCAGCATATGTTCAGCCGTTGCTGCGCCCAATCGCCGTCATGGTCCGATAGCTGTCAATATCCACAACTTTTGACGGAGATTGGGCACGTGACAGCTTTGGGGCGACTATTGACAGTCCCGGGGCCGTCATGGAAATATCAAAGAATATCCACTGGATATTGACGCCGATTGGGCAGTAGTATAGCATTTCCGTCAATTTGAACTTTGACCCAGATAGGTCCTCTCTCAGCAAGGGTATAGCACATTGTGCATATGATCGCACAGTACAACGTCAGAAAACATTACTTGCAGTTCAAAAAGGGTAAAGTTCTCTGCAGCCGCCTTAGTGTTTATAAATAACATTTTAGCATTCAGACTTTCAAATTATTGCTTCTAAGCAAAAGTGTTAAACACTGTAAGCGTGATTTGTAGCTGAGCAAAGGTGTTAAACACACTCATAACTTGAGTGGCCGAGTCAAGGTGTAAAAAGCTTGAAGTGCTATTACAAGGATTATAAAGTGGTTATTACTGTTCAAAACGTTATGTAAATGATTTCTGAGTTAAATTAAACTCTTTTTCTCAGCATATGCCAATTAGATGTGCCTCAAGTCATTGATTTTGACCGATGCGTATCTTTGCGCGAAAATCCTCTTTGCATAAGATTCTAAAAGATGGATATTTAAAATGGGTCACAAATATCATTTACGGTTGACCCTGGATATTTCTTGAACTATTTGGATATTTGCTGTGACGCCTTTGGGACGTGACGGCGATTGGGCAAAACAGCCGTAGCAGACTCTTTCTGCTATGGTTGCTGATAAGAAGTGAAAAAAAATTTATTTAGAAAAATTAGCTAGTGACGATATGATATTTATTAGAGATGATATCTTCATATCGTCAAAAGACAGAAAGTATCATTATTGTTTTTTTTCTATATATTTTCAACAAAAAATATAAAATTAAATTAAACTTTAAAAAAAAGAATAAATTCTCAATTTGGTTGAGTCTGGACATATTCACACATATAGGGAAGTCACCAAGTGAGCGATAATATGCCTGGATCTGTTATGCCTCTCTGTATAGACTTAGAGGGAGATGAGCTCATCCTGTCACAAGACCTCTCCTATAAATAGCCTATTTTTTACAGAGCCACCGTGTTCTGACAGAGGTGACAGCAGCCTCCCCTCGTGGCATGGCTATCACTAAGCAACCAGGCACAAAATCTGGGAGGACATCTTATCATAGGAAGGACAAGAGGTCCGGGGAGAGGTCAGTCATTCCATCATCGTCCCCCCGCCCAGTTCCCAACCCCCATCAAACAGCCTCCAGCGAACAGTCCCCACTGAACACCCCGACTGAACAGCCCGACTGAACAGCCCCCACTGAACAGCCCCACTGAACAGCCCCCACTGAACAACCCCACTGAACAGCCCCCAGCGAACAGCCCCCACTGAACAGCCCCCAGCAAACAGCCCCCACTGAACAGCCCACATTGAACAGCCCACAATTAAAAGCCCCCAATGAATAGCCCATAATGAATAACCCCCATCAAACAGCCTCAAGTGAACAGTCCCCACTGAACAGCCCCCACTGAACAGAACCCACTGAACAGCACCCACTGAACAGTCCCCAACAACTCACAGTGAACAGCGAACAGCCCCACTGAATAGCCCACAGTAAACAACCCACAGTGAAGAGCCCAGAGTGAACAGCCCACAGCACCCAGCACCCAGCACCCAGCACCCAGCACCCAGCACCCAGCACCCAGCCCCCAGCCCCCAGCCTCCAGCCTCCATCCTCCAGCCCCCAGCCCCCAGCCTCCAGCCTCCATCCTCCAGCACCCAGCCTCCAGCCTCCAGCCTCCAGCCTCCAGCCTCCAGCCTCCAGCCTCCAGCACCCAGCACCCAGCCTCCAGCCTCCAGCCTCCAGCACCCAGCACCCAGCACCCAGCACCCAGCACCCAGCACCCAGCACCCAGCACCCAGCACCCAGCACCCAGCACCCAGCACCCAGCACCCAGCCTCCAGCCTCCAGCCTCCAGCCTCCAGCCTCCAGCCTCCAGCTTCCAGCCCCCAGCCCCCAGCACCCAGCACCCAGCACCCAGCACCCAGCACCCAGCACCCAGCACCCAGCACCCAGCACCCAGCACCCAGCACCCAGCATCCAGCACCCAGCACCCAGCACCCAGCACCAGCTCACACAGTACAAGGTCATGAAGACCTTACTTTTTTGATGGGCAGCATTTGTAGAGGATAATATAAACCACATGAATATTACCGCCTTCAATTAGCTCCATGGTGACACGGACCTATTTAAGGCAAAGCATTAAGTTATGCCCATATTGAGAGATGCCATTTATCGCCCGCTTCTGTCACGAGGATTTAACATAAATGTCTCACATCAGGTAAATATTGCCAATTATAGCCCCCAAATTAACACTATACACTTTTCGTCCTACATTTACTTGCCTGTTCAGAAGCAAAATATTTATCCTGAAATGAAGTATGAACTGCAGTTAACAGTTATCTTAATTGTCAATTACAAAGTGATATAAAAATATAAAATAATAGTTTCTGACCCAGCAAAGATTTCCTTTCATTTTCTGGGAGTTGAATGATATGTACAAGCTGAATATCAATACGATGGCCAAAAATAACTCTTTACTTCTTTTATTTCTTCCACGGGTTGGTTTACTTTTCAGTCATAGGAATCGGATCATTTTAGATTTATTTCATTGTCATCTGCATGTCAAGTAAATGCACATGATAAGTTAATAGCCGCCCGAATTGGTTCATTCAAATAGTAGTTGATATTAAGATGGACAGGATAGTATTTGTCACCTGAATGACTGTGAAACCTTTTCTCAGAGGATCTGTTGTTAATGTTTAATCGCTCATGGTGTCATCGTATATGTGTATCTGCTTCCGGAGATTCTTGGTTTCCACACTTACAGGAAGTTAAGATGTCAGCCGGGGATGACCATCCGATATCAAGAAACGATACCAGGAATATATGCATCCATATAGATGATATCAAGAAACGATACCAGGAATATCTGCATCTATATAGATGATATCAAGAAGCGATACCAGGAATATCTGCATCCAAATAGATGATATCAAGAAACGATACCAGGAATATCTGCATCCATATAGATGATATCAAGAAGCGATACCAGGAATATCTGCATCCATATAGATGATATCAAGAAACGATACCAGGAATATCTGCATCCATATACATGATATCAAGAAGTGATACCAGGAATATCTGCATCCATATAGATGATATCAAGAAACGATACCAGGAATATCTGCATCCATATACATGATATCAAGAAACGATACCAGGAATATCTGCATCCGTATAGATGACTTTCAAATAAGATGATATCCTCAGCTTCTCTGATCTAATTCTCAGACCCCATGACTCACATCCACAGACTCCATGACTCATATCCATAGAGCCAATTAACTCATATTATCAATCACAGCCTCAGACCCATGACTCATATACTCAGACCCATGACTCATATCGCCAGGGACGTGACTCATTTCATCAGACCCATGACTTACATCCTCAGACCCATGACTCATTTCCTCAGACCCATGACTCATTTTCTCAGACCCATGACACATATCCTTGATATTCGCTAATCATGTTCTTAAACTGACCTCTATTTCGCCCCCTTAAAGTTGTTATGGACATATATAGTCAATGAATCACATTATTTACCCCAATATTAAGAACCAACATATCGTTACAGTGTACACTGACTCCCTTCTCAAGTCCAGCATGACAAGTACCAGCGTACCTTTACAGTGTCACTGACTCACTTCCCAAGTCCAGCATGACAAGAACCAACGTACAGTGTCACTGACTCACTTCCCAAGTCCAGTATGACAAGTACCAGCATACCTTTACAGTGTCAATGACTCACTTCCCAAGTCCAACATGACAAGTACCAGCGTACCTTTACAGTGTCACTGACTCACTTCCCAAGTCCAACATGACAAGTACCAGCGTACCTTTACAGTGTCACTGACTCACTTCCCAAGTCCAGCATGACAAGTACCAGCATACCTTTACAGTGTCACTGACTCACTTCCCAAGTCCAACATGACAAGTACCAGCGTACCTTTACAGTGTCACTGACTCACTTCCCAAGTCCAACATGACAAGTACCAGCGTACCTTTACAGTGTCACTGACTCACTTCCCAAGTCCAACATGACAAGTACCAGCGTACCTTTACAGTGTCACTGACTCACTTCCCAAGTCCAGCATGACAAGTACCAGCATACCTTTACAGTGTCACTGACTCACTTCCCAAGTCCAACATGACAAGTACCAGCATACCTTTACAGTGTCACTGACTCACTTCCCAAGTCCAGCATGACAAGTACCAGCGTACCTTTACAGTGTCACTGACTCACTTCCCAAGTCCAACATGACAAGTACCAGCATACCTTTACAGTGTCACTGACTCACTTCCCAAGTCCAGCATGACAAGTACCAGCGTACCTTTACAGTGTCACTGACTCACTTCCCAAGTCCAACATGACAAGAACCAACGTACAGTGTCACTGACTCACTTCCCAAGTCCAACATGACAAGAACCAACGTACAGTGTCACTGACTCACTTCCCAAGTCCAACATGACAAGTACCAGCATACCTTTACAGTGTCACTGACTCACTTCCCAAGTCCAGCATGACAAGTACCAGCGTACCTTTACAGTGTCACTGACTCACTTCCCAAGTCCAACATGACAAGTACCAGCGTACCTTAACAGTCTCACTGACTCACTTCCCAAGTCCAGCATGACAAGTACCAGCGTACCTTTACAGTGTCACTGACTCACTTCCCAAGTCCAACATGACAAGTACCAGCATACCTTTACAGTGTCACTGACTCACTTCCCAAGTCCAGCATGACAAGAACCAACGTACAGTGTCACTGACTCACTTCCCAAGTCCAACATGACAAGTACCAGCATACCTTTACAGTGTCACTGACTCACTTCCCAAGTCCAGCATGACAAGTACCAGCGTACCTTTACAGTGTCACTGACTCACTTCCCAAGTCCAACATGACAAGTACCAGCGTACCTTTACAGTGTCACTGACTCACTTCCCAAGTCCAACATGACAAGTACCAGCGTACCTTTACAGTGTCACTGACTCACTTCCCAAGTCCAACATGACAAGTACCAGCGTACCTTTACAGTGTCACTGACTCACTTCCCAAGTCCAACATGACAAGTACCAGCGTACCTTTACAGTGTCACTGACTCACTTCCCAAGTCCAGCATGACAAGTACCAGCGTACCTTTACAGTGTCACTGACTCACTTCCCAAGTCCAGCATGACAAGTACCAGCATACCTTTACAGTGTCACTGACTCACTTCCCAAGTCCAACATGACAAGAACCAACGTACAGTGTCACTGACTCACTTCCCATGTCCACTATGACAAGAACCTACAAACAACCAATGACTCATACACCACATCCCATTCCTCAGAAATGCCACATTTAATAATTCACACAACCACACTTAATGGCGCTTATTCTTCAGTTGAGGAATATTCTGTCCGGATGCTAGTCTCTCTGAAACTTGCAGCATCAAATCAAATAAAATTCTGATCGCCATGACTGCAGAAAGTGTGTGCTAATATTTTAAAAGCCCTGCATAAGAATTTGAAACCGAATGATTGTCATGTGAATCAGAAGCTAACAACAGTTTTTGGAAATATTTTGATATTCCCTGCGATATATAATAGGGTTGTGTGGGAGGTGAAATGGCGTGATATGCCTTGCCTAACTTAGTTCATGAATTAAGAAGGACAAGCCGCCCAGGGCACTTACAGAGGATGACGGGATCTGTCCCCACAGAATTTACACTCACTCAAACTTTAAAATGATGTAACGAAATAACTTTGTTAACAAGAAAGTCTTTTTTTTAAAGATCTGTATACAGTTTCTTTTTTGAAAATGATATGATGTAACGAAATAACTTTGTTAACAAGAAAGTCTTTTTTTTAAAGAATTTCTATACAGTTTTCTTTCTGAAAATTATAATTTTCATTATTTTGAGGTTGCCAGAAATCATATACAAGCACGTGCAGGGTGTCCCTGTCAGCAAGTGCAGTGAGCTGCAAGTAAACAAAATCCACACGCTGATAACTGGGCATACCTTGCTGTACTAACTACAACTGAGCTGTCTTTCACTGTCTTTCAAAACGTTAAAAGTGATTATTTGTTTTCACAACACAGTGATGTGCTGGCCACAATCTTTAATGAAGCCGCATTCGATTTGTATTTTTGGAGGATGGTGGCGCTCCGAACCAAAAAGTACACAGAAAGCGTGAAATTTACACATCAGCCCTCGTTGTCTCTGATCAAATAATATACAGTATGTGATAATAAAATCTTTATTATCATATATATTAGTTACTGCTTTAAGAGCTTTATACAAAAAATACCAACACTTTACTGACCATTTGAAGATGCTTCATTCATTTGCTAGTTGAATACGTTTGGTTCTTATGATTTTTATTTGATTAAAACAAAAAAAAAGAAATGTTCTTTTCGAGGACCTTTTGGAGAATATACATGTCAAATATTGCATCAAAATCTTTTAAGGGTCTAACACGTAATGTATAGCTTTATTAATTGTAAACTTGTTTATAAGCTACCGGTTTTGTCGTCCAAATTCCCGGCTGGAATGAGCAATTAAAATGCATGAAGAGTTCAGAAATTGCACTGAGCCTTTATTGGTTGTAAATCTGTACGATAGCAAGCCATTCTTTGATGACAAAAAAAAGATAGGATAAAAACACATCTGCAGTTGACAGAGCAATAAACACATCCCAGAATACAGCAATGATGTCAACACTTACAACAAATGGTCTCTGCATTATCCTCCATCACAACTCATTGTTTGGCTGACATTTTAAATCTCCAATCCTGCTTGACATATGTGGCATGCTGGGAAGATCTTCAATTTGCCATATTCAAAATGATAGGGAGGATGGTGCGGACTGTAACCGCATATGAAATATTCAATATGACACATGGGATGGAACCTAACACTCATCAGGAGTAGGAATCAGCAATGTGCCTTCAAGCCACTAATAACAAATGAACATCTTATTTGAAAATGCCTGTTTCATAATGTCCATAAAACTTTTTTTTATATTAAAACAAGATGAGTCATTCTTGGGATTAAATCAATCTGTACTCCTCAGATTCTGTATGTAATCAAATGATGTATGTCACAAGAAAAAAAGGGGCCACAAAAATTATGGAAAGCAATATTCTTTTTTGCTTTTTGTGTTTTAATGTGGTATGAAATAGCAACTTTATCCAAATTGCCTGTATATTTGGACAGTAATTAGTGTTGTAATTCAAGAAAATCTGAAATGAATATAACTTTTTTTTATTGACAAGATGTCTTTTGTTCATATTCTTATTTTTCATAAACCTCAAGGATGAGGGATGATTGCATAAAAGGTGATCGTGTGTTCAGTATATCGGGTTCACAGCTTGTTGTGTGTGCCTTGAGAACCTCTCATATATGACTGTAGCACATCTATTGATGACAAATCACCCAGATAGGCAGACAGGAGAAAATATCATTGGGGTTATTTTAGTAGACAATCCTCTTTCCTGGATTTTTAAATGCCAATGCCAAAATATTGATAGAACTAATAGATTGTTCTACATCGCAAATATATCTTCTTTAAGAAAATGTACCTGACAACTGCAAATGAAATATCACTATAAGGAATTAAGTGTCTATTAGAGTTTGAAGAGAAATATCTATAGTGAAATTTAGAATATATTAATCAAGGTTTGTCAATCTAAAAGAAATGTTTTGTTCATCTTGAAGCATATACAGATAAAGGAAGAATTTTATAGATAATTGATGAATTGAGATAAAGTACTTATATAGGTCATGTACTAGACCACAGAAGCAGTCATATCAATAAGATATTGGTATACTAACATGCAAAGTAGTAACATCTCAGAAAATCTTAGTGTATCCAGATATATAACTGATATGAAATTATATATCTTTGTATATGACTCATGGGGCTAAGGATGGGGTCTGGGGTGTGAGTCATGGGGTCTGAGGATGTGAGTCATGGGGTTTGAGGATGTAAATCATGGGGTTTGGGGTGTGAGTCATGGGTCTGGGGATGTGATTCATGGGGTCTGAGGATGTGAGTAATGGAGACTGGGGGTGTGAGTCATGGGGCTAAGAATGTAAATCATGGGGTCTGATGAAGTTAGTCATGGGGTCTGGGGTGTGAGGCATGGGGTCTGGGGATGTAAATCATGGGGTCTGGGGATGTAAATCATGGGGTCTGGGGATGTGAGTCATGGGGACTTGGGTGTGAGTCATGGGGCTAAGAATGTAAATCATGGGGTCTGATGAAGTTAGTCATGGGGTCTGGGGTGTGAGTCATGGGGTCTGGGGATGTAAATCATGGGGTCTGGGGATGTAAATCATGGGGTCTGGGGATGTGAGGCATGGGGACTTGGGTGTGAGTCATGGGGTCTGAGGATGTGAGTCATGAGGTCTGAGGATGTAAATCATGGGGTCTGTGGATGTGAGTCATGAGGTCTGAGGACGTAGATCATGGGGTCTGAGGATGTGAGTCATGGGGACTGGGGATCATGGAGTCAAGGGGGATAAATAGGTGAGTCATTTTTTCATGATATGTGAATGTAAGGATGGTTCACATATTGGTGCATGGCGTGTCATTTCCTGCAGCGGAATCAGAGGTGCATACCATACCATTCGCTCAAACCATGTTAGATAGAGTATGCCACCGAGACTTCATGCCCTGCTATTTCCAAATAATTATTGGAATCTCTTCTTGAATTGTGATAAACACAAATAACAACACGAAACATGGCCATTGATAATCAATCATGATGTGATGATGGGAGTGAGACAACCAACCCTGTTACATATAATGTATAATGTATATAAATATACAAGCTATGCAATCAACAGATAATACAAACATGTATATGTACTAGATAAAACAAAACACACAATATTTTAAATCAAATGCATTGATTTAATATCATAATGCTAAAAGTGAGATTGTGCCACGGTGATATGGAGTCAAACTGGAAGTGATGACCAACCCTACCACCAGATGGCGCTCTGTGGCCGCGTCCCTGATTGGTGGAGTTGTAACCATTGTTCCTTGAACCACCCTGCCGCCCCACCGCTCTGACGCCGAGGCAATTAAGACCTCAAAGGCTGTGTTAGTAATGACCATAGTCTCTCTGAATCAAACGGTTCCTCTTCTTGCACTCAACAAGGGAATAGACATCAATCACGCCATAAAAAAACTGATAAATGCACGTTTGTCATGTGACATGTGACTATGTATCAAACATACCCATTAACCTTGTTCTGCACGTAGATTGCTTTCAATGTGATATATTTAATTGAACACAAACAAAGCTATACACATTATATTAGACCTTCAAATGGTTTCACTTTTAAAGACCGTGTTTGATTGTGATAGAGTGAGGAGGGTAAACTCCATGACAAGTAAGTTTTACGTCGTAGTGGAAACAACTTCAATTGACTCGAGTATTTTCATCATGGCAAGTGCGCATGCGTGAAATTCGAGCCGCTCTAAAATGGAAGCAAACAATACTCCTATTGTTATATTCAATTGATTTTCTTAACTGAAAAAAAGGATAATGATAAAGAAAGCAAAAGGATCTCATAAGTTCTTAGTCTTATTAAGGCCGCAGCAAAATGAACAAAAATACCTTATCTGACAAGAGGAAAAGGCTTTGCTCTACTTAGGGTTAACAAACAAGATAAATTTCTTCAAAGCAGGTCTGACAAAATCAAACTGCAGACAAAAGACAAGGTTTTCCCTGTTCTCAGGGTTATAAAGTGAATAAGAAGACTGTGTTGGGAGGCAAAACAATATAAGGTCTTACTTTTATAAACATTTATTAAATATGATATATAGCCATGTTTGAATTGCGGTGTTTGGTTTATTTTCTATATTAGAAAAATCATCAAGGAATTTACACATTAAGGAATTTATACATCAATTTATTTACATGTCAAGGAATTTATATGTCAAGGAATATACTTGTTAAGGAATTAACACATTGAGGAATTTACACGTCAAGTAATTTACACGTCAAGGAATTTGTATGTCAAGGACTTTACACATCAAGGATTTACATGTCAAGGAATTTACACATCAAGAAATCTACACGTCAAGGAATCTACAGGTCAAGAAATGTACACATCAAGAAATCTACAGGTCAAGAAATGTACACATCAAGAAATGTACACATCAAGGAATTTACACATCAAGGAATTTACACATCAAGGAATTTACACGTCAAGGAATTAACACATGGAGGAATTAACACATGGAGGAATTTACACATCAAGGAATTTACACATCAAGGAATAAACACATGGAGGAATTAACACATGGAGGAATTTACACATGGAGGAATTTACACATCAAGGAATTTACACATCAAGGAATCTACGCATCAAGGAATTTACACGTCAAGGAATTAACACATGGAGGAATCTATACGTCAAGGAATTAACACATGGAGGAATTTACACATCAACAAATTTTATATCTCCTACAATGAATTTCATTTACAGTGGAGACTCTTCCAAGACAAGAGCTTTCCCATAAGGGAAAAACAGGTGAAAAAACACGTGAAACCTTTTAGCATTTGAGATATTTTATGCTTCTGCTTGTTATTAGGCTATGCCTCATAAATCAAACAAAATTTCCATCACTGTCAGAGTGTTTTTGTATATACCTGCAATCAGAGAGTTTTTGTATTTATGGTGGTAGACAACATGTACCAATCATAAATATTTCTTTTTGTTCTTTTCCTGTGGTTTTTATGAGCTAGATTTGTTTGCTAATTGACGTGTTGTTGGTGGAGGTCGGGGCAAGATTGCGCAGAAACAAACAGCGACATACAAACTCAACTAATAAACATATGGAGCAAATACGCCAGGAATCGTGCACGCCCCCTGGGGCCCAGTGTTGCCATTTTGAGCACGTTTTGCTGGCCTGCAAAGCATCTGGTGTGCGCTGATGTGGCCAGTTTGGTCTGCAAACAAGACTGGACACGACCATGGGAGCTAGTTACGGAGACAAAGTAGTCATATGTCTCACGTTATGGGCAATCTGTAAAGTCCGGGCATGTCTTTCTCTCCTAGGTGTATTTCTGGGATGGGCAATATGTAAAGTCTGGACATGTCTTCCTCTCCTAGGTGTATTTCTGGGATGGGGCAATATGTAAAGTCTGGACATGTCTTCCTCTCCTAGATGTATTTCTGGGATGGGGCAATATGTAAAATCTGGACATGTCTTCCTCTCCTAGGTGTATTTCTGGGATGGACAATATGTAAAGTCTGGACATGTCTTCCTCTCCTAGATGTATTTCTGGGATGGGCAATCTGTAAAGTTTTGACATGTCTTTCTCTCCTAGGTGTATTTCTGGGATGGGCAATATGTAAAGTCTGGACATGTCTTCCTCTCCTAGATGTATTTCTGGGATGGACAATATGTAAAGTTTTGACATGTCCTCCTCTCCTAGGTGTATTTCTGGGATGGGGCAATATGTAAAGTCTGGACATGTCTTCCTCTCCTATGTGCATTTCTGGGATGGGCAATATGTAAAGTCTGGACATGTCTTCCTCTCCTAGATGTATTTCTGGGATGGGCAATCTGTAAAGTTTTGACATGCCTTCCTCTCCTAGGTGTATTTCTGGGATGGGCAATCTGTAAAGTCTGGACATGTCTTCCTCTCCTAGATGTATTTCTGGGATGGGCAATATGTAAAGTCTGGACATGTCTTCCTCTCCTAGGTGTATTTCTGGGATGGACAATATGTAAAGTTTTGACATGTCTTTCTCTCCTAGGTGTATTTCTGGGATGGGGCAATATGTAAAGTCTGGACATGTCTTCCTCTCCTATGTGCATTTCTGGGATAGGCAATATGTAAAGTCTGGACATGTCTTCCTCTCCTAGATGTATTTCTGGGATGGGCAATCTGTAAAGTTTTGACATGCCTTCCTCTCCTAGGTGTATTTCTGGGATGGGCAATCTGTAAAGTTTTGACATGTCTTTCTCTCCTAGGTGTATTTCTGGGATGGGGCAATATGTAAAGTCTGGACATGTCTTCCTCTTCTATGTGCATTTCTGGGATGGGCAATATGTAAAGTCTGGACATGTCTTCCTCTCCTAGATGTATTTCTGGGATGGGCAATCTGTAAAGTTTTGACATGTCTTCCTCTCCTAGGTGTATTTCTGGGATGGACAATATGTAAAGTTTTGACATGTCTTCCTCTCCTAGGTGTATTTCTGGGATGGGCAATCTGTAAAGTTTTGACATGTCTTCCTCTCCTAGGTGTATTTCTGGGATGGACAATATGTAAAGTTTGACATGTCCTCCTCTCCTAGGTGTATTTCTGGGATGGGCAATATGTAAAGTCTGGACATGTCTTCCTCTCCTAGGTGTATTTCTGGTATGGGCGATATGTAAAGTTTTGACATGTCTTCCTCTCCTAGGTGTATTTCTAGGATGGGCAATATGAAAAGTTTTGACACGTCTTTCTCTCCTAGGTGTATTTCTGGGATGGGCAATCTGTAAAGTTTTGACATGTCTTTCTCTCCTAGGTGTATTTCTGGGATAAGCAATATGTAAAATCTGGACATGTCTTTCTCTCATAGATGTATTTCTGGGATGGGTGATATGTAAAGTCTGGACATGTCTTTCTCTCCAAGGTGTATTTCTGGGATGGGCAATATGTTAAGTCTGGACATAATTCTACCACCTTATTTATTGTTTGGATGGGCGATATATAAAGTTTGGACAAGATTTTCTTTCCAAGGTGAACTCTTCCAGTTTGGACATGGATCCCGTAATAAATGTATTACTGGGATGGGCAATATGTAAAGTTTGGACTTGTTTTCCCACCCCAGGTGCATTTCCGGGATGGGCGATATCTTTTGTTTTGAATTACAAAAGTTTTGACATGGTTCTATCACTTTATGTATTACTGAGATGGGCATTATGTTTGAACATGTTACCACATCAAGAGGTTTTACATGGATTTGTTGATTTGCTTAGTATCTTTTATACAGTACATACTAATGCAAGATAATTAGGGTTAGGAATTGGATAGCAAAAGAAACCTTCGCGGTAGTATATCATGTCAAAGTCTAAGTTATGTCCTTGTAATAGCGCCACCTGCCGAGCAGAAATACTTCCTTCAAAGTGAATTACTGATAAATCATGGTTTAAAATTTCACATTTGGGACATTCAAATCCAGAGAAAAGCAGCATGTTAAATAAGATGAAAGAAATAATGGAGCTGCAATCCAGGGTTGTTCCAGGCAATCTTTTATTTGGTGCTTAATAAATGATTGGTAAGTCAGGTTACGGAGGAACCTCAATACAACATAACGGGCGTTAGTTACACTGACAGGTTATAACTCAAATTCACACTGAACTGTAAATGCAAATTATAAAATGCGACTTCTGATTATATCAGAATGTCACATATTATATATGTGACATTATAAGATGACATTATAAGATCAAACCCGATTGTTTTCAAATGGACACTTGTTGTTTTGGATCAAATACATTCAAATAATTATAACAATTTATGAAATGCAATGACTGAAATATCATTTCATGTACTTATATCCGACCGACAAAAATAATATGAACACAAGCCTCATCGCTGAAGCTTATAAGATTTCGATCATTCATAACATTAACTCATTATTGGAAATATGACAGAATAAATGACTTTTTGGCTTCGAATCGCAACTGGGATCAATGTTTATTGCCCGTTAATAATATAGTACCCACTGACCTCGCCTTCGTCACAATACACACATTGGCTGTTGGTACCGTGGCAAATATATATATTTATAATGATGGACGCAAGCCATTTAATTTTCATCCATGTTCATTATCTTATCAATTAACTTTTTTTTACTAAAGAATTAACCCTTTCTCAATAGATAAGAAGTGAGACATTGTTAAACTTTAAAGTACATCTATAAAGATGTGAATAATACAGTTTAGTTAAGATTGAGCATGTTTTATAAATTTCTATTTATGATTGCCTATTAAGCTATTGATGTACAACACACCGAAGTACAAACATAAAACTGGCCTCCTGAGCCTCGTTATCAGAAAGATATATGCCCAGATCAAGCTTCATCCTCGATGTTTCCAATTTATCCTGCCCATATGAATGACGTCATCAAACTTCCGTTTCTATTCTGGTGATCATATTGAGGATTTTTTTCCCGTCAATTGGTGGCCCAGTCTTGGTGACCCAAGCCAGTGATTTATGCCATATGTTCTTAAATATTTATACCTATTTATATCTTAGATTAACAAGGGTAAAACCTTAATGTTTTTATACACCATGGACAGACCCATAAATTAATGACTTCGTGGGGTTAGAATTATTTATATGCATTTATATATAAAAAAATCTCTGTGCTGGATAGAAATATTTCTTGGTATTCCTCTTTTTACATGAACATCCGGCTAATTAATCATTATGATGATATCTTAATGGCATATTAATGATCAGCGGTTGTCAGTCTCTTGTCCTACTTCCTTCATTGCCTCAGGTGTTCTGGACGTGTTCAAAAATAGAGAGTTACCATACAAGGCAAAGGGCGTGCTTATAAGAGGGCCAATCTTGTTAGATGCATTGATATCTATTGACATGACGCGATCTGAGAGTACTTGTCTTCCCGTCTCTCGCCGCATTAAAAGTATCTACTAGGCTTTTTACTAAATATGATTTATTGCTTTGACGTCCTGTGATAGAACACATCAGATAGACACTTGTAAGACGCAGGAACCACCTCAGCCTCGTTTTCAGACCGAACGCTTATTTGCGATTCTTTTGGCGTCCATATATCACGTGGTCCTGTCGTCTGCTCAACAGTTAGAACGGAAATGAAGGATGACACGTGACCACAAATCCCGCATGAGCTATAAAGAATCCTTATTAGTACATTGGATGATTAAGGGAAAATCGTTTGATATCAAGGAGGAGGGTCTTAATTGAATGAAATGACTAGGAATGAAACTCTGCCGAATGATAGTCATAAAACGTAATAATAAAATTTCCTTACTCATCATTTAAGGGCAGCGTGCACTAAATGACCTTTGAAAGATGTCAGGTCTTGACATAAACACAAAGGTCAACATCCATCTTGCCCCATTAAATAGCCGGAACTGTGAAAAATAACGGAACCAGAATAATTTATTTCTTTAAACTCCAATCACTAAAAAAACATAACAGCAATCAGCCTGTGAAAAATGACAATTATTTTTGCAGTTTAACAAATGATGCAGGCCTTCCAATGTTAACATAATTTGTACAGTAAATCTCTAAAAGTTTTTCTCATCTGGATATAAAAAAATCACATAAATAGTTTCACTGTCAATGTCTCTGAAGTGTTTTGCAGGTATTAAACAATAATCCTATAATTTAGTGTTTTAAAAGAAATCTACCTACGAACATCTTGACGTGTTGAAGTTTAATGCAGAATAAAAAGATAAGTTGCTTTAAGACACAAAAGTTGCACTATAATCAGAGGTCCGTGTCAGCCATAAGCTGCACGTGACAACCTTAACAGCCCCGGATGAGGCTTGAAGTGGATTAGCACAGAACAGTGAACAAAGAACACTGATTTTGATGACGTCATAAGCATATTATCATACCTGCTTGATGTCAAACATTTACACAGACATCAGACGCAAATACCTCTATAATCCATTTATATGTATTTTTCAAAATCACTGCTAAGTCCTTAAAAGTTCTTTTTACCTGTAAATAAAAGTGACAAATGCGATAAAAGGATTCTGTCCCATCTGGAATTCTACTAGTGTAATGCCCCTCCACCAATAGCTTGCCGATGGCAGTAAGTTCTGCCTTCATACATTCTAAAACATGTTCTTGGGGATAACCACCTGGGGTTTGGACATAACTATAATATCACTGCATTATTGTGTCTTTGAATATTTCATGTGAAGGATCAGTTTCTGGCAATAATGATAACATATATGACATTGACATTTCCTATGACAAGACTTATGCATTCCATTTTCTTTATGACACGGTAGTTGGTGTAAAATATCGCATTGTGTAAACACCACTCCTATTTAATGCAGAACAAAGGTGAAATATGAACACAATTGACAAATACAGTTGAATATATACTTTAATTCATTATTTAATATATCACCCTGTAAAGGCTGCAATGGACCTTATATTGTGAATCAGTATAAATAGTACAGAAATCAGAGTATTTAATCAATCTTCTAGGCCTGGACTATCATTAACTATAAATCATGAAACATCTTTTAAATAGATTTTGGAACAAGAGATTAGGGCTGATCCATCATTAAACAGCACAGTTTAATCCTGCGATTTGTCATTGACATTGTTATCTTCGTTATGTCAGGACTATCTAATATTTCTCATTTGAGTGAAGTGTGCATTACTGTGCAAAGTTTAGAACAGACAATATCATGACACGAATAAGTAGTGTCCTCAGTTTTGATATAAAGTAAAACAAATGCATAGTAAATATCAGCTGACCCAACATATGGTGGACTATGTAGTTATCTCCTTATATAAATAATGTTAAGGCTTCAATGCTTTTATTCAAATGCTTCCAATGTATGAAAACAAGCTAAATAAACAAAGTATAGATTTATCCCAATCATCTGTATTTGGGTGCTGGAATGTTTGACGGTAGGCTTCTCTGTTAAATGAATTGGCAAAGGTCACTCAATCAATTTTATACATATTATAAGTAATTGTGAAAACTTTCAGATACATTCACTATGGAGAAAAATGTGTTAATATATCTGCAAAATTAATGTTCCTGAACATCTACTTCTGGATTCACCACAGTCGGCATTAGATCTCCAAAGCCCATTAACGTAACTAGGCGATGGAATCCCTGTTCAGAAACAATCAGTCATTTCTTTTTCAAATTCAAAGATTAGTCTTCATCCTAATGTGGTGGAATTTGGTTTGAGAACTACTTAGGTAGATTTGTCAAACGTCAATACTAGAATTGGAAACGAATTAAGTGTCAACGTAAATGGTGTTTAACCAATTGTGTGGGACAACATTTTCAGACACCGTCTTTCTGTGTGTGTAAAGCTTGATATCTTCTTAGCCAAAGACAATTTAGAGTAAGCAAGACAAATGGCAGAATTCACTCCTTGTTTGAAAGCCTAAAAGATAGGAATGCATACTTAGACTATTCTAGAGATTGAGGTGTACAGGTTACAGGTTGAAAATGTACATGTAAAAGATAACACATGTACATGTTAATGATTTTATACACAGTAACCAATAAATTGAATGTACTCTCCAAGGAGAATGAATAAATGATTTAACTTATCAATAATTATAAAAAGTGCATCTATTTTCCTGAATTAAAATATAGGTTTTATAGTAGAATATGTAGTTTGAGGGATTAGGTTCTCAAAATAAATATTCCTCTGTTATTTTGATGTTTTGTGAATGAAGCTTTAACGTGTACTCACTTCCAAATGATGTCGACTTTTGGTTATGGGTTTCTTCGGTTTCACCAATGAGTTGGAAACTATGCTGCATTGCCAAATGATTGGAATTGTCGGAGTGACTTTGGGATGGTCAAGCAATATGGGATGAGCTGAGGCCCGAAGGAGTAAAACTGCTCATTTCACTAACAGATAACAGCCCAGGAAGGAAACGGGAGAATGAACTTAATTACAGAAAGGATAGCCCTGGGAATATATTTCAAATGATTAAATCTATTCAACTGGTAGAATTTATTAGTATTTTATCAGTTAGTATTGTTTTATATAATCAGTTAGTATAATTGTTTTATAAAATGCTTATAATGGCATCGTATGATAGATCCTGCAATGGAAATTATATCACACATTAAATATAATCTTTCTAACAACGTTTAACTTGGTTGCCTTAATTAAAGAAAACAAGTTATCCAAGGATTGTGATTACAGCTGTAATGGTGAAATCCCTATTTAGTTCTATATACTTTCCGCCAAATGATTCATAGGTTGTCATGGTAACGGCATACCATGTCAGTTGTGGCAAAATACCTGGAATTGGTGTTTCATCAGATAATCTATTATTTGTTCAAAAATAGTATTGCCCCAAAAATGGAATGAATGGCATGTTATGACATATCAGCTAAGGTATGTTTAATTTCTTTATAATATCTACGTTTCAGCAGTTTAGGCTGTCAAGCTTGTCACAGGCATCCAATGCCCTACACTTTCGAAGAAAGATTGGGGGTCTTTCTTTTGCATTAGCACATAGATATTATAACACAAACCATGTCCTTTCATGAACAGTTAGGGAACACTGGCTGGAATGGGAAACAACTCAGTAGCAGATATTCACTTTTGTTGACCATGCAGCGTGTCCAAATTGCTTGTCCCAACTGGGTTTCAAAACCGGGACTTTAGGCATGGGAGACAGACATCTTACCAATTGGGCCAAGTGCCATCACCCCTATGTTATAACGAGAAGGCGTTTATATTGCATTATGTGTCAGATGAGTACATGATTAAGATATCATTGCATTGTGTCTGTATCAAAGAAACTGCAAAGATTGTATCAAATGCAATGCAAATCTGTGTTTACATCAATGTACTGTTTCATATTTTCTTGTTTTTTTCTATTTGAATATGCTCATCGAACCGATATACATGACGTTCCATTGGACTATTATGTAATATGCATTTAACCTCGTTGGTGTGGTTGCTGAGTGTAACCTGTCAATGTTTAATACATGACATTCAAGTATGACTAAGATTTATTGAATTGAATTTGAGTTGTGAAAACATCATGATTATGTTGATATAAAATGGCAGATAAAATAATCTATCAATATAAAGTTATCAGTTTACAATATTACACAAATATAAATTGTAAATATCAAATATTAATAAATTTAATTTAATGATAAAATGGATCAGGTGTTGAATGGGACACTGAATGGGACACTGAATGGGACACTGAAAAGGGACACTGAATGGGACACTGAATGGGACACTGAATGGGACACTGAATGGCACGCTGAATGGGACACTGAATGGGACGCTGAATGCGACACTGAATGGGACACTGAATGGCACGCTGAATGGGACACTGAATGGCACGCTGAATGGGACACTGAATGGCACGCTGAATGGGACACTGAATGGGACACTGAATGGGACACTGAATGGGGTACTGAATGGGACGCTGAATGGGACACTGAATGGGACACTGAATGGCACGCTGAATGGGACACTGAATGGAACGCTGAATGGGACACTGAATGGGACACTGAATGGGACACTGAATGGGACACTGAATGGCACGCTGAATGGAACACTGAATGGAACGCTGATTGGAATGCAGATTGGAATGCTTGCACTTACACCATTAACGAGAATCTCTCATTCGGAAACATTTCTGAGACAACAACAATCACATTTAATGTTCTAAATCCAATTAACAAATAACTCGATAATTCAACCTGCAATCAAAGGTGACTTTTAATTTGAACTCGGCACACCAAAACGTGTTTTAATTCAGAAAGATTTAAATTATTTGACACTTTACGTCTTGTAATAATAAATAAGGTTTGGAACACAATAACATGAATACCAAACGTGGTCTTGATCTGTATAACCAGGATTATCGTTTAATCCCTAAAATTGGTATTACCCGTTAACTGAGATTATCTTATGAATCGTTATTTCTGGAGAAATTAGGTTTCTATTCACTAAGAATAATATCAAATGATGTGTTATTTCCCTAGGATATATCTGCCACATTGTTAACGTCCAGTTATTTTGGTTTTTCTTCACATTACTTTCAACATTATTTCAGTCATTTCGTGATGAGACCTACTTGTAGCAGATATAGTGCTGCCTCACTAAATTGTCAAGTGCCAGGTCCTTGACATGACAACCCACTCGATCAAAAATTCACAAGGACAACGGGTTAACCATTTGGCACGGGCCTCAGTTCATGTGTGAAATTGTATCATGAATTAAATCTCGACATCTTTGGTTCACCACAGAGGTACTGGTGCTAATAAGCAGGCATGGCCCGTCATTCAGCCATAAGGGCACATTCATTCAGCCATAGGGGCACATTCATTCAGCCATAGGGGCACATTCATTCAGCCATAGGAGCATATTCATTCAACCATAGGAGCATATTCATTTAACCATAGGAGCATATTCATTCATATTCATGCATGGTCATTTAAATATAGGTGCACCAATAGATTACATCTTGACCCCTGGGGACCTGACTAATAAATTATCATAAGGGTGTAATGGCTTTATCTTATGCAAAGGAAACACATCATACGCATATAGTGAAATATACCCTTCAACAACACTAAAATGTGATGTTCTTTCCATGACTAATACATGTACACATCTTATGAATAGCTGTACTCTATAATTACAACTGCTGATTTTTTCCAATAACATTTGTGGAGTGAAAGTAATTTGTCTTTTAAATAATTTGTATGCTAGTCCCTTCATTAAGGGAAATGGCGGTTCTTGCAAATACAACTCTAATTCAGGAGGCAATATAATTATGTGTTCTACTCTGTGGGAAACATATATCTATCATATGATAGAATAACAATAGAAATCAATGCATTAGGTTTTTGAAGAAACCCTCATCAATCATGTGCTTTAAATTAAATAGAACCGTAGAATATCATTTAATTACTATTGTAACAATTTAACACGGAAAAGTTATATTTTATTCATTATAATGGCATCAGGAATGTGATAGAGACACTTAATTTTCATTAGACACAGTACAAGTAAACTCTCAAAACAAAGTGCTTTTTCCAATGAAAAACCCTCAACAGAGAGTTGAATATACAATTCAGAGCGATAATTTACTAGAAATGATCGTCCCTGTTGCGAACCCTAACCTTAAAGTTGGATAAATGCTTCAGGATGACAAAAGTGCAGTGTGTTTGTCTGGTCTCCCCACCAGAGGGCATTCCGCTGCTATCATACAAACATCGCCTATTTTCGCTCACACCTCCTCATTAATAGCCACATAATGTACATAACGCGAAATAATTGTCCCCATAAATTTTCGATTGATGTCGCTTTTATTTCCTGAGCTTTCTGCAATTATTGTGAGGAGAGACGGTTACCCATGAAAACATCAATGGGTATCGCCTTTATGGGAGTTTTACTTCCTATTCCAATGCCTCAAAGTTTTCGTAAACTGCCAATGAAGGTAACAATTTCTCTCAATGAGCTCTTTGGGCATACCCTCTCTCTTAATAACATTAGCGGTTTTATGGCCTTTTTTGGAGGTGCTTCCTTCTTAAAGGTTCAACGATATTTTTTTACTGATTTGAAGTGATAATTTTTTTTTCTTCAAAATTTAGTAAAAGTTAAATATAAAATTAATTTTGATGTAAAACTGTAAACTGTTATAAAAGTATTTCAGTCTTCGCTCCTGTGATAAGTTAAGAATTAGATAAGAATTAGATGCTTATGAAAAGTATCCTTATTTTCACAGGCCAGGCACTTGTCAAATTGATTTCTTTGGTTCTCGGTTGGTTAATGTTTATTGAGGAATAGTTAAGATTAAACATTTTATTGAAGAATAAATCAAGGTAAATGTTAAAATTACCGAACATATTTATTGCTATTTAAATATACTTCATACTTGAACATACAGTACTTGTGAATTACCTCCCCTTAACATGTCGATACAATCCCCATATCATCCCTATGTAATCCCTATTTCATTCCCTTATCATCTCTTGTTCTAGAAGTAAATTGTAATAAAATATTAGCCCCAAAGACTGGAACATTTTTACAATTAAAAACTAATGACTCGATAATGCTATAATATTTAACACATCCCGTTATTCTTATTTGGATTTAACTAATAGATTTTCGGAGGAGAGATGAGGTTGTTACTTAAAACTTAAGTTTAACTTTAAGTTTAACTTTAATCTTAAAAGACGTGCCTGATAGATACCTTTCTGAACTTTAATTTCATGTTTGTTTATTATAATGTGAAAAGAAACAAATGAACAAGTTTCCAAGAAAAAGTTAAAATTACATTTTGAAGCAACACGCGATATTACCTGGGCGACGACCGCCCAAGGACATTGGTGTAATGTCTGCACTTCTGGCTGATTGTCGTAAAATCATTGCCTTAACATCACTTACGGCAGCCATTTATTGTCTAAGTCTTACATCCAGAAAAGGAAGGAGGTCCTATTGAGCATTAAAACAACAAGCCAATTGCATCAGGTTGACAAGAAAACTGCTACTCTATGTTTTTAGGTAACAGGGAACATGACATTGACAAAACGCCATTGACAGACAAAATACAACCTGCGAGCTGGAGTCAGCACATCCGGTCTCTTTCCAGTCCCCATTTCCGGCAGATGATGCAAAATGCCGGATTCAACTGAAACCATAAAAGTAGGTCAAAAGTATTTCTCACGTCCATTTGGAAAATTAATATGGACGTGAACAAGGCCCAAAAATGAGACTGATTCCCCCACAGGCAACAGAAAAGTGGAAGACAACATGATGTGACAAGAACATAAGAATATAATGGGATGTGTGGGAGGTGTGAGTTACGAGATTCCACATAGTTTGACCTCTGAGGGCAATGTCACCCCTGTATCAGTTTACAAAATAAAACAATCAAACAAGAATAGATTGGTATATTATAGTTTGCTTTATATATTCTTTATATAAAGAGTAGGGCATTGAGCACAGGGAACAGGTTTTTTCTATTTGACCCGATATAGCCTAAATATAGTGCTGAAAAGGTTGTTTATACAAATAAACCAACAAATCAACAAAACCATTATCATATATTTTTCTCGCAAGTCATTCTCTCATTAAATGATAATTACCTCATATTTGAAGAGTTATTTAACTAGCTCCATGGTCATCACTTCTTTCGTAATTGACATTGAGAATAGTTTAGTATTTCGAACCTAATGCCCGTTGATCGTGGATTTGAATAAATAGCTATATTAAATCTATTATTAGATGTAATTTCTTAGTACATCTGCTTCTTTTGTCCTGTTCATTTAGTACAATACGGTTGAGTATAACATTAGTACAAATATCCCCCAGATGATATGTTTGTAATTTTTTACCCTTGACATGATGGCGTCATATATTACATATTCAACCTTAATATAGAAAGCCTTAAAAACATAATCCTTTTGTCTATACTTACATGATAGTTCACTCTTTTATCCAGTGATTTTTGTGGTATAAAGATCCTAATCATGTCACGTTCTTGGTTTGGATTCTCAGTCATAAAGGTCATATATCTCGTAGGCAGTGCCAAGAATTGATTTCCAGATTCTGCACAGCATGCATAAAGTAGCCGGTTGTAACAACCAAGGTGTAAAACTATTGTTTATTCAATCTTTAAAAAAAAAGGAATAATCCACTTTGCATTTCCAAAAACTCTACAATCAATGTTTTGAGCGTAAGAAGAGAAAGAATTTATTTATTTATTTATTTTCTTTTATTTTTTCCTTTTATTTTTTATTTTTTTCTTTGAACTCGATCACGAAAATTTGACACCATATCCCTTATACAGCCGGTGGAGATGTTTTCCTGCTGAGCCAAGATAATTTACAAAGAAACTGATGACGTGTACACATCGTGAATGTGGAGGCTGATTCTTCTCAAGATCTAAATCATTTAATATGTGAGTTTTGTAAAATTATTCAGCAAAACATTGCATGAAATGTAAATGATGATTAATCTACCAAGACATCCGCTGAAAATAATACATTCCTAAACTACCTGTAATGCACGTTAAGAGAACAGTAACATCTAAATGGATATTATTTATTTGATTTGATATGTTTGTATTTACGACCTGTTGACCAATGTCATGGCTTTATCACATCAGATAGGAGTATGTCACCGGGACTCAATTCCCTGCTCATTTTGAAGAGTGACCAGGGATATTTCTTTTGTATTATCACATGGATATTATAATATCACAACTCTGAGAACATGAGGACATGTATGACCGGTTGTGAAGACTCACTCATAATGCTAGCTCTGAAGAATTATATCAAGATTGATATTGCCAAATGTGCATAGACCCATATTCACAATCATAATGAACGCAGTAAAGGCTTTTTATCTGCATTCTTAGATTACCAGCTGTGCATGGTTCTGTCTTTCATCCTATTACCAGCTGTAATAGGTTCAATCTCTAATCCTAATGCTTCTATTGCCAGCTGTGAGGGTTTTAATCTCTCATTCTATTGCCAGCTTTGAAGGGTTCTATCTCTCATCATATTACCATCTGTAATAGGTTCAATCTCTCATCATATTACCAGCTGTAATAGGTTCAATCTCTCATCCATTTGCCAGCTGTAATTGGTTTAATTTATCATCATATTACCAGCTGTATTAAGTTCAAACTCTCACCCATTTGCCAGCTGTGAAGGATTCAATATCGTATCCTAATCCCAGCTGTAAAAGGTTCAATCTCTCATGATATTAATAGTTATAATAGGTCCAATTTCTCATCATATTACCAACTGTCATAGGTTCAATCTCTCATCTGTTTGCCAGCTGTGAAGGGTTCAGTCTCCCATCCTTGTGCCAGCTGTAAGGAATTCAAACGCTCATCCTATTGCGAGCATAAAATATATTTTTCCAACATACTGCAAGCTGGAAATAACAATGTTGTGACAGTCACTTTCATGATGATATTCAAGATCCAACTTTGGCCAAGGTGAATGGAGCCTCATTGCATGACGAGTCAATATGGCCTTGCCTGTTCACCAGAAAGACACAATGTCCATATCCTGTTACAGGGAATAAGAACTTTCTAATTGCTTTGGTGGTCTGATCAGGCTTAGCTATGGGTTGCCATGATCCATTGTTAAGACCTCTCACTCAAGTGTGTGCTTTGCTATGGAGGGCTCCTGTATATTTGTATGCAAGACTTGTGATTGGCTCCTCAAGTTTAATCTGACCAATGATTAATCACCATGGTCTCAATCTGCGGAAAGGAGAATGCTTACGTAATTATCGTGTACTCCCTGGGGATATCCTCAAGTTTAGTCAAATTATACCACCCTCGCACTCATCAAGAACAAAGGATCCTTCATTTGTTATCCAATGGGGGCATACAGTTCTTGCGAATCCACACAGCACAAACAAGTTACACAAATGGCAGATAATACATGTTATATTCGTTATTTTATAATATATCATGATTTTACAGTAGGGGGAAGTGTGTGTGTGTGTGTGGGGGGGGGGGTTTACTTTCAAGATTAATTTAGTCATTTACGTCATTTTAGTCTACCTGTAGCACATAGTGCAGATCCTTGATATGACTACCCACTCAGTCAAATATTTACAAGGACAAGGGGCTAACCTTTGAGGGATGTGTTCAGCTTATATGGGATATTGTAGCATAAACAAAATCATAGCGACTCTGATGATTTTTGAACCCACGTCCTTTGGATCATCACAAAGGAAATGTTGCTTAGAATATATGCACTCTAACCATATGCGCCACTGCCCAAAATGGAGTGGGTCCAGGATATTATGTGCATCCAAACAGAATAATTTAATCCAGTGAAATATATCAAATGCTCACTAATGCTCATTTGTGATGGGATCAGTTTGTTCGTTTTTGTTTGTTGGAGATTTAACTTCACTGTCAACATTATGTTGGCCCTTTGATAACAAGACCTTCTTGTAGCAGATACAATGCTGCCTCACTGAATTGTCATGTTACAGGTCCTTGACATGACAACCCACCTAGTCACAGACTTACAAGGACAACAAGTTAACCCTCAGCTCATATGATGAATTGTCAACATAAATGCAATCTCAGTATGGCCTGGTATACGAACCCATAATATTTGGATCACCACAGATGAACCTTTGCTAATAAATGTTGTATAGACTAACAATCTGCGCCAGGGCCCTGGTGTTTTGATGTAATCAGACTATCTATGACTATATCAGCAATCAAGAAATACAGAGCAGATAGAAGCTAATTTGTCTTTGTCCAGGAATGTGTGGTGAGACCACTAATATATGGAGCAATTAGCACATCCCTGGATATTAATTGTGGCAAGAGGGCAAGGTTCATTATGTCATAAATATTTATAGACACATCTCCTTGAATTATGGTATTCACTTTCTTTTAATATTAAGGCAATAACTCTAAACTCTAACATAATAAACTCTAACATTGTGAAAAGAAGCACTTAAAGAGTGATATCTGACATATTTATCTGCAGTCTGATGTTTAGTTTAGCTATAATCCAAGATCCTTGAAGCACCAGGGTCATTAACCTGCTCCCTTGTTCTAGAACTCGGTCAGCAGACTGTCTGTGTCATTGTGCCCCGCATGCATCTCCTGCACACATATTCATCCTATGTCTATAAATGTTTAACAACTGATGTCCTTTCTTCTACACAATTAACATCAGTTGAAAACATGATTAATGGTAAAACCTAGGGATGTAAATAGCGACCTGCATTTACATCATCTTCCCATCCCAAAATCCTTACTTTAAGTGAAAAAAATAAGTGTTTGAAATATGGCCTGGTCCACTCTTATATTATGTCCATATTTTTTTACATTAAATATTTATTAAAACAGTTTCAACACCAATGACCAGTAGCAATATCAATTGGTTGAATGTTATTCAATGTATACAGTTGTGTTGAGCTTAACTTCATATGGCCTAAATGAAAAAATAAATATTTTGAAAGCAAAAAAAAATAAATATTTTGTTTCATACTGTAAATTATTTTGACTTGAGTTCTGGTTATATCTTTTTTATACATTGCAGTTGTATATCAATGGCCATTTGAAATATTTAGATTAATTTTGGCATTTTCAATTTCTGTCATTGTGTGTCAGTGGGTGCCCAACAAAATCATATATAATAAGTGTTTATATATACACAGACAAAGGAATATTTAATAAAGATGACCTTCTGGAAAAAATATACTAAAATTTGAGATTTCAACATTTCTTTCACAACAAAGAAATGATTTTGACCATAACTTTATGATGACAGTTCAGTCCCTTGTAGGATCAGAATAATTTTAATAGTCACATGCAAGTTTGTGTAACTCAACCAGGTGGCTGGCTGTATGACTGTCCTTCCAGAAACCAAGTGAATATGGTGTGAAACACGATCAGACCTACAATCCATATGTGCTAATTGGGCCACCAGTGGTTCAAAGATGTTATCAACACTCTTGTTATAGTTATTACTTATAAAGTGCCATCCCTCAAGACTTTCACTGGCCTGGAGTGGTTTGATTTGAACATGAAGGACAAACATACATCACTTCCAGCAAAATCTCAGGAGCACTTATTTGACCCACATAAAAAGGGGTGTGTCCAGCAAATCACTTTGATCAACTATAATTCTGCACTCCATTTATAGAAATGTGTAAAGTATGTTGAAATGCAATGTCCAGGTATAGGAACATATATTGGCACAATTTAAACATTTTAACAATTATCTTGTTATGTAATTTTTAAATGTACGATATTCTAAAATTCTTAATACCAAATATTTAAATTTAAATTCTTCCCGCCTTAGTTTATTCAGCTTGTGATACTTATTTGATAATGCGTTAATTATCTAGTCATTCAAGACAAAAATATATCTTAGAAAATCAAATATACTACTAATAGATATCTACCAATAGATATTATAGGACTTTTAGAATCCAGGGTCGGAGTTTTTGCAGTTTGTTTATATATTGAGTTTTAGGAAGGAGAAACCTGTTTTGGCCTTTATTATCGCTCAAATCATCCCATTCATCACATCTTGAAAGTTAAAATGTTTGGATTAATCCAAATGTCAAGATAAACCCTCTTTCATCACTCATTTTGAAGTTACAAAGAAATGATATTGAAAAGACTTGTAACATAACTATCCTTTTAAAACCTCATTGGTAAATAATTAATTCGCTCAGAGATGTGTCAGGGGAATCTAAATGAGAGGGGTGACGCTGTGGGTAACTGTGCAATCAACTCAACAAAATCTGTCTGCCTTTCTGGTCAAAATGTGTCTTTGCAACTTTCCGCGCTGATGAAAAATCGAAAAGTCTCTGATCTATAGCTATATGGGCCTTGATTGAGTCTCCTAAAGTCAGATTGATAGGCATAAAGAGGGGAAAGGCCGGAACTTTAATTTCAGAAGTCAGTCAAACGAGTGAACAGCTGGTCACCGGCGAGCATGGATTACTGAGGGTTTATGGAAAGTAAGAGGCCTGTGTCAGCAACAAAGTGGTAAAGTGAGAGAATATTAAACAGCAAAGTGGTGATGTGAGGGAATGTCAAACAGCGAATTGGTGAGGTTAGGGAATGTCACACAATGAATTGGTGAGTGTGAAAAAGGAAAATGGTGAAGTGAGAGAGGGTCTAAGAGGAAAGTGGTGAAGTGAGAGAGGATCGAAAAGGAAAGTGGTGAAGTGAGAGAGGGTCTATGAGAAATGTGGTGAAGTGAGAGAGTGTCTAAGAGAAAAGTGGTGAGGTGAGAGAGGATCGAAGAGGAAAGTGGTGAAGTGAGAGAGTGTCTAAGAGAAAAGTGGTGAAGTGAGAGAGTGTCTAAGAGAAAAGTGGTGAGGTGAGAGAGGATCGAAGAGGAAAGTGGTGAAGTGAGAGAGTGTCTAAGAGAAAAGTGGTGAAGTGAGAGAGGGTCTAAGAGGAAAGTGGTGAAGGGAGAGAGGGTCTAAGTGGAAAGTTGTGAAATGAGAGAGGGTCTATGAGAAAAGTGGTGAAGTGAGAGAGGATCGAAGAGAAAAGGGGTGAAGTGAGAGAGTGTCTAAGAAGAAAGTGATAAAGTTAGTTACTCCATATATATATATATATATATATATATATATATATATATATATATAAATATAGGATATGCATATTATTATATGGTTCCTGGAAAACTAATTTGCTTCAAAGTGTCTCCAAGAAGTAACAGATATGTTTTAGCTTTGGGCAGATTCCTAGATACAAGATACAATAACAAGAAGTTTAATAAGACACGCCACATAAATGACAAAAAAAAATTGATATCTCATTCCCGTATTTATCATTTAACAAAGAATATTTCCCATTTATTTTCTTAAGTGGCCTTATTGAAACTTTATGCATGTATCTTTTTTCTCGCTGGATTAAAATGACTTTGAATCATCACAAACACAATGTGCTTTATCATATAATGTTCTAGGTCATCAAGAGATTTTGCCCACATAACTGCCACCATGTCTTTAGTTCTTTCACTGTTGGTTACATTATCTAGCAGTGATATTGACGCCAGAACATAACATGTGAATGCATTCGCCGCCTTTCCCTATTCCACTATTTAATTCCTCACTCACTGTTCCTTACTCCAGAGGCTCACCTCCAAAGTTTTGTATATTTTATTTTGATGAAAAATATTTATACATAATATAAGATGATTAAACAAAACAAAGAACAGACTTAAAATTTTACCACCCATGTCTGCAATGAAAACATTGGACGGCGATTGCTTCATAGTTTTGAAGGTATTAAAGTACATAATAAAGCAGGACTCTAAATTATATATTTCTAAGTATATGCATGTTTTGAGGAGATTTTCTTTGTGTATAATCCTTGTATATTATTTCATGATATCAATGTTTACACTCAATATATCCATATCCATTCACCTTAATAGCGAGGCTTTGGCATATAAATGATGGAAAGTAAATATCTTTATATACACATTTGGTGTGATTTGAAGGAGAATATACCTGAATTCCAAAAACAAAAAATGCATGTTTCGGGGTGTCAAATGTCTAAAAAGTTATATATTTCGAGATAGGATTGGCATTCTTCCCAATATCATCAAATGTGTTTCATAACTTTTGGTTTGAGTGTTATGTAACATATATTAAAAATATTTATATATGTAACATAACACCCAAAACACTATATGTGAGTGTGACTTATTCAGATTTCAGAGATTAATCATTGAGTCTCAATATGGTCCACATCTATATAATGTGGATGACCTGCCAAGTAAACTGTATTAAGTCAAAGTGACCTGAACAAATTGATATGAATCAAATAAAACACATTATTTGTCTCGATTTGGAAACACTATATTGTGCCTAAATGTTTTTGTGAACCACATTTGGTAAAATTAGTATAAAACACAAAATCGTGTTTAATGATCTGTCCCAGGAATGAGGCATAATAATGTGTTTAACTGTGTGATTGTGTTTATTCAAAACATGGTACACATTCAACAAAAGTGACAGACATTCTATATTATAAACCTAAAATTATACAATGTCACACTCTCTTTACATATCAACAATTCTGAATTATTGTCAGGTCATTGATTGCTAATTTTTGGCCAAGGTGGAAATGTACATGTATTTATGAATATCCTTCACCTTTCATTTCAAATTGTCTCATACCTTAGTTTGTTAAGAATGACCCTTCATACACAGTGTCTATCATGACCTCTTATGCAGTTTTAGTCTTGGATGCCCTTTTGTTAATATATTATCATTTGATTGTTTTTCCTTGGTGTAGATTTCTGGGATGCCATTCCATGCAGAATAGGTAACTGAGATGCCCTCCTGCTCAGTGTAGAAACCTGGGATACCTTCCCATGTAGAATAGGTACCTCGGATACCCTTCCATGCATAATAAGTACCTGGGATAGCCTCCTGTCCAGTGTAAGTACTTGGTATTCCTGTATACCTCGACAAGGATATGTACCTGGGACACCCTCTGCTTAGTTAAGGTGGTTGGAATGCTTTCTCATACAGAATGCCCTGTATATGTACAATAGGCCGATTGCGGGTCGCCATACTGCCCCATTGAAAACAACACGCCGGAACTGCACAATTACAATCTGAAGTGCACAAAAAACTCTCTAAAATCCAATCATTAAAAAAAACAAGATGGTAACCCGCAATCGCACTATGGATTTGCTCCTATCATGTAAACAGATTATTTTAATTCGTGAATTCAAATCAAACAAAGATATTGAAAATTTGAAAAATGCTACATTTTACAGAATAAAAATATATACATATCATTTCTGTTTAATAGTGTCATGAATAAATGGGCATTTATGCCATAAAATTGCAATACTCATACTGCGCTGACCAGTGGCCAACCATCAACATTTGAATATATAATCACATGACTATCCTTTGTGAGAATAATCTAACTTCCTGTCTTCAAAGAGAGGCACTCAACTTCTTAATCCGTTAGAGACCTTGTAAATAGCAATTAACAGATATACTTTAATGTGTTTTGTTACAATTATTGTGATTATAGAAAACACCTTACACTGAATAATACCATAGCAATTATATAAAAATAGTTAGTTAATAGTTAAACAATGTTAAAATAAATGTTTGTCCAATATATAACCTCTTAGCTTGTTTCAGTCAGTGAAGGTCAAATATAAAGATTGCGTTTCACAACAACATTATACATGATATGTGTGCTGTTTTCTTAGAAATTTGTTGTCAACAACATGCAATATCCATGTCAAAAAATAATATAATGCGTAAATGCGACAGGTATTTCCCAGAGTGAAATAATTTGTATTGGGCCAATGTGACCTGTCAGGTGACTTGTATTGGGCCAATGTGACCTGTCAGGTAACTTGTATCGGGCCAATGTGACCTGTCAGGTAACTTGTATTGGGCCAATGTGACCTGTCAGGTAACTTGTATTGGGCCAATTTGACCTGTCAGGTAACTTGTATTGAGTCAAAGCGACCTGTCAAGTAACTGCTAACTTGGACATGGCTTTGATTTCAGCACTGACTGTGTGCCACGGTCTAACTTTACGTCACAATTCTGTCTTTTTGAATAGTCTCTGGCATCGTTGAACATGACACTTCATAAATCTAAGACCGAAGCACATCCCTCCACCACCTCTGGATTAAATGAAAAAGCAAGGAATAACAAAGGCAAGGAATTACAAAGGCAAGGAATTACAAAGGCAAGGAATTACAAAGGCAAGGAATTACAAAGGCAAGGAATTACAAAGGCAAGGAATTACAAAGGCAAGGAATTACAAAGGCAAGGAATTACAAAGGCAAGGAATAACAAAGGCAAGGAATTACAAAGGCAAGGAATAACAAAGGCAAGGATTAACAAAGGCAAGGAATTACAAAGGCAAGGAATTACAAATGCAAGGAATTACAAAGGCAAGGAATTCCATAGGCAAGGAATTACAAAGACAAGGAATTACAAAAGCAAGGAATTCCAAAACCACTAACTTTCAAAGCCACTGAATTTCAACGCCAAGGAATTCCAAAGCCACCATATTACAAAGCCAATGAATCTCACTGCCAATGGATTTCAACAGATTTCTTAAGGTGGTTCTAGTGGAAGGATCTCACACCTCTTTCGGATCCTTCCACCATAACCAACTTGATATATCTGTTAACCTCAACACATATAATAAGCGGCTTAAGCGCTCACATGTTCTTGTCTTGTTGATATTCAATTGGAAATAAATAATAGGATACATGGAAGGTATACGTGGTAAAGAAATATTGTTTGATATGAGACTAATTAGTCCAGATTTGTAAAGCTGAGTAATCACTTTTAGTCTACACACCTTATTTGTTTGTGAAGTGATGACTGGGTTGTAATATCAGATGACTTTCATGTAATAAGTAGAATAGGCTTGTCCGTTAATAAGTGCAGATAATATAATAGTGTGATTCGGGTCATCCAATCATTGTGTGGGATGTCACATAATGTGACATGTGGCAGAGCCTGTCAACAGCAAACACAAGATTAAGATTAAGAGTGGGGTGGTTTACACAGATTCGGGATGGCAAAAGAAAATGTTTCCTATTTATTAATTACTTTGTCTGTTTATCTATTGATTTATCTATATAATCATTCATTTATTTTACTTTTTTTCTTTTGGGGGTGGGGGTAATTCCCAGACAAATTTAAACATCTTCAAGTTTGCATATTTATTTCTCTTAATGAAACGTCCCACCAAAATATTTTTATTAGATTCCTCCCCCTGTGTAGTTAATGGTCAGTCCTTTATCACAGAGGAGGTTGCCTGATTGTAGAACACTGATGCGTTTACAGAATCCACGGAATCATGTCTTGATACAGAGAGCCATATTTGACTGGATTGAAGCCAAGAGTTCTTTGTTAATTGGCAAGAAATATTATGTTTCTTCTCAAAATATTTTCTTGACACAGCATCACTCTCTATGACCTTTTGAAAGACAATCAGTGAAATTATAAAATAAAAAAAAGAAACTGAAAATATTTTGAGCATTTATTAATCTGTCATGTTTCATAAACAAACATATCAAATCAGACGTGTAAACATTAGACAATTGACATTTAGACTGTAATATGAACTGCAACCATTTGTTACAAGAGCATAGTGATATTTGAACCGCACCCCCAGAGTTTGTGATTTCTCCACGATGCAGCCTGACCAACAATCGCCTTGTTTTACAATGTTTAAGCTAAATACTCTTCATATGTTACATGATGTATATTTGAAGCTATGTATAGCATAACGTATGTAGGGATGGGGGAAATATTTTCTGTCATTCTGGCTGTCAACATTGATCTTCGTAGCTATAAGTAGGTGAGAATTTATTTTCAAGAAACCATTCTATCTATTTTCCATTTGGCTCAGCCCTTTTCTCATCTGTTTATGACGTTTTTGAAAAACCTCTAGTAGCTATTACTGAGTTCCCAAGAAGACTTAACCACCATGGTAAATACAAGCCAATGAGAATCGTCAAGTATGTCATCTATCTTAGCTATTTCAGCACATAACTCAAAATGATATATAGTTCTAAATTATATATAAGATCAGCTTTTCAACAAGATATTAAATAAATCGCATTTTCTAATTATAATTAATTTCTAAATTATACAGTAAATATCTCCTTTGGCGTATTGATGTGGTCTTATATAATGACTTCACTGCCCCGCGTCTAACATTTCCCTTTCTGTCTGGGAAACCTAATCATGTAGAATCAAAACGAATCTTGTCATCTTAGCTTCTTATACAATTAATTAAACGCTAATACACTGAATTTGAGAGGGAAACTGTTAGGGAGGATCACTTATCATTTGGGGGTCTAGAAAGAAACATTATTATTTTACTTTATTTTGTTTATTTGGTTAATTTTGTTATTATTATTATTATTATTATTATTATTATTATTATTATTATTATTATTATTATTATTATTATTATTATTATTATTATTATTATTATTATTATTATTATTATTACTATTACTATTACTATTATTATTATTATTATTATTATTATTATTATCATTATTATTATTATCATATTATATTATTATTATTATTATTATTATTATCATTATTATTATTATTATTATTATTATTATTATTATTATTATTATCATTATTATTATTATTATTATTATTATTATTATTATTATTATTATTATTATTATTATTCATTTATTATTATTATTATTATTCAGTAAGAGAATATACTTGACTTCAAAGGTTGAACACTGGGGTGGGGAACGGTCATGGGCGATTAAAAAGTTGAATAGGTCACAACAGCGAATGCGTTTGGCGACATGTGAAAACACAGAAACATGGTGGATCAAAGTAGGTCAAATATCTGAAAGAGATAGTTTCTTATATTTATTTATAACAAATTCATTTTTATATGATCATAGATATGTAAGACATTGAAATTGATAAACAAAAAAAATGTTATTAGTTACTATGGAAACACTACCACAATTTTAAAACAATGTTGCAGCCCCCATGTTATATGATAATTTATTAGTCAATATTTCGATATTTAAATTTTATAAAACAAGTCATATATTTTTCATAACTGCGCACCAAAATATTACAATGTACTTATTATTTTTCTTGATGTGCAAAACTTAAAAAAGTATGTCTGATCTGAGATCGAAAATCATAACATTGCTATTTCGGCTGCATTTCTCATTGATTAGAACTTGGTTATGTAAGCATGTTATTTTCTCATGACGTCACACATGCTATCAGAAAGCCAGATTTCACTCAGAAAAGCATATCTACCTTATGAAGCCATATTAATAGACCAAAGATCAATATGTGGTATACTACTCCATACTACAAAAGTGTGTCAGAGAAGTAAATGTTCTCCTTGAAGGGACCAACACATAATGCTCATTATTTCTTCGACACATCAGTGAAAAAGAACACAAAATATATAATTTTAGAAATGTTGAAATGCATTCCTGGGAGAAAATTTCCCCTGGAAAGGAAAATAAATATTATATCCCCGTCACTTATAATTGTAAGATAGAATCTGATAAACCCTAAACAACACAGTCAGATATTGCTTGATTCACTTGAATGTGGATAGCTGCAAAAGAGTTTAGTCTAGGCCAAAATAGGGCTTAAAATAAAACAAATTGCAACAGAATTTATTTTGATTGTTTTAGGTCCAGGAAATTGTCCTTTTTAACATATGAAAAGTCTAGAAAAATCTAAGTATTGGAACATGGTCAAAATTATTGATGCTTACAACCCGCTTTTCCTGAGAACTAACCCAAAACCATGGGTATTTTATAATGACAATTATTATGGGTTCATAAATTTATGTTATCTTTAACACAAAACACTACACTGTGTTTTAATTTCGGTATTATACATACTTTTCTAGGCATAGATCTACACTCTGGCATTCTTTAAAGATATTGTTTCATATATTTTCAGCTTAAAGAATATATAAATGTCCATACAAATGTATGTTCTTTCATGTGCCGTAATCATGATCCAGTTTTCATCAATGCAAAGCAAATACTGAATGTATCCATTAATTTTAAAGCTTTTTAGATTATTGCTTTTGAAAATCAAAATTGACTGGTCCTACTTGAAATAAAAATGTAGCTTTTGATAAGGAAAATATTCTAAATATAAAAGCTGCCATAATATGACACTAAACAAAAATATGACCATTCACTTAGTTAATCCAACATATGGCACTGAAGATTAAAGATGCACTGGCAACATAATTCTATTTGTCAGTTTCAGCCCCATTCCTCTGCATACACTGCTTCATCTGATGATCTTTTCCACACCAGAATCTGGAAGAACATTCACAGGCTGTGGAATTTGGATGCTGCAGATTTTTGGGGTAAAGTCAGGGGTGTGACATGTGAGCACCTTGTGGTTATCTTTTCACGGAACCGCTTATATCTCAGAGCATTCAAGTTTCACCTTGTTTACCATTGCACACACATGCCAAAGCCTATTCAAACCTACAGTAATGATTTCCTCTGTTGTACTGTAATAATCACTGAACACTTTGGCTGGCTCACGGAACTCCTGACTGGCTCTGAACTTCCAGATGTGGTATTGTTACATATGGATTGTGCCTACGGGGACATGTGCAGGGAATATGTGATCTACTCGCTGGCAAAGTGAGCTGGGGCCTAACCTAGCTGCCTAACAAACCTATCTGCTGGGAGATAAGGATGACTGCAGACTCAGGGTATACAATGCACAATATATCTTTATTCGGGTAATAATAATAATAATAATAATAAAATTTGTATAGCGCTGATACCAGACAAGTCTGCTCATATACACTATAGTCCGGCTAGGGAAGGCATGGCAAGAGCATGATATATGAAATTCCCAAATACTGATAGCTGTCTGAAGCTCTTGGGCTTGTTGGTGCACCCAAAGTCTTTACAAGTGGCAGTTCCGAGGCTGAGTGTCGTGAATCTTCTAGGCAAGTGGACTGAGCTCCGAGTAGCGGTTTCTGGGCCGTTATAAAGGAACACGTCTGAATACTAATGAGCCTTCACCTGCTGGCCTTTCTGCGACCTCTACGTGGTTCCGAGCTGGATCCATGAGTCATCCTTCTTGTTGCAATGCTCCTAGCAACGACGGCCTAGCAATGCTTCTCATCAACTTGCAGTTGTTGGCTTCACGCTTGCACTCATTAACCTCTCTGATCTCTGCCAGATATCAAGATCGTCTGTACTTGTATATACATGTCTATAGATGGGCAATCCATATCCTACAGTATCACAGCCAAGTATGGAATGCAGAAACAGATTGTTCTCACACACTTCAGCACCAAATTCTTTCTTCACCTTTTTGATGCCCCATATACGTTACTTGGAGGATTTACCCTTTGGTGATGGATGGAAATAGACATCCTTTACATAAGATTTCACATGATAACAGAAGTGGACTAGAAGATCTGTGTTATCTCTACTGGCTCAGCATGTTGATGAATTCTGTTCATTTGTGGCATTTGAAAAAAACTGATCTTTTCTCGCGGTTGCTTTCATTTCATCAGTGAATTTGCCAACTAATTTTTCCTCTTGCTCGTCTTAGCTGTGTGATGTACTTTGTTGAGGCATCTTTGTACCCATCCCAGACAATGATTGCTTGGCCATACATCTGAGTAACATACTCACACATAATACAGGTTTTTCTCTATGTTATAAATCCTTTTGGCCATGTAATTTGATGAAGAGCCCTACCATCTAAAATATGCTGGACATCTGTTAGGAGTACTGGGATATCAATTTGTGTAGACACAGCATTCCATACAATATGATAGTATCCATACATTAAATGATTAAGCAATGTATATGATATCTTTTGTATTTATGGCCAAATAATTTGAGTCATATAGCTTCTGCAAGGACAGACTTTTGTCCGTCTCAGCATATTTGGACTGTCAAATTGTGATGTTGGAAAGGTGCAAAGTTCAAAATGGAAGTATTCTGGCATATCATCAGATGATTTGGCCGCAACCAGGAGATGCTGGAACAACAGTTGGGGATCAGATTTAACTGCATAACCATCAATTTCTACTGCAGACTTTGCACCCATTGTTGTAACCTGTTCACTTTTCTTAACGGTGAATGTGGCAATCTATTAGCAAGGCATGGATGCCAAAATGTTTACTTGTACTCAAGCCTCATTAATATCTTGTTCTGTTCTCAAGGGCACAGAGAACATGTTGGTATCTTTCATATCACATGCTTGTCTGGCCTGGATCATCTCTTTGTTCTGCTCTTTTTACCAGTCAGATTTTGCATGGCACAGTTCACCTACAGGCATTGACAGCAGCCATGTCATTTGCTGTAGCTCTGCCATACCCCTTCCTCAAGCTAGCCCTCCACTTGTGTTAAAGCTCCTTGTCAAGACTTGTTCTATCATAAGATGTGTTGATAAGCCTGCCAAGCCTGCCCAGAGTCAGTTACTCCTGTGCACAACATGGTAACCATAAACAAACTTTTGGTAAATATCTGGGTGTTTCTGAGCCAGATTCGACATTGACAGCAGATAGAGATGAATGGATTTTGCATAGTCATTGTGACCAGATACAGCTGATATGGCAACATTTGTGACAGAGCCAGGATATGGAGCTCCCAGTTCCCAGTTCATTCAGCTCTGAAAACCTTTGCTGCTCTGTTTTGTTCCAAATCCTTTTTTATATCATATAATGTTTTTCAGAACACTGTCCTCCACATTTCTTTCCCCATTAAATCTTCACGAAGTGCTTTGGCTTTCTTCAGGACTCATATCAATCCTCTCTTCTGGGAGCTGCATATCATAAGTGTCATCAGACTGAGTAGTCCTCAGAGTTTCAGCTCTATCATCTGGTAAATGACCATCTAGATCTTCCTGGAATACATCAATCGACTTTCTTCAGTACCTATAGGAATAGATTCAGCATTTGACTGGGTTATTGGCATATTCAGCTTGTTCGAGAGAAGCATTGCATTGAGGACAGCACCAAGGGTGAAATTTGCCCAACTGCCCCAGCAGCAGCTTCAACAGAAATGATTTGTTCTACTGCTTCAACAACTCCTATAATACTCCAGTCACATTTGCGTCAATTTTAGTAAAGATGCCTTTTTTAAAAACAAAATCAGCAGACAAGCCAGGGTGCAGTGAGGACACCAGAAGATCATCAGATCATCGGCCACAATTGGGCATCTTTAAGATAGTCACTTGGAACTTTTAACTTCAACATAAAAGTTGCCAACATTTCCATGATGTCTTCTGACCAAAAATCAATTTGTGAATTACACAGCAAGCTCCCGGCAGGCTCCTGTCAGTGTCCCGCTAGGACATCTGCAGATTAGTGGCATGGTGTGGTGGATATAGGATTTTTTTATTTCATGTGTTCACAGGCCATCGTCACATGATCCAATGGGCTCCATACGATATCACATAGACGTCTTTAGGATGTCCTTCAGATGTCTATAAAATGACTTAGATGTCTTTAGGATAACTGACAGACGTCTGTCAATCTGACTTGACTAGTTGTTTTCAGCAGCTTTTAATTGCATGATATATCTTGTGTATAAAATTGTGAACCGCTTGTTGGCATGTATTGCTATTTGGTGAACAAAAACTATGTTTAAAACAAAGTGTTGTCTCTCACTTTAACCAGTGCTCAAAGGACGTGGTTTGTGTTTTCAGATCAGTGTGATAATGCAAGAGAAGTCCCCTTATCACTCTTCGAAAAGAGTAGAGCACTGAGTCCTGGTGACAGGCTTATATCTGCCTAAATATTGCAGAAAGGGTCATAAAGACAAACAAAACCAAGGATTCCCTTCAGATATCCAAAAATAGTACCTTTAATGTTAGGACATATACAAATACCCGTCCCGAGTTCTCATTAATCCTGAGTAGTTTTCCAAAATCATTTATAGTCAATCTGTGTTACATATAGAATTATATTATTGTATTATACGTTTATGCTTAGCGCCATACAATTTAGAAGACAAATTGATATTTATACTTCTATCAATGGTTTTTCAGAGTAATATGAGAAATATGAGAATTGCCTGATTATGCAGTGAATCTACACAAAATTTTAGAACTTTGCACCGAACAACTGATGCAGCCTTATCTGTAAATATATATTTGTAGGATTTCACAAACAATGGATGGAATGATATGGCATATAATCATATATCCATGTTTGAGCATATTTGATTTGAACAGCCAAATGAAATATTAAAATATTGGTTGCAGTATTACGGAATAAAGGCGATACTCAACTATTCATTTACTTGGGGGGAGGTAAACGACCCTTTGTGATGTTTTCTCTTGTAATTACGCAGATCCCTACCGTATATTGTTAAAATCAGACTAAATATGATAGACCTATCTTACGTTAACGAGTAAGGTATAATTACCCATATATCATTTTTTTCAGCATATTAAAGGATTGATGTGTTCACATAACTCGATGATGTTGAATATCATAACTTTCTAATATAAATTCCCATTGAGGATCATCAATTTTAAGCTTGAGTTACTCTTCTGCACTATTGAGTACCCACTGGAGTATAATATGCTGTGGTAATATATTTCCTGTGTTATTAATATCCCTGCCTTGCCAATCAAATCAACCAGGTATGAAATGAATGAGTGGCGATAATTCAAATTAGCATCAGCTTAGAGCAATGAAAGAAGTAGACTGTAAAATGGAATAAATGAATGAAATTATTCTCATCTATGGTTGAATTACATTAAAGACCTACCAACTTTGTAAATCCTACACAGATTTATTTATATCTAAATGGCCTTCCATTTTCTTACAGATTAGCTTCATCATGCCATATTGCTAAAGCAATAGATATATTTAGGGGCCTCGGAACATATGAGGTTCCTCAGATAAAGATAATTTTGAAGTGTGGATATTTACAATGAAGTATTGATATTTACAATGATGAAATATGAAAGAGTGTGAGTGTTGACATTTCCCCTCATTATAATGGCAGGCAGTAATTTTTCTTGTGTCTTAATAATAATTTGTGACTGAGAGTTTAGACAAGTAGTATACATCGACATACAAGGAGGTTGGACATGCCTTAATATAGTACATCGACAGACAGATTTTGGATATACTTTAATACAGTACATTGAGACATTAGATAGACCTTAGTATTGTACATCGACAGAAAAGGTGTTTGGATGTGTCTTAATATAGTACATCTACAGACAGAGTTTGGAAATGCCTTATTAAATTATATTGACAGACAGAGTTTGGATATGCTCTGTTTAGTATAATGACAGATTTACACATTACTATGGAAGAGACAGAGAATTGACTTGCCTTAGTGCATGATGGATACAGAGATTACATTTTGACATGCCTTATTTTTTAGTTGATTCTATGCTTCAGATGTATTCATGTTTGATATATCATTTTATATTTCAACAGATTACAAAGGTTCTTTCAGTATAGTTATGTAGATGAAAATAATACTTACTATTTGATATAAGAAGAGGATACTAAAACCTCAGAAATGTTTTATTCTATTTCCAAAATAATTGTTATAAGAAAATGTAGGAGCTATTAAGAAAACAAATATAACTTGAGTGGTAGTTTGTTTACAGCTTAAACAAGTGCAACCTTTGTGAACCCATTATCTTTCAGGCCCAAACAGACACTGTTAGCCAGCAGGGCCAAGACAGGAGGTGTAAACCCATTGATTAAGGCAGACCTTGAGTACAGGTTTGCTTAAGGAAAAACAATGGAAATGCATCCCATGAACAGATTTCAGATTTATGATTATCATAGTTCCAGTACATCTTTGATTAAAGTTGCTATCAACCTAAATTAGAATCAGACCAAGATTGTTTCAGAATATGATGGTTTCAAAATGAGATGATTTCAGAATAGGATATCTTTTAGAGAGGATGACATCAGTGTAGGATGATTTACGAATAGGATTGTATGTAAATAGGATAGTGTTAGATCATAAGAAAATGGTGTCAGTTTTAGACGGTGTCATAATTACAAGTCTGGTATATATAAAAAGACATATATTTTTGATGAGCTAATTCCGTTCAATAAATCAACCATGTTTTTCAACTGCAAAAAGCTCAGATTTTTAATATCCCTTATCGATTGGTGACCTTCGTTAAGTCTGGTGGAAAGCAACACTTAATGTGAAAGTCTCATTTGAACACCTAATACATGCCTACTGAGCTGGATAACGTGAACTCATATCATGACAAGGCCTTGCTTATTACTGCTCATTGAAATAAAATGTTGTGACATACAAAAAAATCATCTTCTAGGAAAATTGCCTGCTGTTTCCAATTTCATTTGTGCTCTCATCTCCATCTCCGAAGAAAAGTTTTAATGAATATCTTTGGAGCAAGAGTTTTTAATAAATGTCTGTCCTGCTAATTTACTGAAGTAGCATCTACACATGATCTTTTGTTCTTTCCTTTATTATATGTAATTTTGATACTTTCAGATATCATGTTTTAGGCTCCTCAATATTTGATTAAAAAACAGTTGAGCTCAGCCGATGATGGAAAACAATATATATATATATATATATATATATATATATATATATATATATATATATATATATATATATATATATATACAATGCAGTCAACACCCTATTCAACAAGTCTTCCATGCTGGTTCCATACCAAAACCTCTCTTCTCAATATCCCTCTTAAGGTAAAGCACGTCACGTGGTTTCGAATGTTATTAATATATAAAATTTGTACACATTTGTTGTGATTTTTAAGCATTTTACTCATTATGCAAACACAATATCAAAGAAATGGTTAGTTTCACAAATTGGATTAGCAGGAGAATCTGCATTTGGAAATGGTGAAAATTGAGAAAATTGCTTTGTATTCCTTTTAATAAACGTTGTTATCTGAAAAAAAAAAAACATATGTAAAAAAACCATATGTTTTCATATGGAAGCATTGCCAGGTGGACTTAAATTAGATAATGGGCAGTTTACTAATACCTCAGTCACATTTGCGCCAATTTCAGTAAACTGCCTAGTCGATAAATCGAGCGGAACTAGCTCATCAAAAATATATGTCTTTTTATATATACCAGACTTGTAATTCTGACACCATCTGAAACTGACACCATTCTCTTATGGTCTAATTGAGCAGTTGCCGTGCGGTCAACGGGAGATCATTGGTCACAATTGGGCATCTTAAAGACGTCGGACAGGTCATCAGGAACTTTTAGCTGCAACATAAAAGTTGCCGGCGATTCACTGATGACTTATCAGGGTCCCGGCAGTGTCCCGCAGGCACATCGGCAGATTATCTTAAGGCTGTCGGTGGCATCGGAAGGTGAAAACAGGATTTTTTTTTATATTTCATGTGTTCACAGGCAATCGTCAGATGATCCAGCGGGCTCCCTACGATATCAAATCGACGTCTTAAGGATGTCCTACAGACGTCTGTCAAATGAGACAGACGTCTTTAGAATACCCCGCAGACGTCCATGACATCTCATCTGGCAAGTGCCGTTGTCTTTGTAATGCCTCAGTCACATTTACGCCGATTTCAGTAAAGATGCCCGGCAGATGGGTATTATTTACAAAATCAGCAGGCAGTTCATCTTGCTGTGCAAGCACCGGGAGATCACCACAATTTGGCACCTTTAAGACATCGGGCGGGTCATCGGAAAGTTTTAGCTGCAACATAAATGTTGCCAGCGTTTCCCCGATGTTTTTTTCAGCAAATATCATCTTAAAGTACACGGCAGGGTCCCGGCAGTGTCCCGTAGGCACATCGGCAGATTATTTTAGGGCTGCCGGTGGCATCGTGCGGTCTTTAGGATGTCCTCCAGACGTCTATCAAATGATCTAGATGTCTTTAGGATATCCTACAGACGTCTGTCAATAATATAGACGTCTTTAGGATATCCTACAGACGTCTGCGCCATTCAATCTTGCACGTGCCGTGCGGTGCCCTTTAATAATGTGACCACAGCTACGGCCTGTTGACAAACTCCCCGGCGCCCAGCAGACTATGAAGTCGGCCGATTGTTACTTCCCGGCCGGCGCTCGGTCCAAATGTGACTGAGGCATTAATCTGGGTGGGATATCATGTCAAGAACGTACGACATGACAGTTCAGTAAGCCAGCACTATATTTGAAATAATGACTGAAATACTGTTGAAAGTGAGGTAAAACCGTGACTGGGTGGGTTGTCATGTCAAAGACCTACGACATGACAATTCAGTGAGGCAGCACTATATCTGCTACAAGTAGGTCTCATCACGAAATGACTGAAATACTGTTGAAAGTGAGGTAAAACCCACAAAACAGACAAACAAATAAGATAATGTGAAAAGTTATAATTATATTGGTTTGATTATATTACTCTGATAAGTTAAAATTATTGTTCTGATTCCAGATGATAAGCATACACGGGAGAAATCAGGTTGCACACCTTACATAAAGCCAAGAAGAACCTTTAATTTTACACATTTATTGCGTGTCAGGACCTTAAGAGATTTTGAGGCATTGCCAACCTACTAAAAGACACCATGTTTATAACACGTTCATATCTTGGGTATATAGAAATGTTTTATGTAAGAATATCTTCTGTTGCAATTTTTGGGTGTATCTGTATTTTGCCTGGACTATTTTAATGCTTTCACAACTTAGGCATCTCATTTCACAAATGTTTTTAACTGTAATACAAGTTTGTATTTTACTAAAGACTTGGTCTTTTCTTCGGAGGGAATAACACGTCATGAATTTGTCTAAAATGGAAGCAAGTATGTTTATTATGTGTCACAGCATCTCCAAAAAAGTAAGATTTTCTTGAGTGCTACCAAACCATGAATTGTCATATTTCATTTCCTTAATGAAGAATAATACACGACATAACTATGAGGTAATTATAATGACCTTGTAAAATTGAAATACTTGACACTTCATTGACACTACAATATATTAATCATATATGATATTTCCTATTGAAATGCATCATATTGTTCTGTTCCTCAGACCAAAACAAAAATGGCCTCTGCTATAATATAGATTGGGCATGTTTTAATTTTATATCTATTGTTGATGTTTTCATCATTCCGTTTTTACCTTTTTCAGATAATCAAGTGCATTTTCTCCTAATCTGCTACATATATGTTTTAGATTTCCTCTATGCCGGGGTATCACACTGTCAAAACCTTTTTAGGTGAATTATTTGTCATGGAAAAGAGCGAAACACAGTAGGGAGTCCATTTCCGGTTCCTGTGTGAGTATGACTTGAAGTTTCTTAGTCTTTTAAGATAATTCTGAGTGCATACAAGAGTTTTGATTTAAAGTATAGATGTCAATCTGAAGTTTTATTGTTTTTTTTTCTTTTCACACAATCTTTGGATAACAACTCAACCATGATAATTACTAACAGTTCGTGTCATCAAATAAAGTTTACAGTAGATATTTTAAAAATCAAACAATCTGGTGCATAAGCTGGAAAATAATTATATTTGTGGAATTAAGCTTTATTGAGATAAAGCACGGGTATAAAAACACACAAAAAACAGCACACCAAGCACATAAAATTAAACATCATTACTCAATACTCCAATTAATCATCTAAGTGATGCTACATTAAGTGATGCTACCGACACTTACTAACTGCAGGTTAAATACAATGTAACCTTATTAAGAAAACATGGTAACATCCTGACATTGTAACATTTAATTAATAGTAATGGACTTGGCATAAAAACCATGAGAACAAAATTTTGAATGAAGGTGCTGACCCGCCACTGACCAGTGGCCAGTGGAGACACCTAGCAGGTGAGTTAATTAACAGAGTTGAGCTGACCCCCATTCTGGGGGTAGCGATGGTGACATGCTACACTGTTGTCCTCTAACTGAGGTTAAAACCCTTCTTAACTCTCATAAATCTCCAGCATGGCCATACAGTCTACTCCAGCATGGCTATACAGTCTACACCAGCATGGCTATACAGTCTACACCAGCATGGCTATACAGTCTACACCAGCATGGCTATACATTCTACTCCAGCATGGCCATACAGTCTACTCCAGCATGGCCATACAGTCTACTCCAGCATGACCATACAGTCTACTCCAGCATGGCAATACAGTCTACTCCAGAATGGCCATACAGTCTACTCCAGCATGGTCATACAGTCTACTCCAGCATGGCCATACAGTCTACTCCAGCATGGCTATACAGTCTACTCCAGCATGGCTATACAGTCTACTCCAGCATGGCTATACAGTCTACTCCACCATGGCCATACAGTCTACTCCAGCATGACCATACAGTCTACTCCAGCATGGCCATACAGTCTATTCCAGCATGGCCATACAGTCTATTCCAGCATGGCCATACAGTCTACTCCACCATGGCCATACAGTCTACTCCAGCATGACCATACAGTCTACTCCAGCATGGTCATACAGTCTACTCCACCATGGCCATACAGTCTACTCCAGCATGACCATACAGTCTACTCCAGCATGGCTATACAGTCTACTCCACCATGGCCATACAGTCTACTCCAGCATGACCATACAGTCTACTCCAGCATGGCCATACAGTCTATTCCAGCATGGCCATACAGTCTATTCCAGCATGGCCATACAGTCTACTCCACCATGGCCATACAGTCTACTCCAGCATGACCATACAGTCTACTCCAGCATGGCCATACAGTCTACTCCACCATGGCCATACAGTCTACTCCAGCATGACCATACAGTCTACTCCAGCATGACCATACAGTCTACTCCAGCATGGCCATACAGTCTATTCCAGCATGGCCATACAGTCTATTCCAGGATGGCCATACAGTCTACTCCACCATGGCCATACAGTCTACTCCAGCATGACCATACAGTCTACTCCAGCATGGTCATACAGTCTACTCCAGCATGGCCATACAGTCTACTCCAGCATGGCTATACAGTCTACTCCACCATGGCCATACAGTCTACTCCAGCATGACCATACAGTCTACTCCAGCATGGCCATACAGTCTACTCCAGCATGGCCATACAGTCTACTCCAGCGTGGTCATACAGTCTACTCCACCATGGTCATACAGTCTACTCCAGCATGGCCATACAGTCTACTCCACCATGGCTATACAGTCTACTCCACCATGGCCATACAGTCTACTCCAGCATGACCATACAGTCTACTCCACCATGGCCATACAGTCTACTCCAGCATGACCATACAGTCTACTCCAGCATGGCCATACAGTCTATTCCAGCATGGCCATACAGTCTATTCCAGCATGGCCATACAGTCTACTCCACCATGGCCATACAGTCTACTCCAGCATGACCATACAGTCTACTCCAGCATGGCCATACAGTCTACTCCAGCATGACCATACAGTCTACTCCAGGATGGCCATACAGTCTACTCCAGCATCGCCATACAGTCTACTCCAGCATGGCAATACAGTCTACTCCAGCATGGCCATACAGTCTACTTCAGCATGACCATACAGTCTACTCCAGGATGGCCATACAGTCTACTCCACCATGGCCATACAGTCTACTCCAGCATGGCCATACAGTCTACTCCAGCATGGCCATACAGTCTATTCCAGCATGGCCATACAGTCTACTCCACCATGGCCATACAGTCTACTCCAGCATGACCATACAGTCTACTCCACCATGGCCATACAGTCTACTCCAGCATGACCATACAGTCTACTCCAGCATGGCCATACAGTCTACTCCACCATGGCCATACAGTCTACTCCAGCATGACCATACAGTCTACTCCAGCATGACCATACAGTCTACTCCAGCATGGCCATACAGTCTATTCCAGCATGGCCATACAGTCTATTCCAGGATGGCCATACAGTCTACTCCACCATGGCCATACAGTCTACTCCAGCATGACCATACAGTCTACTCCAGCATGGTCATACAGTCTACTCCAGCATGGCCATACAGTCTACTCCAGCATGGCTATACAGTCTACTCCACCATGGCCATACAGTCTACTCCAGCATGACCATACAGTCTACTCCAGCATGGCCATACAGTCTACTCCAGCATGGCCATACAGTCTACTCCAGCGTGGTCATACAGTCTACTCCACCATGGTCATACAGTCTACTCCAGCATGGCCATACAGTCTACTCCACCATGGCTATACAGTCTACTCCACCATGGCCATACAGTCTACTCCAGCATGACCATACAGTCTACTCCACCATGGCCATACAGTCTACTCCAGCATGACCATACAGTCTACTCCAGCATGGCCATACAGTCTATTCCAGCATGGCCATACAGTCTATTCCAGCATGGCCATACAGTCTACTCCACCATGGCCATACAGTCTACTCCAGCATGACCATACAGTCTACTCCAGCATGGCCATACAGTCTACTCCAGCATGACCATACAGTCTACTCCAGGATGGCCATACAGTCTACTCCAGCATCGCCATACAGTCTACTCCAGCATGGCAATACAGTCTACTCCAGCATGGCCATACAGTCTACTTCAGCATGACCATACAGTCTACTCCAGGATGGCCATACAGTCTACTCCACCATGGCCATACAGTCTACTCCAGCATGGCCATACAGTCTACTCCAGCATGGCCATACAGTCTATTCCAGCATGGCCATACAGTCTACTCCACCATGGCCATACAGTCTACTCCAGCATGACCATACAGTCTACTCCACCATGGCCATACAGTCTACTCCAGCATGACCATACAGTCTACTCCAGAATGGCTATACAGTCTACTCCAGCATGCCTATACAGTCTACTCCAGCATGGCCACACAGTCTACTCCAGCATGGCCATACAGTCTACTCCAGCATGGCTATACAGTCTACTCCAGCATCGCCATACAGTCTACTCCACCATGGCCATACAGTCTACTCCACCATGGCCATACAGTCTACTCCAGCATGACCATACAGTCTACTCCAGCATGGCCATACAGTCTACTCCAGCATGGCCATACAGTCTACTCCAGCATGGCAATACAGTCTACTCCAGCATGGCCATACAGTCTACTCCAGCATGGTCATACAGTCTACTCCAGCATGGTCATACAGTCTACTCCACCATGGCTATACAGCCTACTCCAGCATGGCCATACAGTCTACTCCAGCATGGTCATACAGTCTACTCCACCATGGCCATACAGTCTACTCCAGCATGACCATACAGTCTACTCCACCATGGCCATACAGTCTACTCCAGCATGGCTATACGGTCTACTCCAGGATGGCCATACAGTCTACTCCAGCATGACCATACAGTCTACTCCAGCATGGCCATACAGTCTACTCCAGCATGACCATACAGTCTACTCCACCATGGCCATACAGTCTACTCCAGCATGGCTATACGGTCTACTCCAGGATGGCCATACAGTCTACTCCAGCATGGCCATACAGTCTACTCCAGGATGGCCATACAGTCTACTCCAGCATGACCATACAGTCTACTCCAGCATGGCCATACAGTCTACTCCAGCATGGCCATACAGTCTACTCAACCATGGCCATACAGTCTACTCCAGCATGGTCATACAGTCTACTTCAGCATGACCATACAGTCTACTCCAGCATGGCCATACAGTCTACTCCAGCATGGCCATACAGTCTACTCCAGCATGGCCATACAGTCTACTCCAGCATGGCCATACAGTCTACTCCAGCATGGCCATACAGTCTACTCCAGCATGGTCATACAGTCTACTCCAGCATGGTCATACAGTCTACTCCACCATGGCCATACAGTCTATTCCAGCATGGCCATACAGTCTACTCCAGCATGGCCATACAGTCTATTCCAGCATGGCCATACAGTCTACTCCAGCATGGCCATACAGTCTACTCCAGCATGGCCATACAGTCTACTCCAGCATGGCCACAGTCTACTCCAGCATGACCATACAGTCTACTCCACCATGGCCATACAGTCTATTCCAGCATGGCCATACAGTCTACTCCAGCATGGCAATACAGTCTACTCCAGCATGGCCATACAGTCTATTCCAGCATGGCCATACAGTCTACTTCAGCATGGCCATACAGTCTACTCCAGCATGACCATACAGTCTACTCCAGCATGGCCATACAGTCTACTCCAGCATGGCCATACAGTCTACTCCAGCATGGCTATACGGTCTACTCCAGGATGGCCATACAGTCTACTCCAGCATGGTCATACAGTCTACTTCAGCATGGCCATACAGTCTACTTCAGCATGGCCATACAGTCTACTCCAGCATGGTCATACAGTCTATTCCAGCATGGCCATACAGTCTACTCCAGCATGGCCATACAGTCTACCCCAGCATGGCCATACAGTCTACTCCAGCATGACCATACAGTCTACTCCAGCATGGCTATAGAGTCTACCCCAGCATGGTCATACAGTCTACTCCAGCATGGCTATACAGTCTACCCCAGCATGGTCATACAGTCTACTCCAGCATGACCATACAGTCTACCCCAGCATGGCCATACAGTCTACTCCAGCATGACCATACAGTCTACTCCAGCATGGCTATACAGTCTACCCCAGCATGGTCATACAGTCTACTCCAGCATGACCATACAGTCTACCCCAGCATGGCCATACAGTCTACTCCAGCATGACCATACAGTCTACTCCAGCATGGCTATAGAGTCTACTCCAGCATGACTATACAGTCTACTCCAGCATGGCCATACAGTCTACTCCAGCATGGCTATACAGTCTACTCCAGCATGACTATACAGTCTACTCCAGCATGGCCATACAGTCTACTCCAGCATGGTCATACAGTCTACTCCAGCATGACCATACAGTCTACTCCAGCATGGCTATAGAGTCTACTCCAGCATGACTATACAGTCTACTCCAGCATGACCATACAGTCTACTCCAGCATGGCTATAGAGTCTACTCCAGCATGACTATACAGTCTACTCCAGCATGGCCATACAGTCTACTCCAGCATGGTCATACAGTCTACTCCAGCATGACTATACAGTCTACTCCAGCATGGCCATACAGTCTACTCCAGCATGGTCATACAGTCTACTCCAGCATGACCATACAGTCTACTCCAGCATGGCTATAGAGTCTACTCCAGCATGACTATACAGTCTACTCCAGCATGGCCATACAGTCTACTCCAGCATGGTCATACAGTCTACTCCAGCATGGCTATAGAGTCTACTCCAGCATGACTATACAGTCTACTCCAGCATGGCCATACAGTCTACTCCAGCATGGTCATACAGTCTACTCCAGCATGGCTATACAGTCTACTCCAGCATGGTCATACAGTCTACTCCAGCATGGCTATAGAGTCTACTCCAGCATGACTATACAGTCTACTCCAGCATGGCCATACAGTCTACTTCAGCATGGCTATACAGTCTACTCCAGCATGGCCATACAGTCTACTCCAGGATGGCCATACAGTCTACTCCACCATGGCCATACAGTCTACTCCAGCATGGCCATACAGTCTACTCCACCATGGCCATACAGTCTACTCCAGCATGACCATACAGTCTACTCCAGTATGGCCATACAGTCTACTCCAGCATCGCCATACAGTCTACTCCACCATGGCCATACAGTCTACTTCAGCATGACCATACAGTCTACTCCAGCATGGCCATACAGTCTACTCCAGCATGGCCATACAGTCTACTCCACCATGGCCATACAGTCTACTCCAGCATGGTCATACAGTCTACTCCACCATGGCCATACAGTCTACTCCAGCATGGTCATACAGTCTACTCCAGCATGGCCATACAGTCTACTCCAGCATGGCTATACAGTCTACTCCAGGATGGCTATACAGTCTACTCCAGCACGGCCATACAGTCTACTTCATCATGGCCATACAGTCTACTCCAGCATGGCCACAGTCTACTCCAGCATGGCAATACAGTCTACCCCAGCATGGCTATACAGTCTACTCCAGCATGGCCATACAGTCTACTCCAGCATCGCCATACAGTCTACTCCAGCATGGCCATACAGTCTATTCCAGCATGGCCATACAGTCTACTCCAGCATGGCTATACAGTCTACTCCAGCATCGCCATACAGTCTACTCCAGCATGGCCATACAGTCTATTCCAGCATGGCTATACAGTCTACTCCAGCATCGCCATACAGTCTACTCCAGCATGGCCATACAGTCTACTCCAGCATGACCATACAGTCTATTCCAGCATGGCCATACAGTCTACTCCAGGATGGCCATACGGTCTACTCAAGCATGGCCATACAGTCTACTCCAGCATGGCCATACAGTCTACTCCACCATGGCCATACAGTCTACTCCAGCATGGCCATACAGTCTACTCCAGCATCGCCATACAGTCTACTCCAGCATGGCCATACAGTCTATTCCAGCATGGCCATACAGTCTACTCCAGCATGGCTATACAGTCTACTCCAGCATCGCCATACAGTCTACTCCACCATGGCCATACAGTCTATTCCAGCATGGCTATACAGTCTACTCCAGCATCGCCATACAGTCTACTCCAGCATGGCCATACAGTCTACTCCAGCATGACCATACAGTCTATTCCAGCATGGCCATACAGTCTACTCCAGGATGGCCATACGGTCTACTCAAGCATGGCCATACAGTCTACTCCAGCATGGCCATACAGTCTACTCCAGCATGACCATACAGTCTACTCCAGTATGGCCATACAGTGTACTCCAGCATCGCCATACAGTCTACTCCAGCATGGCCATACAGTCTATTCCAGCATGGCCATACAGTCTATTCCAGCATGGCTATACAGTCTACTCCAGCATCGCCATACAGTCTACTCCAGCATGGCTATACAGTCTACTCCAGGATGGCTATACAGTCTACTCCAGCACGGCCATACAGTCTACTTCATCATGGCCATACAGTCTACTCCAGCATGGCCACAGTCTACTCCAGCATGGCAATACAGTCTACCCCAGCATGGCTATACAGTCTACTCCAGCATGGCCATACAGTCTACTCCAGCATCGCCATACAGTCTACTCCAGCATGGCCATACAGTCTATTCCAGCATGGCCATACAGTCTACTCCAGCATGGCTATACAGTCTACTCCAGCATCGCCATACAGTCTACTCCAGCATGGCCATACAGTCTATTCCAGCATGGCTATACAGTCTACTCCAGCATCGCCATACAGTCTACTCCAGCATGGCCATACAGTCTACTCCAGCATGACCATACAGTCTATTCCAGCATGGCCATACAGTCTACTCCAGGATGGCCATACGGTCTACTCAAGCATGGCCATACAGTCTACTCCAGCGTGGCCATACAGTCTACTCCACCATGGCCATACAGTCTACTCCAGCATGACCATACAGTCTACTCCAGCATCGCCATACAGTCTACTCCAGCATGGCTATACAGTCTACTCCAGCATCGCCATACAGTCACCTCCAGCATGGTCATACAGTCTACTCCACCATGGCCATACAGTCTACTCCAGCATGGCCATACAGTCTACTCCACCATGGCCATACAGTCTACTCCAGCATGACCATACAGTCTACTCCAGTATGGCCATACAGTCTACTCCAGCATCGCCATACAGTCTACTCCAGCATGGCTATACAGTCTACTCCAGCATCGCCATACAGTCACCTCCAGCATGGTCATACAGTCTACTCCACCATGGTCATACAGTCTACTCCAGCATGGCCATACAGTCTACTCCAGCATGGCCATACAGTCTACTCCAGCATGGCTATACAGTCTACACCAGCATGACCATACAGTCTACTCCAGCATGGCCATACAGTCCACTTCAGCATGGCCATACAGTCTACTCCAGCATGGCCATACAGTCTACTCCACCATGGCCATACAGTCTACTCCACCATGGTCATACAGTCTACTCCAGCGTGGCCATACAGTCTACTCCAGCATGGCCATACAGTATACTCCAGCATGGCTATACAGTCTACTCCAGCATGGCTATACAGTCTACTCCAGCATGGCTATACAGTCTACTCCAGCATGGCCATACGGTCTACTCCAGCATGGCCATACAGTCTACTCCAGCATGACCATACAGTCTACTCCACCATGGCCATACAGTCTACTCCAGCATGGCCATACAGTCTACTCCAGCATGGTCATACAGTCTACTCCACCATGGCCATACAGTCTACTCCACCATGGCCATACAGTCTACTCCAGCATGGCCATACAGTCTACTCCAGCATGGCAATACAGTCTACTCCAGGATGGCCATACAGTCTACTCCAGCATGGCCATACAGTCTACTCCAGCATGGCCATACAGTCTACTCCAGCATGACCATACAGTCTACTCCAGCATGGCCATACAGTCTACTCCAGCATGGCCATACAGTCTACTCCAGCATGGCCATACAGTCTACTCCAGCGTGGCCATACAGTCTACACCAGCATGACCATACAGTCTACTTCAGCATGGCCATACAGTCCACTTCAGCATGGCTATACAGTCTACTCCAGCATGGCAATACAGTCTACTCCAGGATGGCCATACAGTCTACTCCAGCATGGCCATACAGTCTACTCCAGCATGGCCATACAGTCTACTCCAGCATGACCATACAGTCTACTCCAGCATGGCCATACAGTCTACTCCAGCATGGCCATACAGTCTACTCCTGCATGGCCATACAGTCTACTCCAGCGTGGCCATACAGTCTACACCAGCATGACCATACAGTCTACTTCAGCATGGCCATACAGTCCACTTCAGCATGGCCATACAGTCTACTCCAGCATGGTCATACAGTCTACTCCACCATGGCCATACAGTCTACTCCAGCATGGCTATACAGTCTACACCAGCATGACCATACAGTCTACTCCAGCATGGCCATACAGTCCACTTCAGCATGGCTATACAGTCTACTCCAGCATGGCTATACAGTCTACTCCACCATGGTCATACAGTCTACTCCAGCATGGCTATACAGTCTACTCCAGCATGGCTATACAGTCTACTCCAGCATGGCTATACAGTCTACTCCAGCATGGCCATACGGTCTACTCCAGCATGGCCATACAGTCTACTCCAGCATGACCATACAGTCTACTCCACCATGGCCATACAGTCTACTCCAGCATGGCCATACAGTCTACTCCAGCATGACCATACAGTCTACTCCAGCATGGCCATACAGTCTACTCCAGCATGGCCATACAGTCTACTCCAGCATGGCCATACAGTCTACTCCAGCGTGGCCATACAGTCTACTCCAGCATGGTCATACAGTCTACTTCAGCATGACCATACAGTCTACTCCAGCATGGCCATACAGTCTATTCCAGCATGGCCATACAGTCTACTCCAGCATGGCCATACAGTCTATTCCAGCATGGTCATACAGTCTACTTCAGCATGACCATACAGTCTACTCCAGCATGGCCATACAGTCTACTCCAGCATGGCTATACAGTCTACTCCAGCATGGCCATACAGTCTATTCCAGCATGGCTATACAGTCTACTCCAGCATGGCTATACAGTCTACTCCAGCATGGCCATACAGTCTACTCCAGCATGGCTATACAGTCTATTCCAGCATGGCCATACAGTCTTCTCCAGCATGGCCATACAGTCTACTCCAGCATGGCCATACAGTCTACTCCAGCATGGCTATACAGTCTACTCCAGCATGGCCATACAGTCTTCTCCAGCATGGCTATACAGTCTACTCCAGCATGGCTATACAGTCTACTCCAGCATGGCCATACAGTCTTCTCCAGCATGGCTATACAGTCAACTCCAGCATGGCCATACAGTCTACTCCAGCATGGCCATACAGTCTACTCCAGCATGACTTTTCAGCATGGCCATACAGCCCACTCCAGGACTCTGCATTCTACTCAGGAAAGTATTGATGAAGGGTAATGTAATCTTGTACTATGTATAGTATGTGTTTAGTGTGAATGAATGATCATTGAGCAGCAGGTCCATGTTCCTCATCTAACTCACAATGCCAAGCTTGCTCAAATAATATCGCTTCTATAGCTTAACCAGAAACTACCGTGTTCATTATGCCATGCATTTTATAGATTATTGTTTTTATTTATTAATTTATTTATTAATTTATTTATTAATTTATTTATTAATTAATTAATTAATTAATTAATTAATTAATTAATTATTTTATTTATTTATTTATTTATTTATTTATTTATTTATTTATTTATTTATTTATTTATTTATTTATTTATTTATTTATTTATTTATTTATTTATTTATTTATTTATTTATTTATTTATTTATTTATTTATTTATTTATTTATTTATTTATTTATTTATTTATTTATTTATTTATTTATTTATTCATTTATTCTTTTTTTTTTTTTTTTATTTATTTTTTTTTATTTCTTTATTCATACATTCATTCATTCATTCATTCATTTATTTATTTATTTATTTTTTTGTTGGGTTGCTGACCTCTCAGCCTATTTACAGTATTACATAATATAAGACAGGTTATCATATGTCTATTAAGACATATATGATCAAGATGAGGGTGTGGCATTGCTAATGGCCTCTATTAGGCTTTAGTAAGGAAGTTATGATCTGCAATTCCCCTACGTTGCAGCTCACCCTCACAAATGACCATCATCAAATGCAGTGGTCTTGTAAAGAATTGCATTGATAATCACAATCAATTTGTATATCTACTCACTGGCACATCACTGAGCCACAATGGGTCTGTGGCTTAGATGGTTTAGGAAGTGGAGGAGGGGAAGTTGTCCGTCCCTGACTCCACCCCCTGTGGTAGATGTATGGATTTGCCTTAAGTAACTAGGCAAATACAATGAGCATCTCATCACTGCCTAGAACACTGCCAGACCTGAGAGCTCATAGACAGGATTGCGAGGAGATTAAGTAGATCTCTGGGTCCTCAATGAGCCATGTAGAGTGGAGATGCGTGCATTAATGCCCTTTGTAACAGGAAACAATGAATTATACGCCTGGGCCTATATATAGCTTGGCTTATGTTACTGGAATGATATATCTGGACCAATATACCTTGTTTATGTTTCTGAAATAGTATAACTTGTGTATGTGTCTGGAGTAACATACCTTGGTTTATGTGTCTCGAGTGACATGTCTGGACCAATCTGCCTTGGTTTATGTGTCTGGAGTGTTATATCTTGTCCTATATACCTTGGTTTATGTGTCTGGAGTAATATATCTGGACCAATATACCTTGGTTTATGTATTTGGAGTGATATATCTGGACCAATATACCTTGGGTTATGTGTCTGGAGTAATATATCTGAACCAATATACCTTGGTTTATGTGTCTGGAGTGATATATCTGGACCAATATACCTTGGGTTATGTGTCTGGAGTAATATATCTGGACCAATATACCTTGGTTTATGCTCTATTACTACAATGCCCCCTATTTCCTGTATCATGTCTTAGGCATTTGGTGATGTTGATCCAATTGTATATAAACCTTCACCCAACTTGTTTCAATGCTCTTTTACAGCATAACTACAACAATCAAATAATTTTTGCACACCAATTTAAATGGGTGAATGCCCTCCAAGCGAAACATGTTTCAATTTTTAATCGCCCAAATGGAATTTCGTTTTCAATTTGGCTCCGCCCTAAAGGTTATTCACACATGCATTATCATCGCTGTTTATTTCAATACTTTGTTGCCCTTTGTGCGTTTCATTTCCTTTCTTTTAAAGTTGATAAATGACCCAGTTTATTGACAGTGAGATAAACTTTTTACTGATGTTATGGTTGTCTTGTTTATTAGATAGACGTGGCAGCCTCATTAAATCCTACAAATGCTCCTCTCCCTGGCTTGACAATGCATCTTTATCCTCAATTACTCCTTCCAAATTTGAAAGATAACCAATTTAATTACCTTAGTAAATCACCATTGATTCTTTGCAGGCGACATTTTCTTCACATTCGCCGTGGCGATATCATCTTCTCGTGTTCTTTTGGGGCCGAGTGCCTTAAATTTCAGACAATAAATATCTCTGATACCATCAAATGATTTCTGTCTTTCTGCCATGCACGAAGAATTGGTGTCACGAAATCTGGTAATCGCTCTATATCACATATTAAGATTAAGGTCAATCTGGACAATGCTTTGAACTGTTATATGGATCATAAGACACTATTAATTGTCTTAACAATCATTATAACCTTCCAGGGTTGTGTTTGAAGAGGAACAAATTAATGTACTGCCGCAAGCAGCACTGTTGTGCTTACATTTTATATTAGAATAAGTACAGGTCAAATCCTAACCGGTTTTGTAACTAGAGATTTGTTAAGGTATTCATAACAGATTCTTACCATGTTAATAGACCTTGTGTGATCCATTAATTCAATTCCAAACCCATCGCATCATTACTTTGTATTGGTTGGAGCAATATGGGGTAATATTATTTGCCTCAATATCTCTTAAAGGCGTCAGGTCATGATGATAACATTCTTTGGTTGTACATTTTAATGAGGCCTGGAGAGACTGGAAATGTGTACAGGTTTGTGCAGGGAATTCTGCAACAACCTCCTGTGGCAATAAAGCATTGCTGGTTTATATACCAGATCCTTCCTGTGTACCAAATGCCCAATGTCTGGCTGCCTGGAGTGAGTAATGATGATTTGTGACGTAAATTCAAAATGAGATTTTTATAATTTGATAAAATTGCTATGTAACGAGAATCTGGTTGTTCTATTGCTCCTCCCACAGGCACATTGAAGTGGAGCCATGTTATTTGTAACAAGCTTGGGTAATATATATCTCCTGAGAAATATAATGAATGTTCAGAACATGGGAACATGATATATACATGTCGTCACAGCATTAATTTGCACGTGTTTTATGTAAGTCGAGTGAAGCATTGTTTGCCAATAGAAGTTAGTATAATTTGATTGCTTCTTCATTGACTTAGGTGTGACCGGCCCCACCAGCATAGTCGGTAGAGTGTTGGATTTTTAGTGCCTTTAATGGCTATATAAGTGGAGGACGGAAGGCAGTGGGTTCGAATCCCATGACCCGCAGTGTTACTCTCACACTGGTTATTTTAGTGGAGGACGGGAGGCGGTGGGTTCCGTGTGGGGTGTTAGGTTTGGAGAGAAATCTGAGGGGTTTCGTGTGGGGTGTTAGGTTTGGAGAGAATTATTAGAGAATTCGTGTGGGGTGTTAGGTTTGGAGAGAAATCTGAGGGGTTTCGTGTGGGGTGTTAGGTTTGGAGAGAAATCTGAGGGGTTTCGTGTGGGGTGTTAGGTTTGGAGAGATTTCTGAGGGAATTCGTGTGGGGTGTTAGGTTTGGAGAGAAATCTGAGGGGTTTCATGTGGGGTGTTAGGTTTGGAGAGAAATCTGAGGGCATTCGTGTGGGGTGTTAGGTTTGGAGAGATTTCTGAGGGCTTTCGTGTGGGGTGTTAGGTTTGGAGAGATTTCTGAGGGAATTCGTGTTTGGTGTGGGCTGTTAGGTATGCCGAGTATCGAGCAAATCATGTGTAAGATTGTAAGTGTAGTCCTGAATTTCGTTGTCCTTGTCTTTTGTTAGCATGAGCAGAATGGCTTTCGCGGTGCTTCATGTTAGTTTAGTGCAGTTATCCTTTTCTGATGCCTTATGTCAGTTTAATACAAGTATGTTTTCATGCTGTGGTACCTCATGTAAGTGAAATACAGTAATGCTTCTCTGCTACCTCATGTAAGTTTAATACAGTAATGCTTCTCTGCATTCCCGGGTGCGATGGCTTGAAATACCTTGTTGGTTGTGATAGGCTTTCCTGGGTGCGACAGCTTGAAATACCTTGTCGGTTATGATAGGATTCCCTGGGTGGGATGGCTTGAAATACCTTGTCGGTTGTGATAGGCTTTCCTGGGTGGTATGGCTTGAAATATCTTGTTGGTTGTGATAGGCTTTCCTGGGTGCGATTTCCTGAAATACCTTGTCGGTTGTGATAGGCTTTCCTGGGTGGTATGGCTTGAAATACCTTGTTGGTTGTGATAGGCTTTCCTGGGTGCGATGTCCTGAAATACCTTGTTGGTTGTGATAGGCTTTCCTGGGTGAGATGGCTTGAAATACCTTGTTGGTTGTGATAGGCTTTAACCTCAGTCACATTTGCGCCGATTTCAGTAAAGATGCCCGGCCGATGGGTATTTTTTACAAAATCGGCAGGCATTTCAGATTGCCGTGCAGGCACCGGGAGATCATCGGCCACAATTGGGCATCTTTAAGACGTCGGCCGGGTCATCGGGAACTTTTAGCTACCACATAAAAGTTGCCGGCGTTTCCCCGATGTCTTATCAGCAAATATCATCTTAAAGTGCACGGCAGGTTCCCGGCAGTGTCCCGCAGGGACATCGGCAGATTATCTTAGGGCTGCCGGTGGCATCGTGCGGTGAAAATAGGATTATATTTATTTCATGTGTTCATAGACCATCGTCAGATGATCGCACGGGCTCCCTGCGATATATCATAGACGTCTTTAAGATGTCTTTCAGACGTCTGTCAAATGAGACAGACGTCTTTAGGATGTCTTTCAGACGTCTGTCAATGATAAAGACGTCTTTAGGATATCCTGCAGACGTCTGTGTCATTCAGTCTTGCTCGTGCCGTGCGGTGCCCTTTAATAATGTGACCACAGCTACGGCATATCTTAGATTGTTGCTTATAAACTCCCCGGCGCCCGGCAGACTGTGAAGTCGGCCGATTGTTACTGCCCGGCCGGCGCCCGGTGCAAATGTGACTGAGGCATTTCCTGGGTGCGATGTCCTTAAATAACATCTTGGTTGTGATAGGCTTTCCTGGGTGGGATGGCTTGATATACCTTGTTGGCTATTTCTCCAACAAATTGAGTGGCAAGAAAGTGTGCAGAAAAGCTGTCAACCAACTTCTTGAATCACCCAATGGAAGCTACTAGAATGTTTTTGCTTCTTCTTGCTACAGAGATCGCCACACTCAGCAGATTGATAAGAATATGATTGTACTATTGGAAGAAATATGTATAACTTTTTTTCTTTCTTTTAGATATATATATATACTGGAGGTATTTTTGTCAGACCTCATTATGGGGTACCATTTCATACCTTAATGTGTGTAACAGGAGAGTGCCATCTGGTGTTAATAATGAAATTATTTTACATACCTCACAAATCTAACGTTCATATCAATGGCGCTAGTGCCATTATCCACCACCAGGGACTTATTACTACCTGTGACACTAGATATATATATATATATATATATATATATATATATATATATATATATATATATATATATATATATATATATATATATATATATATATATATATATATATATATATATATATATATATATATCTGTGTGTGTTTATTATTTTATTTTATTTCATTTATTTTTTTAGTTGCTGTTCTCTGCAATGATTTATGTTGAACACATAGCTTACATGCACATAATATTCTAGATTTAGATAGACCATGAAAATAGCCGTTATATTCTGCATTGCCTGATTCCTAAACTGCATTACAGCGTGAGGCAGAAGGAAAAGAAACCTGGATTACAATAGGCGCAACACATACAATGGTAATTTACGAGGGAAAACCAAGGTGATTCACAATGTGCACAGAACAATGGTGAAACAGAATGAGGAAAAAACCAACAGATCGCAAAGATATTCGATGATGCATTGTGCAGTTGGCTAAAACACATGTATCATAACACCGGTATCTGCAAACACAGCTTTCAAACTGTGACACTTTAAAAGCGTGAAATTAGATAATTTTGGAATTTTACAGGAACGACCATATATTATCACTGCCTCGTTGAAATATTGATATCATACGTGATAGTAGGATGGGTGTGAAACGCTCACTGGAGTTGTTCTCACTGGGATTTCACTGGGACTTTCTATGTGATTTTATATTTCATAATGTACTTGTTGATCTGATATGTTTTACACTATGCATACTATAGCGGCAAGTTCATTAGGTTACTCTTCAGTACCATTCATTTTATACTTTCAGAATATAGTGTTTATCAAAGATGGAATTACATAGGCACTCTATTTGACCTAAACACAGTTAATGCCTGAAACTTCATCAATTTATGTGCAAATTGCAATCTTATTTCAGTGCCAAGTTTGAATGATATAAATCTACCAATATTTATGTTTTAGTAATTTCATTATGAAAAACAATAATTATTGTTAGTATACAAAAATGAAAAAGTGTAAAGAAATATCGTCACTCATCGTCAAAAAGTCCCTGTCCTCAATAAATGAGGCTTGTCCCTGCTTATAAAATAGTGGCAAAATGGCTTGTAAAAAAAAGAGAAAAAAAATATAGAAAATCTTTAGACAATCAAAAGTAAGCTATCCATGACTCCAGCCATACATATTAAAGGGGGGTAGTGATCTTGCCGTGAAGAGATCTATGAAAACCCCAGATATGAGATGGGTAGTCTATAAAAAGATAAATGAAAACGAAGAAGGGTCATTTAGATTAACTTCATTTGGGAACGAAACTATCATGTGTACCTAATATTAATGAGATATACATTTCATGAAAAGACATTCAATTTGATATTTCCTTTGAGTAATTCTCATTATTTGTATTGTTTTCTTTTCCATTATCTTCAGGATATATGAACCCACTTCATTAAAAGGTCCAATATTTGGTATCAATCTGCTATTCTCTCAATGTGAAAGTTAACTGGTTTCAATACAAAGCTTCTTTCAAAATTGAAGTCAAGATGTCGCTATTAGGGCTGATATTAATTCTAGTTTTACCAATTGAAATAGAGATAACTAACTCAGAAGATGCCTATTTTTATTCATTTTAACTTAAGTCCTGGCAAGAATGTAGAATGTTATATCCTTTATCTCCCTTTTGTGCAGCTATTTTCTCCTGATACAGATATCCCTCATTGTTGCAACTCTCTCTCATTTGTGCAGCTGTCCTCAACTTATACAGCTTTCTCTCATCGTTGTCGCAATATCTCACTTGTGCAGATATATCTCACTGTTGTAATTATCTCCCCCATGTACAACTATTTCTCACTTGTGCAGCTATCTCTCACTGTTTTAACTGTTTCTCCTACTAATAGATCTGGCTACAAATGTTTGCATTTCACCCATGTGGGCCCCTTTGTGCAAAACCTAGTAAGACCTCAATAATTAAGCCAATAATTAGGTCAAATTAGCGATGCGATGTTTTTACAACTGAGCCCAAATACAGCAAATGTATGAAATATTTGAGAACATATCAAACAAATTGCTCAAACCATCACATAAACTTGCCAAATATAACTGAAGTGGAGACAACTAAGGGCAACGTGGTGAACCAAAAGCGAGATCGCACTCTCTTATCAGTGGCGAAAGTTACTGCAGCCAATACCTCACACCGGAACTTTTTTCAAATCTCGCCACACTTCCTCTCTGATCACGTTCATGCTTTTTTATTTATGTATGTAATTACAGTCTGAAAGTCAATAAGCAAGTCTGAGTGCACTGTTGGAACAAGAACGGCGATACTTTGTTGAGCTGAGTGAGCATCATAGAGCCATAGTGATCAAAGTAGGAGTCTGCAAATCCTTTGATAAAGCAGTAATAAAACCAAATTAAACTCACGAGCCAAAGAGTTCCAGGAATTGTTGGTCCTGGTTTGTGAATGGTCAAAGATCAAAGTCAAGGATGGAATTAAAGATTTTTAGCTGTGCTGTGGCTTATTTTAGAAAGGGGGCATATTCTGTTATTCTGTCTGTCAAACCATTTTCACCTGTGAAACTACTAAGTTATTTTCATAGCTATTTATAAATGTTATTGTCAGGGTATTAATCTGATCTATTTTACATAAGGCTTACATAAGGCTTTTACATAAGGCATCAAACAACAAACATTAATTTTCAAAATATACAATGGCAAACAATGAATTGTTCCTCACCTGTAATATCATGTGGAACATCCATTGACTCATTTTGCTCATTTTAGACATATAACACCACTACAAGAGTTTCACTATTGGAGTGATAAAGTCAGCCTACCATTTATATAGTATTTGCAATACTAAACGCAGGATCCCATTTATTTAGCAGAGTCTGTTAAGTTAGAAATTGATTGAAGTTTTAGACCCCGAGTAAAGACAATAATCAAATCATTTGTGAATGTTATGCTTGCTTGCTTGCTTGCTTGCTTGCTTGCTTGCTTGCTTGCTTGCTTGCTTGCTTGCTTGTTATGCTTGTGTTTTGCTTGCTTGCTAGGTTTGTTTCCTGCTTGCCGTCACCTTCAACATTATTTTAGTCACTTCGTGACGAGACCTAGTTGTATAATATCTCGCTGATTTGTCATGTCGTATGTCCTTGACACGACATCCCACAGATTTATAAGGACAATGGGTAAACCCTTTAGAAGCGAGCCTTAGCCAATGTGTGACATGCAAGAACTGATGCTAATAAGCTTGCCATCAAACCAAGGGCACCACAGCCTGTGGCCGGAATATTACAGATATTATAAAATATTTACATGGGATTTCATGCAATGTATCATCGATATATGTGTACAGAGGCCAAACAGTTGTGACAGGGACAAACCCAAATAGGCCAAAATAAAAACAAAAAACAGACACATTGTAATATCGAACAACACAAAAACAAACATTATACACCATGATGGTAACGTGTTCTCCACAAAGATTTAAAATTTCCTAATTATTGTAATTATTGTATCTAACTACGACAACATATTTCATATATACCAATCTGACAGCCATTGTCACACAGTAATTGGCCAGAAACCAACATCAAGATTTCTTAATTATTATTAATTACTTTAACAAAACTAGTTGAAGATCCAATCCCAAATATTTTATACAGAGAAAGATTAATTTTCTTTGAAAGAGATAGCCATTGTCACTCATTTATTTGCAAGAAATTACACAAACCTGATAATTTCTTTTTCAAACTAATTGAAAATACAATCCTAAATATTTAGTTTATGGAAAAGTGTTGATTTACTTTATAACCATTATTTATTACGATTGGCAAAAAAAAAACATGAGAAAATCTGAATTGATTCATTTTGGTTTAATTCTAATTTGCTATAATCTTAACTTAGTTTATATTGATTTGATTCTGATTCTTAAGTGCAAAACAAAATCTCTAAATATTGCTTTGCTCAATATTAATTTCAATTGCATTTCGTACCTCATTTCACTGAGGTACGAAAAATTAACAACTTAATTTGATATTTGTGCACCAAGATAGTTATAATTATCTTTCCCATACCTGTTTATGATATATCTCTAGACTGGTTACATGGCAATACAACAGAGATTGAGTGGACAATATGGATAGTCGGATTGTAGGAACGAAGAAGACAACAAGAAGCAAGAGAAAACAAAGATAATTTACAAATGGAAAATGTTTATTTTAGAGCTTAAGTGCAAGAATACAATTTTAAACTTATAACATGTAAAGGCTGCGTTGGTCAAAGCTAATATAAAGATCAGGTAACTACCAAGATATTGATTTTCAGCTTAAGAGAAAAACACGAGCTTGAAGATCAAGAAACAAATAGCAATACTGTCTAAGAGATTTCAATATAATTATTACTTGGAGCAGATGATTTGAACTGTACAACGATGGTTGTTTCTTGAAAATTATTCTTAACAATTATTATTTGAGGATGTTAGGTGAAAAATGAGAGACATCACAAAATGCAAAATCACAAAATGTATGATGTAAATACAGCTCCCATTAAATGTTAGGGTAAAGTTTGTGGTCAACTAAGTGATATAACTGAAAACACGTGTGATGCTCAGAGGTGAGGTTCTGTATGGTAGAAGGCATTGAATTGAATATTTTCTGCCTTTTGTTTGCTTGGTGTTTTACATCACTTTCAACATTATTTCAGTCATTTCGTGATGAGACCTACTTGTAGCAGATATAGTGCTGCCTCACTGAATTGTCATGTCGCAGGCCCTTGACATGACAACCCACTCGGTCACAGATTTACAAGGACAATGGACTAACTCTTTGGCACGGTCTCAGGTCATGTGTGAAATTGTATCATGAATTCAATTTCGGCACGGCAGGGATTGAGCCCACGACCTTTGGATCACCACAGAGGAACTGGTGCTAATAAGCTCTAATCAACTGCGCCACGGCCCGTGGCCTATATTCCGCCTTGGTTCTTAATGCATACGTTACCTCTCATCACAACACTCATAAACAAATCAACCATGGATCTTGAACTATTAAAAACTGCAGAATTACAGACCAGTATCCAAACTTGCTTACTTTTCTAAGCTGATTGTGTGAATAGTACCCAAGCAATTTATGAGCTACTTGCAGGCAAATAATATAAGGAGTATTTTTCAATCAACCTTCGAAAAGTTCTTTTTTATATGACACAGACTTCCTCTGAGTAAAAGTGATTTTTTAATGGATATTAAAAGGAACAAAACTGCTATTCTGGAGTTATTAGATTTAATAATGGCTTTTGACACTATAGACCTTCAGATAATTTTAAATAGATTAAATAAAACATATGTGGAGTGACAAATATAGTTTTAGATTGGTTTAAATCATATTTATCAAATTGAAACCAATGTGTATATCTGAGCATGCAAATATAAAATAGGGTGAGCCCAAGGGATCAGTCTTTGGCCCAATACTTTTAACCACATATATTGATCCACTTACAGAAATCATATGGAAAAGTAAATATGGATTTAAACATTGGGCTCTTTATCTTCAAATGAGACGGCAAAGTCCTACAATGGAAACATATATGTATTAAGGATTCTTATTAGATTACAAAGTGAAGCTGAATTATGTTAAAACTGGTATGACAATGTGTGCGGAATAAGTTTGTATTTTGAAAATAATACCATACCTGCCTCAATACAGGGAGGAGATGCTGATTTGCCCTGTTCTAGTGATAACAGAGATATGAGAATAATCACAGATGAGTAATATACTTTCGGAGAGGAAATAAGTTAATGTGCGAAAACAGATTATTTTAGTTGAAAATAAACACTCATTAATAAAGAATTGTTTAAATGAAATGAACAATAAACATACTTATATCACATTAACATTAGATTAAAGGAACTCACAAGGAGTCACAACATGTAAAATAACTAATTTGCAAGACATACAAAACTCTGCAGTCAGAGGAGTTGGGAAAATGGGAAAACATGAGCTTATCAAAGAAAAGCTCCAAGAATTGAATTGGTTACCACTGAGAGCCAGGATAGATATTACGATAGCCCTATGAGACCACACTATAGTTAGGTATTGACTTTATTGAACACAAGCGTCCAGAGTAGTTGGGAAAATGGCAAAACATGAGCTTATCACAGAATAGCTCAAATAATTGAATTAACGGCAAGAACCAGAATAGAATATAAGACTAAACGATAGTTAGGTTCTAACAATACTGAACACAAGGACTTGGGAATGTGGGCCACATATCACTGTACCCAAATCCTGAAACTTTCTGTGTGAGAAACTGAGATTGAAAGTAATACTTTGAACTATTCTTTGGTCTCACAATTAAAATGAGGCCTTTGAAGAACTGGATTCATCATCGTCCACCTCAAATTCCTCTTTTGATTCCTTCTTCAAGTTGTTTGGGTCTCTCCTTTTTACACGTCTTTGGTTCCTCCTTTCAGTCTTCCTTTGATATTCTCCCTTTGACTCGTCCTTTGGCTCCTCCTTTGAATGTTCCTTTGATATGCTCCTTTTGACTCGTCCTTTGGCTCCTCCTTTGAATCTTCATTTTATATTCTCCCTTTGACTCGTCCTTTGGCTCCTCCTTTGAGTCTTCCTTTTATATTTTCCCTTTTTAAACGTCTTTGGTTCCTCCATTGAATCTTCCTTTGATATTCTCCCTTTGACTCATTCTTTGAATCTTCCTTTTATATTCTCCCTTTGACTCGTCCTATTATATGTATGAAACACAAGATAAACTAGAATGCTGCCTTGACAATGGTGTGGTGCAAGTTGAGATTTTCTGATTAGATATATTTTTTTCGGTAAAATTACTTTTGCAATGCTGATATATATTGTCCAGGTGTTAATAAAAATGTCAACTTGTGTAAGAGTCAGGATTATTTCAAAGTAACATAATACTTATAAGGCTGTAAGGGGAAACTTTTCTCGGATTGATTTGTTCTACAGGTGTACATTTTAGAATTTGTTCCCACATATTACAAATAGCTTTAACTGAGCATAGTCATTTCTGGATGCTCAACATAGATGTTGAAAATTGATTTTCCCCATTTAATCAATTTGGAATTAGGAGACCTTAAGACTATATAGAATAATTACCATGCAGTTGTAAACTGTGGTCCGTCCCGTGCTTGCTGTCCTTGTAAATTTGTGACTGGGCGTGATGTCTGCTGCAAGTTAGTCTCGTCATGAAATGACTGTTGACATTATGTTGAACGTGTTGTAGAAGCCATAAATAAATAAATTTGATTTTGTCTCTAACACAATACGTGTGAATGCATTCGCTGCTTTGACCTACTCGATGTTTTAATTCCACAACGACTCTTAAGTTTTACCTCCAAAGTCAGGTATATTCTCTTATAGAAAAATCCATCACTATTTTTCATGCAGTGGATTTCAGTTCTGTTTGGAAGGGGAGTGAAGCTCAGTCAAATGGTATTTTCTGATCTGATATGAGCAGCATCGGTCTGCCTTCGCAACATGGAATCTTGAAAAAAAAAAACAGTTTATGAGCATCAGGCTTTTATGAACACAATAGTGATTAGTAATATTTCTCAAGATACATGTCATCAATCCTTTAATCCTGTTGGATTATCGTGTGAACCCTTGGCACTAATCCTTCTTTGACGTTGTGGGATTAGCGGCATGACAGTCTAACTTATCAAAAGCATTATCAGCTCTCTTCTAAGGTTAATACGTGAGGTTCAGAAAGTTAGGTGGAGTCTACCTTCACCTTTTTGAGCAAATGCATTCAAATCATGAAGATACTACTAGACTGAGTCCAAATATATTAGGACTATCAAGGACCTTTCATTGAAATGGGTTTGTGCAGCAAGCGAATAATGTTATTGGAGGATTGCTCTGATTGGTTGACGTAAATATAGAACAGGGAACCCCAAACAATGGCCACAGCATACGGGCACCTGCGAGGTAGTTTACTGTCCGTGTATTGGACAGTTATTAGTGTCTATGAAGATACATCCTTCAGTATTTAGGACATTGTCTTCTTAAAAAAGAGATATTCAAATTGTCCTTATGTCAGCTTAATTATAGTTGGTTTGCATAGTTATAATTGGTTGTGCATAGTTATGGTTTTGCAAAGTTATAATTGGTTTGCATAGTTTAATTAATCCTGATATTTATTTCTGATTAAAACATACGCACAGAGATAATGCAGCTAATTTTCATTTGCCATGATATGTATTTCCTGTAAAAGGAAATACCAATCTTTAAAAGGAAAGTCTTTGGTATGGAACCAGCGTGGAAGACGTAAAAGTTTTAAAATGGGGCAGGGTCCCGAGTACATCCGAGTGCACGTATTCATACGTGATACTGATAGCCAAGCTAGGATAGCACTCAAAACATGGAATATGCATCATATCTCTTAAGGGCCTAATACACAATGTTTTTGCCCACAGTACATATTACAGAACGGTTAATGAAATCTGAATGATCCAAGTATCGTAAACTAAAGCCATGTATTGAAGTAAATTCAAAACTTGCAAAAAATTGTCATGTGCAAGTTTTCGTTAAGTTAAACGGGATCAAAATTCCATTGCATTTCTGGCATGCTGCTATTGTAAGGGCGAACTTTCAATCAATTTAAGCCCCCATTCTTACTATAATCAATGGATTATATCATGCTGAACATGCTCTGCATGCAAACATTTGGGTATGTGGCTCTGTATTCCTCAGAAAAGGAATCATGATTCAATAATGTTCTGCATATTTCAACAGGGATCACCTATGACTGTCAGTGGGAATCAATTCTATCTGTCAGTGAGGATCATATCTGATTGTTAGTGAGGATCATATATGAGTATCAGTGAGGGTCATATATGAGTATCAGTGAGGGTCATATATGAGTATCAGTGAGGATCATATATGAGTATCAGTGAGGATCATATATGAGTATCAGTGAGGATCATATATGAATATCAGTGAGAATCATATATGAGTATCAGTGAGGGTCATATATGAGTATCAGTGAGGGTCATATATGAGTATCAGTGAGGATCATATATGAGTATCAGTGAGGATCATATATGAGTATCAGTGAGGATCATATATGAATATCAGTGAGAATCATATATGAGTATCAGTGAGGATCATATATGAGTATCAGTGAGGATCATATATGAGTATCAGTGAGGATCATATATGACTATCAGTGAGGATCATATATGAGTATCAGTGAGGATCATATATGACTATCAGTGAGGATCATATATGAGTATCAGTGAGGATCATATATGAGTATCAGTGAGGATCATATATGAATATCAGTGAGGATCATATATGAGTATCAGTGAGGATCATATATGAGTATCAGTGAGGATCATATATGAATATCAGTGAGGATCATATATGAGTATCAGTGAGGATCATATTTGACTCTCAGTGAGAATCATATATGAGTATCAGTGAGGATCATATATGACTATCAGTGAGGATCATATATGAGTATCAGTGAGGATCATATATGAGTATCAGTGAGGATCATATATGAATATCAGTGAGGATCATATATGAGTATCAGTGAGGATCATATATGACTATCAGTGAGGATCATATATGAGTATCAGTGAGGATCATATATGAGTATCAGTGAGGATCATATATGAGTATCAGTGAGGATCATATATGAGTATCAGTGAGGATCATATCTGATTGTTAGTGAGGTTCATATCTTTCTGTAAATGAGTATCATATATGGCTGACAGTGAAGATATTATATGAGTATCAGTGAGGCACATATCTGGCTGACAGTGAGGATCATATCTAACTATCAGTGAGGATCATATCTGACTGTCAGTAAGGATCATATCTGGCTGACAGTGAGGATCATATCTTACTCTCAGTGAGGATCATATCTGACTGTCAGTGAGGATCATATTTGACTATCAATGAGAATCATATCTTACTCTCAGTGAGGATCATATCTGGTTGACAGTGAGGATCATATTCAACTATCAGTGAGGATCATATCTGGCGGTCAATGAGGATCATATCTGACTGTCAGTGAGGATCATATCTGGCTCTTAGCTGGAAAAATATCTGGCTGACAGTGAGGATTATATCTGGCTCTCAGTGAGGATCATATTTGACTATCAGTGAGGATCATATTTGACTCTCAGTGAGGATCATATTTGACTCTCAGTGAGGATCATATTTGACTCTCAGTGATGATCATATTTGACTCTCAGTGAGGATCATATTTGACTCTCAGTGATGATCATATTTTACTATCAGTGAAGATCATCTCTGGCTATCATTGAGGATCATATAGAGGTTCACAATTTATCACTTTGCATCACACAACAACTCTTATATCAATATGGTATTTTAACCTTATCAATATATTACATTAAATGATACCAATGAAATATGAATCATTATAAAATATTGGTACTTTAGTAATGTCTTTTGATGTCTAACCACTTGTTCTTAGGTGATACACCGGCATATTGTATGGTCTTGTTAAGGACCTTGATGCACTGACATCGTCTGCAGAAGTAGTGGTGATTGTTGAACGCTGAGACAAAACAACTTTCAATAAAACCGTTCCATTCTGTCTCGGCTTATATGCATGTTGAGATGGGTACAGTCCAGGTTTTGTTACATCTGGTGCGGCTTAATACACTTTCTTGGAGTCTGCTGTCCTGCTCTGAATGTTATAAGGCAAAATAAAATGCTGCAGGTAGATAGCTGTCTAGACTTGGAATGCAAATTTTCTTGCTTGAGATTTTTTTCCATTTTAAAAGAGCACCATAATAGGTTTATGTTTCTCTTGAGAGAAAATTTCTGACCTGGAAGGAGCCTTACTGCAAATGAAATCCAAGGTTGAGATTATATATTTGAAATAAATTAAGAATGAGAATTTAGTTTGGAGGCACTATTAATTCTGATGTTGTAAGCCAATGTAAATGCACTGATGGCTAAATGTTGGTTGGAAATTGTATAAAACTCTCTGAAAATCTTTACGCATATTTCTTAGAATATATTACACAAGATTTGTTATTTTCCTGTTTGAAAGGGATATTATCTGGTTTAAGAGGATTTTGATTTCTTTTCTTTCTTTCAGAAAGTGCAAACTGGGTGAAAAGTCTAACTTGGTAACAATGACAGACAAATGAGAAGAACAAACGGGGTAAAAAAGGTCATAGAAACAGAAAAGGAATTAAGAAGTACGAACAAAAATAGCTGAGAAGGTCAGGTCTTACAGACAGAACGGAGTACTTAGATTATGGATAAAGGGTCTTATAGATAGAATGAACAAATGGCTTTAATCATTAAGTGAACTTTATGCCACTGTGTCTATATTACAAAGCAGGCATATACTCAAATGTTAAGAGAGCATGTTCTCTGATTAAAACTCTCTGATTTAAACCTATAGATGACTTTGTGGCGATTTTGCGTTGGCGTACCCGACCTTTTCACCAAATAAAACTGTTCTATATGGCTCTATGCATGTTGTGTATTAATTACCATAATCAAGACCAATAATGAGGTAAAATTTGAAAAAGAAATAGTGACGTAATGCATTTACATGTGTAATCCTTCTCATAATGTGGAGAAGAATTAAGTCATCGCTGTGTACTACCTCAAGGGCTTTATAGAGGGCGCCACTCAAATCCTCAGGAAAACAACCTTAGGGTAATATGTAAACTGACAGGAATCTTGTTGCATAACCATCACATGTGACGGCATTAGGGAGATCTCTCAGCGCATACATTGAAGCAGTTGCCCCAATATGTCTCCACGTATCACTTGCTTGACTTGGTGTGAAAAGCCAATGAAAGAAAGTACGTGGCACGCCGCTCAAGATGCCTGCTTTGTGGTGGGGAAGGGGGAGAGGAGGCAAGGCGGGAAGGTACACTGAGGCCCGTGAAAGCATTAACAGCAGCTGAACACTGATTATAATGGCAGCGCCGCTCTCTCTTTTCTTTCTCTCACTCTCTGATAAGCGACGAGTGCGTGGCTGCTCCCGCACAACGCAGTGATGTGGCCGCGCAGGGATATCGCCTGACCACAGCCCAGTGTACCCGACAGACGCAGTGTTGCCGCGGAGGAGGGAAGTTCCCACCAGCGATCTGCCAATTTGTGTGTGGAGTACTTGAGTAACGACAATCTATGAAGACACTCACATGTCTTTTTGGCATTCAGGTGAAAGAAGAACGAATTGAGCTTAGAGACTTTGACTGTCCAAACAAGCAAAAGATCCATTATACTGACCAGGGGAAATTAGTGAAACGCCAAGAGCTGGCACATCACTTGGTTTGAGGTAAGTTTAGAGTCAGACCAAGTTTTATGTGTGTGCGATATCTCTTAGTATATCTATTCCGATGGAAACTTTAAGTGTCACTCAGTTGCACTTGATTTTGCGGCATTTTGTGTCTGTCCATTGTGTACTCAAAGATAGCGGACACGTGCGAGTTGGCCTATTAGCTAGTTATCATGATTTATCAGGAATTCAAAGGTCAAAATTGGATTGACAATATTTGGGGAAGAACCGACACTGTCATCATATTAATTAATCCAACTCGCCTGGCATGAAAATATCCGACAACAAGGTTGATTCTTTTTATACAAGAAAAAAATGTGCCCGAGTTTCAACTCTAATGGTTAAACATTAGTACAGCATTTCATTGCAAATTAAAATGCATCTTTCAAAATGTCATTTGGCAATCCCACATCAAATAAATTGAATTATAAATCAATTTCTAATTTAACAAAAGAGTTGAGCTTTATTAAACTGGTTAATCAGGTCCTGATTTATTTTTTTATCCATCAATAACATATTGCAAACCCAGTTCAACAAACAACCTTTATAAGGTGGAAAGATTGATTTTGCAAAGTGACCCAAGCCGGCGTATGTGTTTATGAAATACAATCAGACATGAAAAAGTTATTACTTTCCAATTCAGTCAAAGGATATTCTGAAATACAGCCGCCTGTTCTGCTATTTAGCGATATGTGTGTAGGATAATTATTCCGGAAGGTGAGACATGTTCTAGACTGGGTTCCATCTCAATCCTCCATGATTGGGGTCGGGTACAAGACAAGACATGTACATGTTATTTTCTACCTGACTGCAATTGGCATCACTTATCTGTTCTTACGTTAACACTTTTCTTCATATTTTATAAGAACCATATCGTGTCTTTACAAAATTTGATATCGTTCACACCGTCCCCGTATATTCTATGCTATCCGTAGATGTGTCTAGAATTAATTTCAATAATGTACACACTATTAATCAGCCTTCACAACAAAATATCTCCATGTCTAAATTCCCACGCATTTATTCTCTGACACCACCGGTTTCTGTAATGGCGGTTACGTTTGCCACATCTACTTTGTGTGGATTTGTTAAGTGTTTATTTTCTTTGACGTGTTGGTAATTTACATTTGTAAAACGATGGTTTGCTTTTATTGACACATTATTTGCAGAATATTCGCATCTCTTCTCACGACTGCGATACATGTTTTGCGCTTTTTCCATCTCTGATTGCCATTTATTCCTAACTCATAAGAGAAAAATAATGAGGATCAATTTCCTTAATGGAATGGTTGTCAGTTCAGACAACTCTAGAACATAACACATTAAAGGAAACACATATTTAACAACTTGACACTTAACAGAACAAATGTGAGACTTCCAACAAATATATACATACACCCAAACAGGTTCATTTGCAGTGTCAGCTTGTCCACCCACAAATGTGTTTATAATTACCTGCTCAGGCTGGCCTACATAATGCCTACATAATGGTGAGTACTACCAGAGTAGCTCATAGCGCTACATGGGATGGACGCATCGTGATTATCAATGTTAGTTCTTGATGTTACATCTACATAATTGATCAGCATATATTGTATGACACACATCAGTGTTTCACCAGTACAGTATCACTCAAATATAATCAGACATAAAAGAGGGATAGACAGTGCTTTGAGAGTTTTATACATAATTCAAAAGGTCATCCCTCTCCATCCAAAAAAATGACCATTATTCTATCATTATGATATAATACAATATCAGATAGGACTAGTATATACTCTAGGATACTTTCAAAGGCCACAGGCCATGGTGTAGTTGGTTGAAGCACAAGCTTGTATGCACCAGTTGCTCTGTGATGTTCCAAATGCCGTGGGTTCAATTTCCGGTCATGCCGAGATTGCATTCACGTTTAAATTTTTCATATGACCTGAGACCCGTTCCTGATGGGTTCACCTATTATCCTCCCAAATACCTGTGACTGGCTGAGTCGTTATGTAAAGTATCTGCGACTTGAGGCAATCAGTGTATATACTTCAAGTAGGTCTCGTCATGAAATAACTGAAATAATGTTGAAAATGACGTAAAATCCAAACAAACCTACATACATATTCTGTGAAACATCGTGTGAAAATGTATACTTTTCTGGAGTTAAATTACCATATATGTGACGTAGTAGATGTCACTTTCTGGGGCTGATTGTCAGTTTCTGGAATTAGTGACCATAAATAGGTGATGACGTCATTTACATTTTCCCACCACCACCAGGATGTGCCCACGTGCGAGTCACTTCCTTTTCCTGTTGTACAATCTGGGAAGAATGTCAGAAGGTTGAAAATAATCTGGTCTGCTCATTACCGTTATCTGAATGCACTCAGTCCACCCCACAGACAACTTATATATTGTACATCACTGCATGTGTTTTCCCAAAGAACAAAAATAACATGGCGTAAACTTACAAAACTACGCCAAAAATACATATTTATTCAAATGTTTCCCCAAAAAATGCAATGCAACAAAATATGATTATTTGATAGTATACAATATTGTAGAAAGTTTCTTGGCGCCTCGGATTTTGATACATTGGAGTTGTTCATTGATATTACTACATGTATTACTACATGTATTTCCGCTGTAGATTTTACATTAATTTCAGATATTTTATATCGGTACATACTACGCCTCGGCTTTTCATACACTTTGATTAACAAATGATATCAAGATGGTCCATAGGAACAGACCTAAATAGCATGTATCTACAGGTTAGGTTTTCACACCTTTATATCCACACATCACGTGGTTATGACAGTAGTTACAGCAGCACAAACCTACACGAGATTAGAGACATATCGAGTTTATCAACACATGTACAGTACCCTCAGCATGACATCATCAAGACAATCTGGAGATAAGTACTTATAGAAGCTGTGTGTGATAAATGCACAGGAAGCCATGTGTGGTCGCAATGGCCCTAATTGGCGGCAGATCAAAGGGTAGCATCTCAGTACTCTCCGCAGCCATTTTCTTAGGTCTCCCTTAACTTCTTACCTGGTAGCCATTACATTACGTTTTCAGCACAAACCTCTTTGGTTTCAAACAAACACTTCCTGTAGATCACAAGTGAAATCAAAACGAACGTTAGAAGTATCCCGCGTTTAGTCAGGGCGTCGGCCTCAGGTAGGTTTTTTTTCATTTTCATGTCAGAACGCTATTACCTTAATTCGTAGCGACCCAGAGGAGATTGTTTTCCACACTAGGTCACAGGTATGGGAAAATGGGATTTACCTGAGATAGTATTTTAAACAGGTTGATGTTGATTGGCAAAGCGTTCATTACCACCGAGAGTTCATCTGAAGAAACCCTACCTTAAAGACATTAGGTGTGTTACAAGGTTCTTATATAATGTTTTAGAATGCATTGGTTTGGTTTGGTTTGGTTTGGTGTGCAGACACAGTATTTGGCAGAAAAGAACGATGTCAATTTCATAAGGCGTCTACGGCAACAGCGTCCCACATGAAAAGAGCCTCTGACAGATTATATATCAGAGAGAAACCATCTCTGATTGATTATGTCTCTGACAGATTATATATCAGAGAGAAACCATCTCTGATTGATTATGTCTCTGACAGATTATATATCAGAGAGAAACCATCTCTAATTGATTATGTCTCTGACAGCTGGTATTATGAAAATAACCTCTGACATCAGAGAGACACCGTCTCCGAGAAGGTTTCTGATTGATTATGTCTCTGACAGATGGTATATCGGATTGATAATTTTGTTATTGACTGCATTTCTGACTGGCAATGTTTCTGACACATGATAAAGCTAATGGTATCCCTACTGGTATCCCTACTGGATAGCTTCTCTGACAGACATTGACTCCAGTATCCATTCTCTCTGACAGACATTGACTCCAATAAGCAGTCTCTCTGACAGATATTGACTCCAATAAGCAGTCTCTCTGACAGACATTGACTCCAATAAGCAATCTCTCTGACAGACATTGACTCCAATAAGCAGTCTCTCTGACAGACATTGACTCCAATAAGCAGTTTCTCTGACAGAGTTCGATGAACTCTCAGAAAAATGAAACCACCTATCGTAGATATAGTGAGATAGTGTCTCTGACAGACGATGTCTGACCAATATTGATACACATTTCCTCTGACAGACAAGATCTCTGAAATGCACTCAGCGAGTTCTTCTGACAAAATCTCTGAAATGCACTCAGTGAGTTCTGTTGATGGACCACATCTCTGAAATGCACTCAGTGAGTTCTGCTTACAGACAACATCTCTGAAATGCACTCAGTGAGTTCTGTTTACAGATAACCTCTCTGCACTCAGTGAGTTCTGCTGACAAACCATATCTCTGAAATGCACCCAGTGAGTTCTGCTTACAGACAATATCTCTGAAATGCACTCAGTGAGTTCTGCTTACAGACAACCTCTCTGAAATGCACTCAGTGAGCTTATATTGTGAGAGTAGATATACTTCCTCGTCTTGTCACGATTCATTATATAATATTTTCCCACATCATGTTGCTGAATAAAATATGATATTCTACTGGGGATGTTATTTAGACATGAAGTGGAAAAACAGGATATTCACAGTAAAAATGTAAATGTGTTTATTGAGAACAACATAATAGTTAAAGAAGAATATACTGAACGATAACGTAATATCAAGAATATATTAAAGGGCAACTTAATTTCACAAATAAAAATATGTTAAAGGACAACGAAATATCAAGAATATATTAAAGGGCATTATCATGAAGGAAGTAAACTGTAATCGACTTCCTCAAGTGTTCAGTGCAGCTTTAGAATCAAATAGGGTGGAATTAAATATTCATGATCTTTTTTCTTTGAAAATATGCATATTTTCAATCTAATATTTGTATATTATTGTTTATAGATTGTGAACTCTGTATAAAAGTCAAGTGAAACACGTCACCAGGAATAAACATTTTGAGTAACACAGATCTGAGTGATCATAAGGTCTCGGTTCTTCTGGGTGATATTAGGGGCATGCACAGAAAAACCAGCTCATAAAGTAGGGAGCATTTTCATCAAGGTGATTGCCTTGAAATATCGGCTTGCAGACTCATGCGATTCTTTCTGGAAGATTCCTTGCACATCCACTTTAGAAATAGTATATTTTCACCAGCACTTAACTTCATCATTGTTTAGTTTGAACTGTGGCATTGCCTGGAATAATTTATCAAACAACTCCATCAAATCTCAGTATCAATTATAGTGATATTTTCCAAATGCGTATAATATTAAAGTAAAAAGCAATAAATTCTTAAATGCTTAGTACATAAATGATAAGAAACAGTCTGGGAGATAAGGAGTGCGGGGTGGGCAGGCTAAATGCCGTGGGAATATCTCAAATATACTCAAAGAATAGTGTTCTTTGGGTCTGTTTCTGGTGACTTAGAAGAGAAGAAATTACTGAAATAAATCTAAAAGCATAGATATTTTAATTTTATTACGACTTCATAATATTTTCGGTATTTTTAGATTTAAAAAAATGATAATTAATAAACTGTATCGTGTCTGCTATACTTTTGTGTTTATTAATGTCACTTTAATCCATTTTAATCCTTAATGAGAAAGAGATTAAGGGACACATAATGGAACAATGGAATTTGCTATAATGGATCGCTTTAACATTCACAGCCAATCATATTTCATGGTCAAACAAAGGACTTCATTGTATTATCGCCTGAATATTTCTTTTAATGATTTGTTTATTACCACAATGGCAAGATTACAAAAATACCACAACACGCTATGTAACAAGAAAGCAACACATTGCCATATGCACACAGGGATAGATTATAGCGTGAACAATTAACATTACAACTACGAATTACAACGTTATTGGGAACACAAAATGTTATCCTGTCTGTATAGTTCAAAATATGGGTAGTCTATATAAAAAAACTGGCTTGAATATAATAAACCTGATAAGTGTAGATGGCTGATAGTATGATGCAAACATTGCCAGCCTTCTATTGATCCTGGGAACTATACAGAGCTGACTGGGAGCTGACTAAAAGATTAGCTACACACCATAATACAATACAGATACAAAACCTCTGTGGCTGAATTAATCTCTGTCACGAAGCAAGACAAAAGAACTTGTATATATTGCCAGTTATTGTGCATGTATACTTTACGTTTATTATAACTGTACCCCGATTCCCTTCAGTACTTTTTAAAGAGTGTGAAACCATTATTTTTGGTGGGGGGTTTGTTGGCAATAACGATATATTCTTGGAATAGAGCTATACTATTTGAACGCCAAGCTAACTATATCCGTAAATATGTTGGTATGTTTGACATTTACATACATGTATAATTACTTGAACATTATAATATTTGACATTTAACAAATACCTTATGTCAAGACAGGTGGGCGATTTTGTTCAGAAGTTGGAGTCATATATATATTTGATCACGCATGAAAGTGAACCAATAACAATAAGTGCATGACTCCTTTCTGTCACGCATATGTTATGGTCACGTGATAGTCCTGCGTGACGAATTGGAATGTCTTTATGCGTGACAGGATAGGTGATTGGATCACACTATTGAGGGAATGTCAATGGGATTCAGTGCAAATATGGACATTACACAAAGTAATAATAAAAAAAATGATTCAGATAATGACAAAAAATGATTTAGAGCGGTACCTAGAAATGGTGTCAATGTATTTGTACCTGGGAATGGTGTCACACAAACGCTGACTGCGCCTCGTTATCGCATCGGTAGAGCGAGTCGCTGGCGACCCCTGGTGACGAATCGATTATTATTGTCGAGCTGTGGTAGCCCTTTTCTCTCAGGATGTGGAGTTACATAACAGACAGTGAGACACTTCCAAATTGGCCACCACGATCTCTGGCTCAGCTAAAGATAAAATTATGTCTCTCAAAGAATAAAAGAACCTTTAAGAAGAAGAGAGAAAACAGGTTGGTGTACAAAATGTATTGTGAACGTGATAGCGGGAATGTACTTGTATGAGATGCAATGTTGCGTAAAATAAAAAAAACGAGAATTTACGAGATTTAGACGGTAATATTTATCTTCTATTATTTAAGATAGAACCAAACATATATCGCTGTCTTATTCAGAGAACAGGGATTTTTGTTTTTTCGAGAGTGATCTCCCTCCATCTCTTTCTGTTTTAAACAGCCCTGATTTATTATCATAATAATTGTATATTGTGAGTATCTGAGCACAAAAGAGAGATTGGTTGGCATATACAATGTACACGTATGTGTATGACATCCCGGGTCAAGTTCCACTTCATACGTGAAAGTTTTGACAAAGCAGATGCCAACACATCAACGCCTAATGAGAGCCATACAGCCATTTCAACAAGTGAGATCTCGTAGGTATCACGTGACCGGGTCACGTGGCACCGTGATTTTGGTATACGCCTAGTGTCCTGTCAGTGCTTCATTCTTCATTTTGCGTACATTGTTCTGTACTTCTGTGGTATCCATTGTTCCGCAGCAAACCCCAGACAACGAAGTAAAAATACATTTAGCTTTTCTTTGCCTCTTGTACATGTCTATGGCAGAGTCAGACGTTTCCCTCTAGGATTTCCATGTATTTTCTAAAAAGAAAACAAGGGTCTGTAAATACTAATAAGTCGGTGTTTATCGGTAATAATTGTTTGTTTTTACTTGCGCATGCGCACTGATAGGCATTATGAATATTTTGTCCATGTAAGCACCAGTTGTTTTATCAGCGGGAACTGACTCCTTCTATTATAAGTTATTTGATTTACCATTTTTGCCCATATTGACGATAAGGAATAGGACCGTTCACACTGACTGGGCTTCTCTACGGTCAACAGACGTATTGGCTCCCTACAAATTTGTTTCAAGTGTAATTTCACAATGATAATGGATATTACAAGTGATGCATCTGATTTTTTTTGTTCCTAATTATTCCACACATATTTCTAGCTGTTACTTGACATAGGAGAATGTGTAGGATGGGTGCTGTGCGAGTAGGAAGCATGTGTCTGTCTAGGAGGCAATGGCGAGGCCATGTCTTTATGACATGTGATCAAATGCCAGTATTATGTGGCTTCCCAGCATTCTATCAACATGACGCTTGTTTGGAAAATGAACACTAGGACTTAGTTTCTGTATTATATTACATTGGATGGGTCATGACATAGAACATCATAATTTCTCTGCACTGTTAATAGTTGCAACAGTAAATTTGCTTTTAATTTACAGATGAAAATTTGCTGCCTGCACAGTTACCACAACATTTGCTGTAGATTAATGGTATGACAGCATACTTTAGTTACAGTACATCCGCTTTAAACATGCAGCAATATTTACTGTATTTCCACAGTTACTTTTTACAGTATATGTAAAAAATCACATGGGCCCTCAATAGATAAGCTTGGGAGAGAGAGGGGATAGACATTCAGGTTGTGTGTAATCCTTATTTGGCATTTTTAGGTACACAAAATTTGCTTTAAAAATACAGCAAAATTTACTCTATTTCTACAGTTACCTTTTACAGTGTATGTAAAAAAAACACATGGGCCCCAAATAGATAGGCTTTGGAGAGAGAGGGGATAGACATAGAGGTTTGTGTGTCCTCCTTATTTGGCTTATAGGATCTGGCTAATATTGCTGTCTGATATCTGGATTTGGTTTCTCATTATCAGACCAAGCTTACACTCGACCATATTATAATATCTGGCTTGTGGCTTGAAGCAGTATGGGGGCGGTTCACTATTATATTACTGTGAAGTTTTAGGTTCCAAATCAGCCTTTTACAGATTTATATATTTCTCAATAAAAAAGCACCATACCATCTACCTCAGAGGGTGATACAATATTCGCCTTTTAAAACATGGGTCACCTGAACTTGACCAGGGCCTTTTTGCTGCAGCAGCGTAAATTTACACGATCCCCCTCCCCCCCACCGCTCCCCGCCCCCACTCGCCACCCCCTTTTTGAGTAAAAACACTGTGCTTTGTGTTGCATTACAAAAGAAAATCACAACTCACGCAGGATTTGAAAATTAATATGACAGGAAACCAAACGAAAATGAAAAACGAAGTTGTGCAATATTTTCAAAGGTTTGATAAAAGGTTGCAAGACAACCGCATCGTATCAATGTGCCATCAAGTAGCAGAAAAACAAAAAGATGGCTGCCACAGTCATGATATGTGGCTAAAGCCCACTAACAATCCTGACTTCCAGCCTGTTGAATTGACATCTAAATCATTCAGACTTAAATGCAGAGCAAACGCCAGCATACATATACTTTCCCATCAATAAATTTTAAACATTAGTACCGGCCAATAGCTCAATCTACCCTGGATTATTTTACTCTGTGCCTTGGCCCCCTAGGTTAATAGCGGGCCGCATGCAACATTGATAGTGATCATGGATACCACATGGGCAATATTTGTGTATACCTATCACCTACAATAACACCTATTACCGCCACAGTCAAATCAGCACACACGTGTTTCAAGTTAGGCTGCTATCAGAGTGGTGGGATGGAAACAGTATTATGACAACTAATCTTCTTAAATCCTCCTTAAACCATCAATATATCCGCTTCACAACTTCAACATATCCTCCTGAGATTTGTAACAAATCCTCCTGAGATTTGTAACATGCCCTTCTGAGATTTGTAACAAATCCTCCTGAGATATGTAACAAATCCTCCTGAGATATGTAACATGTCCACCTGAGATATGCTTCATTCTACCTGAGATTTGTAACATTCTATATGAGATTTGTAACATCCTGCATGAGATATGTTACATTCTGCCTGAGATTTGTAACATTCTGCCTGAGATTTGTAACATCCTGCTTGAGATTTGTTACATTCTGTCTGAGATTTGTAACATCCTGCATGAGATATGTTACATTCTGCCTGAGATTTGTAACATTCTGCCTGAGATATGTTACATTCTACATGAGATGTGTTACATTCTGCCTAAGATATATGCTACATTCAACAAAGAGGTCATACTCTGGGTCTCACTCACCCTCATAAAGGTCCCTCATAGTGTGGGACTGTCACATGATGTGCTGTATGATGCGGTCCTACATTGTTAGTAGTTTCATTCTGTCTCAGATATGTAACATTCTACCTGAGATGTGTAACATTCTACCTGAGATGTGTAACATTCTACCTGAGATTTGTAACATTCTACCTGAGATTTGTAACATTCTCCATCCGATTTGTAACATTCTGCCTTAGATTTGTAACATTCTGCCTTAGATTTGTAAGATTCTACCTGGGATTTGTAAGATTCTACCTTGGATTTGTAACATTCTGCCTTAGATTTGTAACATTCTACCTGAGATGTGTAACATTCTACCTGGGATTTGTAACATTCTACCTTAGATTTGTAATATTCTGCCTTAGATTTGTAAGATTCTACCTGGGATGTGTAACATGCTATCTTAGATTTGTAATCTCAAACATCTCGAAGTTGACATATCGAGATTTGTAACAAATCTTCCTGTTATATGTAACATATCATTATTGTAAACATTTGATATGGATAAGTGAGGTGTTGTCAGAGCGAGACGCTGCCAAGGTGAGACGCTGTCAAAGAGGCAGTGGTGCTTTTCTCTGCTTTAGGAAGTTCTCCTAATGACGCACCTTAACATTTATACTCCACCGTATCTGATAGAACATGAGAAGGTCTCGGAGAAAGTCTCTCCACGCTTTGGGATCATGTTTTACTCAGCGTCCCTTTTCCGAACACGATCATTAAGCCCTGAGGAATTATGGGTAACGTGATGTCTCACGGGGCGGGTATGGTTTGCCTGTGTTAGAAATTTCTGCATCTATACAACTAGGAACACAAGTTGCGCATGCCGTTTCTATATCAAGATGGTCACAAGGACCCTGAGTTTGTTGTATATGTACTATGTGTACACAAAGGTCTCAGATGTGTATAATATATCCACAAGGACATTTAATGTGCATTGCCTACAAAGGCCTTTAAGTGTATTTTGTGCATGTCCAGAGGGCCTTGGTTGTATGGTTTGTGTATGTCTGGAGGAACCTTGATTGTATTCTGTAAGTCCAAAAGGACCTTCACTGTCCATTGCTTGTCTACAGGGACCTACCATGTGTATTGCATGAACATAAAGGTCTTCATTGTGAGGTAACATGTGGATAGGATCTGACAGAAATGGATACAAAGATGGAAAGAGAAACCTAAACAGTTTAATTTTCTTATTTCACAACATATCTTATGAAGTGTTCATGATATATCCTCAAAATGATATTCAAAACATTTCCTGTTGTAATAATATTAATGTGTTTCTGGGATGATCAATGTATTAGCATCACATACGACTCACGTATATGCCATAATGTGAACAGGTTCTGCCACGTAGTTTTATAACCATTATAACCCTAACAATGGCAGCGTGGATGTAGAATCACCAAAGAGGTCATAATGTTGGTCTCAGTCGCCCTCAAAATCCCCCTTGCAGTGCGGGACTGGTGTCACGTGACATGCCGTATGGTGCAGTCCTACCATTGTTGGTAGCTGTCACCGTGGATACTAATTCAAGCGCATTGTGCCTAAAGATGACCTTGACCTTATGGTGTTCTGTTATCACGTGGCCTGGAGTCCTCCGTGCATAGAGATCAGTAATATATCTTCCTCGGGACAGAGAGACTCACAATTCAACGTAGAGTTTATTCAGGCTGCAAATCCATTAACTATACATTACACAATTACCCAGTCTTTTAAATTTAACATTTCTCTTTTTCTCCATACGTATATGTATGTATTGTATGTGTGAATTTGGTGGAGCTTTGGTGGAGCTATAAGTGCTATTGAGTCATAACCATCAATGCTTGCTACTTTGTATAACCAATGTACAAGACGATATGACACTTGAGCGAGGCAGCACTATATCTGCTACAAATAGGTCTCATCACGAAATGACTGAAATAATGTTGAAAGTGATGTAAAACCCCAAACAAACAAACATAAAGAAACAAACAAACAAACAAACAAACAAAGAAATCTTTCCCAATGACCTTTGTAAGTTACTATTTGAAATGTACTAGTAGGTGTCAAATTGGTAAACTTCATTCTTTTACCCTCGGCATGACCAAATGTGTTACAAGGTAATGAAGCCATTGCTTTTAAAATAAATCCTAAATCTTTCATGGTTGAAATGGCATAAACATGAAAATTTCATTGTAGTATTATTTTATAATGATTCTCATTAAAACATCAGTTTCGTCTCAAGATATAAGAGAAATGTTTCAATTTGATGATTTTTATTGAAACAAATAATCCCCAAAATCTGATTATCCCCGCATATTTGTTTTTATGTCTTAGCACCTTATATGCAAATTCTCAAAGATAGAAACAATCTGAAGATGCATGATTGCATTTAAGGGAATCAGCATCACGATAATGTACTCATCGGAACCTTTACAACTCTTGATGTGTAATAAACCTAATCTCTTTGACTGTTCCTGTTAACCCACAACTTCCTGTTTGTTATATTTTTACTGAATATGAATGAGGGATGCCAATATGTAAATTGCCATTCTTTTTTATTACTTTACAAATGGTATAAAATCTGTAGAAGGTGCATCTACTTTACAAGATAGTAGAAGATCTATTTTACAAAATGATACAAAATCTACTTTACAAAATGGTGCAAAATCTATAGAACGTGCATCTATTTTACAAAATGATTCAAAATCTACTTTACAAAATGGTGCAAAATCTATAGAAAGTGCATCTATTTTACAAAATGATACAAAATCTATAGAAAGTGCATCTACTTAAGCTAAGCATGATCTCCACCTGATGGTAAACCTAAACAAGCCTCTTTCCTGAACAAACAACATTTGTGTTATTATACATAAACTGTTGTGCCTTTGTCATATGTTTGTGTGTTTAGTGTTTGGAGGTCTGTTTTCCTTGGCCTCCCTTGTACATAATAAGCTCAAATTAACGAGAGGCCTGAAATGATTGGCTGACTTTCTTCAAGTAAACATTTGAGTGTACTAAACCCAATATGATATACATTGTAATAATAGCACAATACTAAACAATTAAACCAATTTGATTTAGACCCTATTTTGATTTTGATTTGTACATCTTACAGAACAAAGAAGGACCCGACAAGATCTGCTTCATTCCTAGCCATTATACCTCTTGATTTAGACCCTGGACATTCATATTTCAACTTGGGTAACAATATACACCTACACATGCATTTTAAGTGTGCATGGTAAAAATATAATAGAACAAAAATGTGGTTGTTTGAATGCATTGGCTTTTGTTAGCAATATTTTGCAATATGTGTATCTCTCTTATGACATGATATATTTTGACCTGGATTGTCACAACTATATAATAAGCTATTGCATAGATGCCTGTGCACATGATGGGGCCACCTGAAACCCGAGAATGGATGGAGAACATGTATATGTGTGTGTGCTTGTGTGTGTACAAGCATATCACGCATATATATATATATATATATATATATATATATATATATATATATATATATATATATATATATATATATATATATATATATATATATATATATATATATATATATATATATATATATATATATATATATATATATATATATATATATAAAAAGCTGACATTTGTATACCGCTGATACCAGACAATATCTGCTCATAGCGGTTGATAGTAGCTGGCCAGGATTCGAACCTAGAACCCCTGGATCTCAAGGCGAATACTCTACCAATTGAGCTATACTCTACCAATTGAGCTATTTCGGCCAGTTAATATGTATATATATATATATCGTGACTGCAGGTCATCATTGGTGTATAATGAGAAATATCCTACCGGTGTAACTTTAAATCATTTCTCTATCTCACCCATCTTTTGTTGCTGGGATATTACCCATTCTGGCTTCAGTGGAAGTAATATTTTTTTCTGATTCACCGGAAGTCGTCTCCGAATGAGAGATAACCAATAATGATAAGTTTATCACACACAAAAAGAAAAAAAACTTAGAGGGTATTGTCATTTACGTCACATAAATGCTATCTGGACGATTGTGTTATTATGATAAAACCTGTACCAACTCATTATGTCTGTTTTCCACCATGTTATATATAATCTGAGTCCGCATTATGATACAGATCAATGGTAGAAAGAGATGATGTCCCCTGGAGTTGCTGATACATGATGATAAAAACAAATTCTCTAATTGTCCTACTCTGAATTATATCGGTAGCGATGCCAATAATACACTATTGCCATGTTTAGACGTTGTTGGAGATTTTGAATTCCATATCCAATCATGCATGTGAGGCACGCCTCATAGTTTCTCTGTTTAATTTTGGTATCAGGAAATATCAGAATAATCTATTAATTTTGTAGTTTTCTTTACTATAGTTTTAAAATGCAATATCCATGTATACAGAATTTATTTTTATTCAATGTTTTTTTTTTCTTACATGCTTGATGAAGCACCAATGCAGAAATCATTTAGTTTTCCTAGTTTCTGATGTACATGATGAAGCACAATCGAAGTAGTCGGGCTGTGTCTATATGAATCGTTTACTGACTTCCTCCACAGGGCAATTATATTGTTATAAAAGGTCACGTGTGGCAAGGACAATAGACCTTCAGACAATATCAAAACAGGTAGGTCTACATGAAGGGCATGTGGTGTCCTCCAAACTCATTGTCCTCCCATTGAGCAGTGTAAACCAAAGGTATAATATGATCACGTATAATATAACCAAATAAGGTATGGTCACGCATCAACTTTGGGTGACATTATCCGGTCACGCACACCTAAAGCTTGCCATAATTTTGTTGTACATGCTTTGTGCATATCACAATAGGATCACACAATGCGTGACCTTGTTTTGTCACATTTATGCGTGAACAAATGGATGTTTTGAACTTTAGAGAATATGTTGCATCTGCAGGCTTAGAGAATATGTTGCATCTGCAGGCTTAGAGAATATGTTGCATCTGCAGGCTTAGAGAATATGTTGCATCTGCTGGCTTAGAGAATATGTTGCATCTGCAGGCTTAGAGACTGTATTTTATCTGGAGGCTTACAGAATATGTTGTATCTGAGTTTCACGACGCTGGTAGTCAGGTCAGGTTTAGTTCAACAGTTATTACATAAGTCATTGATTACTATAACAGTGCCTCCAACAACACTATCTCAACGATATGGGTTTAATCACATAAACTGATTTACGCCCCAACATTCTGAACGTGTTGATCAAGGAACCTGAAAGGTGTGATATTTATCTCCTTTTCATTTTGATAAATTTATACAAATCCGTGCTCCCTATTTATCACCCAATCTTTCTTTAAAAACCAATCTTTCTTTAAAAACCAATCTTTCTTTAAAAACAGTTTTGATTACCTCTTTGATGTGATTTTAGACGTTTTCTCAGGGTGTATGAATCTGATGTGATCTGAATTGATCTGGATTATATATCAGACCAGATTGATATAAAGTATATCAGCACTATGGGCCAGATTGATATGAAGTATATCAGCACTATTGACCAGAGTGATATGAAGTATATCAGCACTATTGACCAGATTGATATGAAGTATATCAGCACTATGGGCCAGATTGATATGAAGTATATCAGCACTATGGACAAGATTGATATATAGTATATCAGCACTATTGACCAGATTGATATGAAGTATATCAGCACTATGGACCAGATTGATATGAAGTATATCAGGAATATGGACCAGATTGATATAAAGTATATCAGAACTATGGACCAGATTGATATGAAGTATATCAGCACTATGGACCAGATTGATATGAAGTATATTAGCAGTTTGGACCAGATTGACCCAAAGTTGATACCCTGGCTGGTTTTATTGGCCCGTGTTATCAAGTACAGGAGTGAGTGGTCAGACTGTCGTGCCCAGAGCCAGCGGGTGTATTCTCTGAGGTGTTGATATGAGGACTAATTAGTTAATGGAAGGTCCATGCTATGTTACATCACCATGTTTTCACACATGCTTTGTCAAACATATTATCGTTGTGCACACTCCTACACATGGCCTACGAAAGCACAAATTGCAGGGCATTTATTATTAATAGCACATCAATACGCAGGCATCAATGTTTATCCTCATCTTGTCTCAGGTACCCACTGCAAGGAGAAATACTCTAACTCAGCCTTTACCAGCTCAATACTACAATGTTGAACTTAGAATTCCCTAGTTAGTTTGAATATTCACGTTCCCTGGTTTGAATATTGAAGTTCCCTAGTTTGAACATTAAAGTTCCCTAGTTTGAACATTAAAGTTCCCTTGTTTGAATATTAATGTTACCTAGTTTTAATATTATAGTTCCCTAGTATTAATTTTAAACTTCCCTAGTTTTAATATTAAAGTTCTCTAGTTTTAATATTAAAGTTCCCTGGTATTAATTTTAAATTTTCCTAGTTTTAATATTAAAGTTCCCTAGTATTAATATTAAACTTCTCTAGTTTGAATATTAAAGTTCCCTAGTCTTAATATTACAATTACCAAATTGATTGTAACATCAAAACGCCATAGCACTAGTTACATTCAGAATTATAATCCTCTGTGTTATGGCATTACAAGATGGTATTTATAGAACAAAACATAATGTATTTATTTTTATTTAAAATGGAGACGGTTGAAACGACACGAAGCTTAAAGTTAATTACACAGTAGGATGTTATGGCAGATTCTGAAAGGTCATGCAAAGGTTTTAAGCTCACCATTTCCTTTACAAAACACTTTGATTATTGAAGATCTATTCACAAAAAGGATACATTAAAATATTCTAAATTCGTTGATATTTTCTTTTCATAAAGCAAATGGCATTATCTTAGTATGCATAATAAGCGAAATGTTAAAATTAGGAGCATGAGAGAATCTTGGGGCAAAAATATCCATTCAAAAATTGTCAAATTGAGGGGTTTTTTGGACAAATATATTTTTGAGGAATATTATCAAAGACAAAATACAACCTCAAAAAAACAAAGGATGTCCTTGCCATTTTTGTTTTTCAAATCTGTTTGACACAATTGTATTTAAGTAAATTTGAAGTTTTAAAAGATAGCATGTATGTAAAAGGAAAGATATGATGTGCACTATTTTTTTTCCTTTTCTTTTATACCATTATCTCATCATAAGTGTTATATCCCAAAGAAACTCAGCCATCTGTTCTACACCTGTTTAAGCATAGGGGCACATGAATTCAGATTTGGGAACATCATTAGAATATAGTGAAGAAATGTTTGTCCACAATTCAGCCTGGTGACCTGATTAACTCATTTCAGGTACAAACCGTTTCCCACCTTATGCCTCAGTCACATTTGCTCCGATTTCAAATGTGACTGAGGCATTAGTGTGGTGGTTTCTGATGTCATATTGCCTGTCTGTGTGGTAGTGGTGATATCTTTAAAATCATTTGTGCTATCTAATCAGCATTGTTGTTGAGCACTGTAACAATAAATGTCTGATATTTACACATGCAGTACCATTGTGAATTTGCTTGATATGTTATAATGAGATTAATTTTGACACAGCACCATGGTGATATTGCAGAGTAGAAACTAGATACAGCATGGTGGCATTGCATTAGATAAAGCACCATAGTGGCATTGCATTAAATACAGCGCCATGGTGGCATTGCAGAGTAGAAACTAGATGCAGCACCATGGTGGCATTGCAGAGTAGATACTAGATGCAGCACCATGGTGGCATTGCAGAGGGCTCTGGGATAGAATTGGGTTTGATACACATGCTCAGTTCCCAGGGAGGCTATACTCTTGTATTTACCTTATGTTCTCAAAAGACTTGGCCTATATACGAGTACAAACATCAGGTATAGGCATGTTATATCAACCAACATGGAACTTGACAACATGCTGAACAGCTTTAACAATAGCGAGGTATGACTACAGATTTAGTCTGCGTTAGCACTACAATGTGTGCGAGGCCCCAACAGATTTTGAGGCATTTCTCGAATATATCTGAACCGCCAGGTTTTTAGTGTTACTAAAAAGTAACAGTGTTACCATTGTTTGGTTGTCACAATCGTATATGATTTAAGCTGATACATATGATTTAAGCCATAGGGAATCTGAAAAGCTAATATAGTGTCGAAATTGTGTTGTCAATGCAATGTCAATTCTCCCTTTACTCATATACAAAATTTAACCTAGCCTTACCTTAATCAATATTTCTAGCCTTACCTTAATCAATACTTCTTGATCACTTGTACAAAAATCCCAAAAGCCTGTGATCCAATAGAGGGAATGATGGAAATCAAAAGTGTCCCATACAATACTGTAATCCTGTGCTCAGTGGGGTGTGACCATATTTTGTAGTTCTTTGTAAATAATATGAGCAATTAAATAGCAGGGGGCACACAATTTGTAGGTTTCCTAGGGAATGATATTATTTACTGGGTGTTCCACCACTGAATCATTGATTTTTTTTATTTATTTCTCTTGGAACACAATTTTCAACTGAATGGATAATATCCTTTAAGTTTTAGGATGTACATTAAGTATTTTTAATCTGATTTTAAACATCAGATTGACTTAAATATGATGCAAGAGCTTTCACACCCTTAGTTTATATATATAGTAATGCTATATATAGAGACATGGCTGAAATCAAACCTATTTTTATCATTTGGTTTGCAGACAGCTCATGATTTAAGCCGATTCATGTTATTTTACTCACATGTTATTTTACTCACGACTGTTCTATCTTGAACTTTGTAACTTCCCACGACTGCTCCTTACATCAGTGCCAGGTTGTCGTGAGTTTATATGAAAATATAGTTTTTATATGTTCTATGGCCTGGCATAAAAAACTAAATTGTTCAAGCATTTGGACTCCCAGTTCGAATCCCGGCCAGTTACTATCAAGAACTATGAACAGACACTGTCTGGTATCAGCGCTTTAAACATTACCCTTACCTTTTTATGGTCACAGTTCAAATAAGTATATATGTATCGCATGTTACATGGTGATAAGATATATCTACTTAATTATATTTCTTTTGCAAATTAATATATGTGTTTAGGGTAATGTATTTGTTTTCTTCATGCAGATATTAATCAATTTATACCTTTTGATAAAAATATCTCAATGACTGTTAAGTGATGGGACAGTGTTTCAGGAATTCTTGATTCTAATCTGTTTTTATGTCAAGTCTACATCATTATCATGGAAAATTAGATTTCATTCCTGAATAGAGACATACAATATGATAGACAGTTCGTATATTAAGGTTTATTAAGCTTCCTTCGATGATAAATTATCCACGAAAAGCCCCTTACAATATATCGAAATTGTAATTTGGAAATAAAACGATTCAGATAATTAAGGGAATATGTTTATAATATGCAATCAGCGTTGATCACGTGACTTCCGCCTAAGCTCTTACGGGCAAATTTTCCATTAGAAATCTTCAATGTTTTGCCTCGGTCCTTATCATGACGCTAATTGCGGTAATTTACATGTTTATGGAGGAATCATTGTTTCCTAGACAGGATGCATAAACTATGTGTCTGACTTGGGGAAAACAAACCTCCTGGGCTATAACAGTGTGATATTTATTGCCTAGAACATGGAATAAGATGTGCTTTCAGATAAATTCACAGATTGGAAAAACAAATTTCATATGACCTCAAGCACGTATCTTGCCGAAATTTGGTCATTTGCCCATGCGAAATTTAAACTTCACTTCAAAATTTACATTATTTCATTACTTTTCTTCCAGATATTCTTTAATGATCGCATCTCTTTTCTCCAGGTTATACATTGTACTCAGCCCACCTCCCCCTCCCCTTCTCACTAGCCTAATATCTCCTGGCCAAGCCTTGCCATGGGTCAGGTAATCTGCTGGGGGATTCAAGGTTGGCCAATACTCTCCCGTGCTCATTTTGTGGCTTCTTTCACCAATACACTATTTCCCCATGAGTTCTTGTACCCTATTTTACTCCAATGAGCCCCCTCCCCAAGAGAGCTACATGGTTCAAGGTATTTAAGTTGATTTTGAAACTTTAGGTTTAATTTATTGATTTTTTTAATTATACTGATTAACAATTCAGTACACATCATTTCATTTGTTTCTCACATTAACTGGAGACCAGTGCCGAGATTGAACTCATGATACAATTTCCCATTTGAACTGAGGCCCGTGCCTTAAGGGTTAACCCGCTGGCCTTGTAAATCTGTGACCGGGTGGATTGTCATGTCATGGACCTGCGACATGACAATTCTGTGAGGCAGCACTAAATCTGCTACAAGTAGGTCTCATCATGAAATGACTGGAATAATGTTGAAAGTGATGTAAAACCCCAAACAAACAAACAAACCAGTATATTGATGATGCTGGTAAAGGAACGATCTATTTGTGCTATATTCTCTCATTAGCTCAGATAGTGTAGCATATATGTAGTTATTAGCCACAAGCAAGTCACACTATTTATAAAAATAAAAACTCCCACATCTCTCACGTCCTGAGGTAGAGCCAGTAATTTAGGTTGCCCTTGTGCTTCTCTTTAAAGTCTATCTTTCTCATTTACATGAAACTATAAACTTTTTATTCTTGTCAATTAGACATCAAACACGATGTATTTGTTGCACTTTAACCCAATCTCGACTTGATTTGACTTAATGTTAATTTTTCCTGAAAATCCATTTACCTCCAGTGAACATCTGGGTGGTTCTCAACATAAAGTTTTATTTTTCAATCTCTTCAGACAGGAAAACATCACATCCTTGCGAGAAAAGAAAAACGTAAGAGGTATACTAAGCCTCGTTCTGGTGGGCTGCCATGATGTCAAACATCTGGTCGCCGTAAATCTGCCAATGCTTTCTCATAGAAACAGGTGATCGGGCACCAGTCTTGTCTGACAAATCGACCTCTTGTAGGCAAATACGTAGGCAATGTAGTAGGACGCAGACGAAAATGGAGGAGTGATTGCTTCAAAATACCACGAGCCAAATCAAATTACACATGATTCGACGGTTTTAGCGTAATGTTAAAACAGTTATGGAGGAAAACCCCAAGATTACGATATCCATCTTGTAAGTAAGCTGCCGAGATTTTGTTCAAAAAGACGTTTTGACCTGTGAGTTATATATGATACTAAATATATATATACATATATAATTTTATTTTTTAGTTTATTTTCCCATTTTTAAACCTCAATTAGATGTTAGGCATGACACTTAATCTTAGTGACATTAAAACAAGGTGGCCTGTTTTAGACATTAGTATTTCATACTTTAAAAATGATTTCAGAAAGAAAATGCCTGTGCTGATGTCTTGTCTAAATTTGGAGGCTTTCAGGCCAGTGCATTAGCATTCCGGTTCTGTGGTTTGTGGACAACATCATGATGCCGTGACAGAATGTTATGCTATTGTTATGCAATGAAAACCTCACTTCAGGCAATACCTGATTGTTTGTAATCTCACCCAGAAGGTCTATAAATAAATTACTCAACAGAAACCACAAATTCAATATGAAGCCAAAATAGATACAAAGACTATATATATATAACCAATATAGAACCATGAAGCACGGATATCAAATTAAGATAGACCAATAATCTTTATATACACACAAATAAGCAATTATTTTACATGTAATTGTACCCTATTGATTTCCGAGAAAGTCATGAGGCACACTGCCAGAATAGGTATGTACCTCACACTTGCAAAGGAAATTATCGTGCTTAACACAACATCTTTTAGCTGCGCTGCACTGGAGCCGAATGGCGTCCTTAACCACCTTGGCGCCAAGACTGGCGTCCCCCACGTGACCGTTGACCCGTTGCTAGGGAGCAACAATGCCCTGCTGGGCGGATTAGCGGCGACACCTAGTGTTCCAGGTTTAACCCACCTTATCTTAATATAAGGAAGCATAATAATATCGTGTGAGCGTTGTTTTATTTTTACAATATATAGATATTGCCTTAATAACTCTTATAATCAATGATTGAGTCTTATTATATGATCGTAGTATGACGTCATCTTGGCATTTATCGCCAATCGTGATATCGTAGACACATGTTTATACTGTCACCGTAAATCTCAAAATTTTCACACTCGATAAATCAAACATCATCAGTTTGTGCGCATATGACAGCCGCATTTTTGTGGCAAATGTCAGTTTGAAAATTCTGTAAATATTAGAATGCATGTATATTCACATACATAATTTAAATGATTTATTTCATATTGAATATTTTTATATTGATATTGAAAATTCTACTAACTGAGCGTGTAGATAATTTCATTTTCAACAGGTACAGTGTTATTTTTTAATGTCACAATCGTAGAATTACATATGAAAGGAATACAAAATATTGCGTTGATTTATTAATCGTTATTTCGGGGGTATATTCAAATTATGTTTATTACAGGTTGAGATTAATATAACATATATGTTACTCTAAATAGATCGTTAAGTGGTACAGGAGAAAAATTGTCAATTTGATAAATTGTCAAGTTGACAGACATATCTGATGAAAGCAATACATTCCCCAAATATACTCATAAAATGATGTTTACACAATATGAAGTGGCAGAATAGTAGATTATATGGGAATCTATTATTCTCATTGTATACAGTGTACTTTGAGACAAAAATGTACAGCTGGCGACACCAGAGCTGCGTTTCCATGCCCAAAGTATTTTTAAATGCATCTGCATTTTCGAAAATATTCAAATCAGATTGTTATCAGAACATAAGTTTCAATGCTGTGATAGTCATTGTCATTTAATTGCATAACTGAAACCCAGCTCAGTTGTCGCCGACTGCCCTGTTGTCGTCGGCTGTATTAAAGTAAACATATTGTTTTGGGGGATTTGGCAGGGAGTCACGCGTTGACCTACTGCTGTCTCTGCATGATAACACTAGATTCCTCATTCTGTCATGGGCCCACACAGGATCATATAGGGCCACATGGGGCCACTATAAAATTAACTCTCTCCACAAGTTGCACTGACTTTCTTCACTAAACATGACAAACTCCTCTTTTTACCATTCCTGTTTTTTTCCTTTTTGTATGATAGAGGTTTTGTACACAATGGTGTATTGAGGAACTTCATATTCTTAAAGTTTGTTATTCAGAATAGTAGACACCACGGAGAAACGTACTTGACAGAGACAATACATGGATCAGATTAGTTTGTGCCCTTTTTAGATGATCACCTAAACTTTAATAATACAATGACTAAAACTTAAACATTGAAATGCCTGTCATGATAATAGATCACATGGTACACAGATGTAAAACTTCTGCCTGAATCACATTTGTGCTGATTCCCCCAAAGCCAACTTTGATCTTCTCCTCTGAAACTTCTGGTCAGAGTTCTTAGCTATTAGTAGATAAGATGTAGTATTTTCAAGGGACCAATTCCATATTTTTTTCCCATTAGTCTCAGACTTCTGTCCATCTTTTTATGACTTTTTGAAAACATCTACCACTGAATCGCTGAGGAGTATGCCATTGTGAATAACGGGATAAATAACAACAAATGAGAATCGAGATTACAAATTTTATATGTGTTGTGCATTTTAATTGGGAAAAATATTCTGGTCTGGAGAAGGACTTAAATGAACATTTATGAATCAATTTGCAGGCATTTGCAGAATATGATCACAGACATCACATAAAAAGAATGATCAGCCAAGCTTTAAGGCCATTAAAAGAATGATCAGCCAAGCTTTAAGGCCATTAAAAGAATGATCAGCCAAGCTTTAAGGCCATTAAAAGAATGATCAGCCAAGCTTTAAGGCCATTAAAAGAATGATCAGCCAAGCTTTAAGGCCATTAAAAGAATGATCAGCCAAGCTTTAAGGCAATTAAAAGAATGATCAGCCAAGCTTTAAGGCCATTAAAAGAATGATCAGCCAAGCTTTAAGGCCATTAAAAGAATGATCAGCCAAGCTTTAAGGCCATTAAAAGAATGATCAGCCAAGCTTTAAGGCAATTAAAAGAATGATCAGCCAAGCTTTAAGGCCATTAAAAGAATGATCAGCCAAGCTTTAAGGCCATTAGTCTATGTTTACAAAATCGGCTGGCAAGCTGAAGAACCTTCAGATCACCGTAGGATTATCAGCAATATTTAGCTATTTTTTATGTGTCTTATATTGTAATTAAATTGCTTTTCAAGAGTAGGTCATAACAAAGCATATGACCTTTGGTGCGATGCCACAGCTATGAAATAGTTCATTGTCTATTACAACAAAACTGATCAGTGATTTGAATTTAATGGCAGAATCGTGTCCTTTATAATGGAGCTTTATGCCATCCAGTAGGACCAATATTCAGGTAACATAGTCTGTACAGTGCCAGCATAGGGAGTCCTGATATCACGTAGTAGCCTCCAGAAGGCCACTGTCCAATGAGTTCAATAGCAATATTGTCCATAACAGTGGAGCTTCATATATTGATATGATGGCATGTCCATCTACCAATATTCAGGTATCATAGGATAGTCTATTCAATGCCAACAGAGGGCGCCCTGGTATGATATATTAGCGTCCAGAAGGGGATTGAGTCTAACAATATAGTCTATAGTCAGAGCTACATAAGGCACTCTCCTGTCAGTGGCGACAGAAGGGTGGCGGCGTAATAATTCAGGGGCAGTCAGTGCTACATAAGGCACTCTCCTGTCAGTGGCGACAGGAGGGTGGCGGTATAATATGTCAGGGGCAGTCAGTGCTACATAAGGCACTCTCCTGTCAGTGGCGACAGGAGGGTGGCGGTGTAATATGTCAGGGGCAGTCAGTGCTATATAAGGCACTCTCCTGTCAGTGGCGACAGGAGGGTGGCGGTGTAATATGTCAGGGGCAGTCAGTGCTATATAAGGCACTCTCCTGTCAGTGGCGACAGGAGGCTGGCGGTGTAATATGTCAGGGGCAGTCAGTGCTATATAAGGCACTCTCCTGTGAGTGGCGACAGGAGGGTGGCGGTATAATATGTCAGGGGCAGTCAGTGCTATATAAGGCACTCTCCTGTCAGTGGCGACAGGAGGCTGGCGGTGTAATATGTCAGGGGCAGTCAGTGCTATATAAGGCACTCTCCTGTCAGTGGCGACAGGAGGGTGGCGGTGTAATATGTCAGGGGCAGTCAGTGCTATATAAGGCACTCTCCTGTCAGTGGCAACAGGAGGGTGGCGGTGTAATATGTCAGGGGCAGTCAGTGCTATATGAGGCACTCTCCTGTCAGTGGCGACAGGAGGGTGGCGGTATAATATGTCAGGGGCAGTCAGTGCTATATAAGGCACTCTCCTGTCAGTGGCGACAGGAGGCTGGCGGTGTAATATGTCAGGGGCAGTCAGTGCTATATAAGGCACTCTCCTGTCAGTGGCGACAGGAGGGTGGCGGTGTAATATGTCAGTGGCAGTCAGTGCTATATAAGGCACTCTCCTGTCAGTGGCGACAGGAGGGTGGCGGTGTAATATGTCAGGGGCAGTCAGTGCTATATAAGGCACTCTCCTGTCAGTGGCGACAGGAGGGTGGCGGTATAATATGTCAGGGGCAGTCAGTGCTATATAAGGCACTCTCCTGTCAGTGGCGACAGGAGGCTGGCGGTGTAATATGTCAGGGGCAGTCAGTGCTATATAAGGCACTCTCCTGTCAGTGGCGACAGGAGGGTGGCGGTGTAATATGTCAGTGGCAGTCAGTGCTATATAAGGCACTCTCCTGTCAGTGGCGACAGGAGGCTGGCGGTGTAATATGTCAGGGGCAGTCAGTGCTATATAAGGCACTCTCCTGTGAGTGGCGACAGGAGGGTGGCGGTATAATATGTCAGGGGCAGTCAGTGCTATATAAGGCACTCTCCTGTCAGTGGCGACAGGAGGCTGGCGGTGTAATATGTCAGGGGCAGTCAGTGCTATATAAGGCACTCTCCTGTCAGTGGCGACAGGAGGGTGGCGGTATAATATGTCAGGGGCAGTCAGTGCTATATAAGGCACTCTCCTGTCAGTGGCGACAGGAGGGTGGCAGTGTAATATGTCAGGGGCAGGTGCTGTACAAGACTCATAGACATCTTTCTCCAGCTGACCCAGACAATGCCCACTGATTGTATGGTTTCTTATCTATTCTTGTCTTGCCATGACATATTTCCAAAAGCTGTTTATGTATAACGGTATAAATTGTCTATAGGTACTGTTTCAGAAGTGTTTGTTTCATCCTTTAATGAATGATGTTTTCTGATGATAAATAAGTGTGTTTCTACCCTTAGTTTGTAGCAAATATCAACACAACTTGATTGCGCACTTGTAGAGCAAATATATTATAATGTGTCATGGTTATTTGGGGAGTAGACATTTTGCCACATCTTTTCAGAAGGAATTCGGTTAATTGGGCACTGGAATGGGAATGGACACTGAGCCACATTGGTTTTATTAGGAATGGACATTGTGCCACCCACGTTTATTGGGAATAGACACTGTGCCACATTGGTTTATTGGGAATGGACCCTGTACCAAATTGGTTCTATTGGGAATGGACACTATGTCACATTGGTTTATTGGGAATGGACACTGTGTCTCATTGCTTAATAGGGTTATGATTTCATACTTCAATGTTCGCTTGTAACTTGCATATAAAAATTTACTTTTTCTTTTCAGATTTCAACAATAGCAATATACGCGAATCCCTGGTCCAAGATTTGTTTCTCCACATACCCGAGAAAAGGTCAGTGTGTTACAGATTTTGTTTATAGAACATAGCATATTTGTGTATGGCATTTTAATATCACTTCAAGTTCGATCTAATGACGTGTCACATTCAGATTTTTGGAAGATATTAATATTGATAGTTAGGCAATATTTGTCACGCAAGTAATCAGTAGCTAGTTTACTGCTAGGAGCGGGAAAATATTAGTGAATCATGCAAAACATAGTGTGGATCATGCAAAACATGATGCGAATCAAGCAAAACATGATGCGAATCATGCAAAACATGATGCGAATCATGCAAAACATGATACGAATTATGAAATACATAGTGTGAATCATGCAAAACTCAGGGTGAATCATGCAAAACTCAGGATGAATCATGTAAAACTCAGGGTGAATTATGCAAAACTCAGGGTGAATCATGCAAAACAAATCGTAAATTAAAACTAGCCACTGAATAAATTTCTAAGGAAGAAATGATTAGATGCATCCCTAACGTGTGGATAACATGACGTGCTTTAGAGAGACAGCTTTATCGAGCCAGTCTTGGAAATAAAACTACATTGAAACGTTATTGAAACTTGCACTGGATTTGTTTTTTTGTTTTTGTTTTTGTTTTTCTGGAGGAAATAAAAGTTTACATACAATTCAATTCTGGTCAGGATATAGTTTATGAAACATTTGAGCCAGGATATTTTTAGTGATGCATATGAGCCAGGATATTTCAGTGAAGCACTTGAGCTAAGATGTTCTTGCTGAGGCATTTGAGCTACGATATTCTTTCTGAAGGATTTGAGCCAGGATGTTCTTGACATTTGCAAACAGATTAGGTGTGATCAGATAACGGGGATTGAAGATTTGAAGGAATAAAAGTTTACATACAATTCAATTCTGGTCAGGATATAGTTTATGAAACATTTGAGCCAGGATATATTTAGTGAAACATTTGAGCCAGGATATTATTACTGAAGCATTTGAGCCAGGATGTTCTTGCTGAAGGATTTGAGCCAGGATGTTCTTGCTGAAGCATTTAGGTCAGGATATATCTTAACAGGTATTTAGGTCAGGATATATCTTAAGAGGCATTTAGGCCAGGATATTTATAATGAAAGACAGAATGCTTATCATTCAACAGTAAGTACATGGTTGCCTACCATTCTGCCAAATGTTAACCAGGGATGTTGGACCTCATTCCCAAAAGATATCTTGTAGATCTTACGATAAAATGATGTCCTTTTCTTCAATATATATCTACAGATGTCTTATTTCATTTTCTGGTATTGTCCCAAAGAGTACACCTTAATTGTTTTGTGTGCCTCTTTACTAAGATCACCCATTGAATCTACCTTTATATGACAATGTCATATATATAATTTCTAATGAAAATCCACTTAAACATGCAGATCTCTCATTAGCAGAACATAACATACAATGTTTATATTTGATCTTCCCTACCGCCAGGCTCGCATGTGTATTCAGTGTAATGATTAGACAGATGCTTTTCTCAACTTGAGAGATATATTGTTACTCCTGATAATTTCCAGTAAACATTTGGATCAGATTCAAGTAACGATACATAAAGCGTAGTATTCACTTCAACACAATGGCATTTCCCGATATCAGCAGCCATTGGCTCTGTTGTCTCGCCTTCATCACTTATATTTGGTTATTTTCGAGATGAGAATTCATTGCAATATCTGAGATCTGTGTAATTAAGCTGGTGGAGAGGTCAAAGTAGCTCGGAGTAACAATGTGCAATGATACATTCTGAGTTTTAGTGTTTTAAAAATGACTTTTTTATATTTTACAATTAAAAGTTAATATTTTTGTGCCTATTAGAAATCACCTTCATTTCTAACGATATATAATGAACAATATGTGTATGTGCTATTTCATATATGCCTGTGAATGGATGGAGAATATATATATATATATATATATATATATATATATATATATATATATATATATATATATATATATATATATATATTTATATATATATAATATATATATAATATATATATAATATATATATAATATATATATAATATATATATATAATATATATATAATATATATATAATATATATATAATATATATATAATATATATATAATATATATATAATATATATAATATATATATAATATATATAATATATATATAATATATATATAATATATATATAATATATATATAATATATATATAATATATATATAATATATATATAATATATATATAATATATATATAATATATATATATAAGGGTTTATATGGACAAACAGGATGATAAGGGCCGTGTAATGTGGAAGGAACAATGAAGATATTTTTGCATGTTAGTGCTTTTTGGGGGATTGCTAAGTATTGGTGTATTTATTCTGCACGAATTAAGTTTTGCAACAATTTATGAATAACGTTAATCAAAATAATTAAAGTTACAGTCAGAAAATATAAATAATCACAGCTGACTCAATCTGAAATTTGAGAAATACACAATTTCAAACATTTTAGGCAGTATCTGATTAATGTAAAAAATGTGACAGTCTGACTCATGGAAAAATATTACAATTTGACAAACTCGATGAAAGTTTTTTTATATTTTTCATTACTGAAATGAGAACCTACCAAATTATGTGAGATTAATCAAATAACATTGGACATCTGTGCAGTTGATTAAATTGGACATTGATGAAACAACTCCGGGGTAGGAACTGAGGAAAACAAAAAAATACTCAAGATGGTGTCGCTGGAGTTACATTTAAGATAACAAGAAGCTGAAATGGGCAAATGAACTCCAAAGCCGGTATAGATAAAGGTACTACAGGCAAGTATGTGAATTGCACTGTAAGAAGTAACTAAAAAATATCAGCATCCTTTGCTGTATATATGCCTTTTGTCAGTATATTGAAACAAATGAAAATATCTAATATATATTATGCCATGCAAAAAAGAGCTGAAAAATCAATTGTTGCTGTAAAATAACAGCAACAACTATTTACATTGTGGGAAACTCACCCACTCTCGTCAGTGTCCGGCAGAACCTGCCTCAACTTTTGCTGTAAAATAACAACAACTTTTTACAGTGTGGCAAACTCGTCCACTCTCGTCAGTGTCCGGAAGAACCTGCCTCAACGTTTGCTGTAAAATAACAACAACAACTTTTCACAGTGTGGCAAACTCGTCCACTCTTGTCAGTGTCTGGCAGATCCTACCTCACCAAGCTTATCATACCTTGGAGTGTGCCATAAATTACCACGGCCATTAATGTAGCTCTGGCCTGACACCAGAATTGCTTGGCTGTGTCTTGTTTCTCTGATTTTATCCTCCCTGCCTCTCTACTTTCTATCCATTGTCTCATCTCGCCCGCGGAATGCATCACGTTATTAAGCCAAAATGGCCGGCTTTTAGTTTGTTTTCATTATTTGGTTTCGTTCTCATAATAAGCCTTTATCTGTCAACCCACACTTCCCACATCGTTGCTAAGAATATCCTATCTGAGTTGGTGACAAAGAAGAGTAAATCAGATGTGACAGACTTTCTTTCACTTGCCTTCATATTAACTGAAATTATCAGAGAGGTTTCACAATGCCTGGAATGGAAGACTACGATATCATAAACAAAGCGCAATGTATGTAGTTACACCATTTGCGTAAAACTGGAAGTTTATTTTGGCCCAGATTGCGGTTAAGAAAATTGCCTAAGAACACTTTGAAAGGGAATCTGTTAGAGACATCATCAAAAAGCCATGATGATAAAGAGTATCATATTATTAATGGCAGGCCATAATGTCTAAAATATAAAGATAAAACCTGTCTCGCCATGGAATAAAAACACAAAGGGAGCAAAATTAATCTCGGTTTTTCAAACTCTGATATAGACAATCATTTTATTCAGTATGTATCGCCTTTTAAACATTTTTTTCTTCGTTACTTACTGTGATGTCATAATATTATGTTTCTTATGTGTCAATTCCCTAATCCTCTACACAATCAATAATGGTTATATATTTTATATAGTCGTGATACCAAAAAGCTTCCGTTCATAGCGATTAAAATCTTTTCTAAACGATTCATGCATTGCACGTCAATTTGACATCTCCCAAGCGTCAAATCTGAAAACAAAAGATGAGAATTAATTATTTGAGACTAGCCATAATTACTGACAAATCTAATCATTGTGGTGGTGAAAATCAGCAGACAAGTCTGATTCCAATGAAAATCAGAAAACAAGTGTATGATTCCATTGAAGATAAACAGACAAGTGTATGATTCCAATGAAGATAAACAGACAAGTGTATGATTCCATTGAAGATAAACAGACAAATGTATGATCCCATTGAAAATAAACAGACAAGTGTATGATTCCATTGAAGATAAACAGACAAGTGTTTGATTCCATTGAAGATAAACAGACAAGTGTTTGATTCCATTAAAGATAAACAGACAAGTGTTTGATTCTATTGAAGATAAACAGACAAGTGTATGATTCCACTGAAGATAAACAAACAAGTGTATGATTCCATTGAATATAAACAGACAAGTGTATGATTCCAATGAATATAAACAGACAAGTGTATGATTCCATTGAAGATAAACAGACAAGTGTATGATTCCATTGAAGATAAACAGACAAGTGTATGATTCCATTGAAGATAAACAGACAAGTGGTTAATTCCATTGAAGATAAACAGACAAGTGTATGATTCCATTGAAGATAAACAGACAAGTGTTTGATTCCATTGAAGATAAACAGACAAGTGTATGATTCCATTGAAGATAAACAGACAAGTGTATGATCCCAATGAATATAAACAGACAAGTGTATGATTCCATTGAAGATAAACAGACAAGTGTTTGATTCCATTGAAGATAAACAGACAAGTGTATGATTCCATTGAAGATAAACAGACAAGTGTTTGATTCCATTGAAGATAAACAGACAAGTGTTTGATTCCATTGAAGCTAAACAGACGAGTGTTTGATTCCATTGAAGATAAACAGACAAGTGTTTGATTCCATTGAAGATAAACAGACAAGTGTATGATTCCATTGAAGATAAACAGACAAGTGTATGATCCCAATGAAGATAAACAGACAAGACTATGATTTCAATGACGATGTGTTCAACATCCCCCGTCTTTCTTTGATAGCGCCGCTAACTTTGATGTTTCACAATATAATATCCATAATCATAGGATATCATACTAGCCCTGCCTTGCATTTTAATGAGCTTCACGTGTTGCCATAAAATGCCCAAACATTAACTTGTTATTGATAAGCTTGGTAAAACCGCTCTGCCTCAGATGCAAAACAACCATATCCGCCACAACTATGTAAATTACTAATAAGAAAATGGCTTCTGGAGAGAACTGAAGATGATATTCTAATGAGATGGAAATTCAAAAACCAATGGAAAAATACATTTATAATTTCCTTTTTCAGATATACGTAGTTCTGTAATATCATTTATTCAACTATCATTTATTCAACTATCACTTATTCAACTATCACTTACTCAACTATCACTTGTTCAACTATCACTTATTCAACTATCACTTATTCAACTCTCACTTATTCAACTATCACTTATTCAACTATCACTTATTCAACTATCACTTATTCAACTATCACTTATTCAACTATCACTTATTCAACTATCACTTATTCAACTGAGAAGAGTAGGGCAGAGTACTTACTGATGATATGTACATCTCACTTGATTTTGTTAATAAATATAAAAAGAAATATTATATCCAATATTTCTGTACCAGGAACACAAAATAGTCTTGGTCTGAAAAATGTGAAACCTACATGGTAACCAGTAAATTAAAATGACAGAGTTGATATTCTAGTTCAATTTCTTTTTATTTCATTTTATTTTCCAAATTGGAATTTGATATACTTTTATCCAGGAATGATTCATTTTAAATGTTTCTGAAAAATTGTATTCATCTATACGAATTTAGGTGTCTTAAGATCACATATCTACAGTAATTTTGTTAGTGGTGTGTAGGAACATGTGGAGGTACATGTAAATATGTAGAGATACATGTATATGTGGAGGTTCATGTGAATATGTGGAGGTACATGTGAATATGTGAAGGTACATGTGAATATGTGGAGGTACATGTGAATATGTGGAGGTACATGTGAATATGTGAAGGTACATGTGAATATGTGGTGGTACATGTGAATATGTGGTGGTACATGTGAATATGTGGAGGTACATGTGAATATGTGGAGGTACATGTGAATATGTGAAGGTACATGTGAATATGTGGAGGTACATGTGGATATGTGGAGGTACATGTGAATATGTGGTGGTACATGTGAATATGTGGAGGTACATGTAAATATTTGGAGATACATGTGAATATGTGGAGGTACATGTGAATATGTGGAGGTACATGTGAATATGTGGTGGTACATGTAAATATGTGGTGGTACATGTGAATATGTGGAGATACATGTGAATATGTGGAGGTACATGTGAATATGTGGAGGTACATGTGAATATGTGGAGGTACATGTGAATATGTGGAGGGACATGTGAATATGTGGTGGTACATGTGAATATGTGGAGGTACATGTGAATATGTGGAGATACATGTGAATATGTGGAGGTACATGTGAATATGTGGAGGTACATGTGAATATGTGGTGGTACATGTAAATATGTGGTGGTACATGTGAATATGTGGAGATACATGTGAATATGTGGAGGTACATGTGAATATGTGGAGGTACATGTGAATATGTGGAGGTACATGTGAATATGTGGTGGTACATGTAAATATGTGGTGGTACATGTGAATATGTGGAGATACATGTGAATATGTGGAGGTACATGTGAATATGTGGAGGTACATGTGAATATGTGGAGGTACATGTGAATATGTGGAGGGACATGTGAATATGTGGAGGTACATGTGAATATGTGGAGGTACCTCTGAATATGTGGAGGTACATGTCCAGACTTCTGGCCATGCAGTTTGCCGATCACCACCCACTGGGAGGAAGCTGGACATAGTGTACTATTTGTATTGAGCCACACCAGTGTGAAGTGACAGCTGACATTGCAGTCCAACACATCTTGATTATGCACATCTAGTCTGTTACAATGCCTAATTGAATTCTGAAACAGTTGTTTTATTAATAATTGAAATTGTGGTATTTGTATATTTAACTATCGAGGCTATATAAAGCCAGAATTTTTAGTTTATGATAAAAAAAAAAGGCAGCGAGAACGGTCCAACAAATTGCGAAAAGTCAATTTGGAAAAATTATCCAAAGACGTGGAGCCATCTAGCGGCGGGAGCCGGACTAAGATGTCAGATGCACGGCTGTGGCCATAATTGTGGATGGTATATCATGGAAGCAATGTGCCCGGATGACAGCCGCGCAGGCGCACTCAGACATTTATGACCAATTAGGGTGACGTGTATATTTCGAGCAGATCCGAGAGAAGGGGAACTGGGGGCTGGTTCTACACCGTTGCTATGTCAACCTGTGCATTACTAGAGATTGTATGAGGGCTGGATGGATTCATACAAAGGTTATACAGGCAATGACAGCTTTATTGTCGCCCACAGCTCTGTTGTCGAAGCCTGTACATTGTTTATTATTGTTGTATCACAGAGAAAAATAATGATACTGGTTTGTTTATGCAGAGCAACATCTGATGGTATTTATAATACGCACCATGTCTCATTGACCTCACAAAACCTTAACCCTTTTAACACAATCCACTTTTTGTATACAGCTCTTAGAGCAGTAATGAATATATGTTATAATATAGACTATATTGTAACATACAGTTTACTCTATTGATCAGAGTCGACGAGGGCTATTTGTGTAGATGCATTTGATTGATACTCTCATGATCTTAGTTTCCGAGCGGGTTTGCAGCGTGTGTGTTTTGTTTACTTGTAGCTCACTGCACGTGCTAGTCAATGACTGTCTATAATTTATGGCAACATCAAAATGATGAGAAAATATAAATATCATTTTCAAAAAAGAAACTGTATGCAAATTCTTTTTTAAAAAAAAGACTTTCTTTTTATACTCTGCCATCTAGATCCCTTAGAATAACTATTTGATAAAAAAATCGATATTTAGACAGCACATTGTAAGTTATGAGACGTCCTAATCTTGGCACACTGGACCTGATAAATAACATCAGTTTGTATGCTCATGACTGTCTATATTAGGTGCCAAATTAATATTCGCTGCCAATCAAGAAAGAAAAGAAACTGACATTGACATTTACATACCACTAATTCCAGACAACGTCTGCTCACAGCAGTTGATAGTAATTGGCCGGGATTAGAACCGGGATCCCTGGATCTTAAGGCGAGTCCTCTACCAATTTAGCTATTCCAGGTAGATAAAGAAAGTCACAGGATGTGGTAAGGCACATACTGTGGCAAGTCACATAGTGTGGAAAGTCACATCCCATTGTCAATCGTGAAACAATACTGACAAATGTACAAGAATAATTGTTTTACTGTTGGGGGAAATCTTAAAATCTAAATGTATATGTATATTTATGTACATGTAAGTATATTAATGATCTAATAATTTCGTCGTGAAATGATTTTGTTACTTCTCTATTCATTAGGGTGTAAATATAGTGTTTTTGATTTTTTCAAGAAATGTTTCTTGTTTAAGTTGATAGATCCCTGATAAATCTAATTTGTCTTGTGTTGTTAGCTCAAAGAATATCAATATTTATTTTTGACCTTGAAAATGCAACAGTTCTTTTTTTTTCTTCTGAAAAATAAAACTTCCATTATAGAAATTCCAGGTGATAAAACTTAACACGTGACCTAAACGTGATCAATAATGTGTAGCTAAAAGCCTAGAGACGCTGTATATCACAGACATAATTATCAAGATTACAGGAGCATAATCTAAGTCAAAGGACATAAAAATGCGGGCTTGCATCACTCCTTACAAAAAAAGTATAAAAAGTACCAGTAATCATTAGTACCATTAGTTAAGACAGAGTATAATGAACGCCCCAGGCCACAAGGCTATTAGCATCCAAGGTGTAACTGATTAAGTAAATGTGGAGGGCTTTGATTGAGGGATTAGGTTATCTTCAATATGCAGGCGCCCAAGGGTACCTCTTATTTGGACTAGTAGATTAGCAACTCCTTATCGTGTATCGAGTGCAGCCAAGTTTTCTTCTTTTTTTTTCTTGTTTCTTTCCTCATGTCTATGAGATGATACAAAGAAAGGTCCCCAGCTACTCTTTGCAAAGAGTAAGACATTGAATCCCGGTGACAGGCTTCTTCCTGACCTGTTATCACCTAAACATTGCTGAAAATTTCGTTAATACAGTGAATGAAGACCATAAGTAGTTCTCATTTTCCCATCAATTTGTTTCCCATCTATTTCCTTTCCTTGCTTCTCAGTGACCAAAGTCATGTCTGATCTGTTTGAAATCATGAACTGGATGGCATCGGCTAGGGTGATTTCAGGGTGAACCACGTTTAACTAATGACCTCATCCTCTTAAGACTAGCTAATAGTACTTGTATTACCTATTTGTGTGACGCCAGAGATGTACTTGTTATGCCATTTATAGCCTGAGTTGACAATGTCAAAGGCACTTTGCACTTACACCCAGGATCATATGACTCACCATCTCACGAACTTAATAGGGTTCACCTCATTGCACTTAAAGGCAACAATTATCTTGTTCTCATGAAATGTGTTTGTTTGTTTGTTTTCTTTTTTGTTTGTTTGGGGTTTTACATCATTTTTATAACAGAATTTGAATGAAGGCTGACCCGCCACTGACCAGTGGTGACACCTGGCAGGTGAGTTAATTACCTGAGCATGAATAGCCCTCATGCTGGGCATTAAGAGAGACGTGATTCTGTCCACCTCTAACCGCGGTTAAAATGCTTTCTAACCTCACATAAATTTTAATTATAATGATTGAAATACATTTTAATCGTAATGATTGAAATACATTTCATGGTTGTTTGTTATATATTATGAAAGTGTCCAACTGAAGTTTTGCAAACTAATGTGAACTGAGGGCCATAACACTGACAGAGTAGAAGATTGAAGGGAGACCATTTACTTCTCAGAAGAAATACTTCTGAGACCCTATGGAGAGAAACAAATATTTTAACACTGAAGAGAAAAAAAACAATTATCTCTTAAAGTTTGAAAAAAAGAGATTGAATCATATGCATTGCTTGGAATGATATCTCATGAAAATATATATATATATATATATTTCCCCTTTATCTCCCCGAATATTTAATGGCCTGTCTATTGAACTAGATTCCGACTATATGAGTGCTTTTTGTGGTTACTTTGATCCACCCAGATTCTCTGAATTTTAACTACTTCCATGTTACATGGAATGATTCAGAGAGGTGAAACAGGCATGTGTGTCACTTGCACTGGATCAATCTTCATGGGTAAACAGGGCCATTTCTGCACACCTAGTAAACTATCTATCATCCAAACCTACTACCTGTAATAGTGGGGTGATTTTTGGTATGTATATGTTCTGCTATTTAAGTTATTTAAGTCATTTTGTTTGTTTGTTTGTTTTGTTTTTTTAGGGGTTTTTTTTTTTTTGGGGGGGGGTGTCTGAACAACATTTTCGGCACTATTTAGGCTATATCAGGTTAGATACAAGCCTGCCATTTGGACACAATGCCCTACTTCTCTAAGAGTGACCAGTCAAATAGTCAGACACGATTACTCAAAGCAAGGCCTTTAATAACCAGTCATGGAGAATTGCCCTGAGTGAGAAACAATACAGTAGCAAAAGAAAATTGAAGAGCAACTAATTAGCATACTAAGCAATACAGAACCTAGGAAAATAATGATAATCTTTCTGCTACGATTTCAAACTCTAACACATTCAGTAGTAAAATAATATACACGTCATTAACAAAAGAAACAACAAGATTGACTATTTTATTTTATTTAAGAGAGGAGGTATTTTAAATGTAGTAAAAAAAAGTGAAAGAAAGCTGTCCCAGAAAAGGTAGAAAACTTAAATTCCAATTACTGAATCCTGTTACATTCGGATTATGAGAAAATTGATATCAAGGTCTTATTTATTTCAAAGATTAAATTTATTTCCGAAAATGTCACTGTGACATATTCGCAGGTGCTACACAAGGTAAATTAATGGGAAAACAATATGAGTATTCTCTTGACTTTCAAGAAGCATCTTCTTGTATTTATGCATTTCTGTGATTCGTGCTGTGATTCTTTCAACACGATTTAGTCTAACTTAGGCCAGTTGAGAACTAACTTAGGCCAGTTTGAGAACTAACTTAGGCCAGTTTGAGAACTAACTTAGGCCAGTTTGAGAACTAACTTAGGCCAGTTTGAGAACTAACTTAGGCCAGTTTGAGAACTAACTTAGGCCAGTTTGAGAACTAACTTAGGCCAGTTTGAGAACTCCAATACGTTTGTGAAGGTAGCCATCTACTTGTGAGTTGTTTCTAATGAGGATTTTGCTTTTACGCTGCTAAATAAAATCCTCGGATTTTCTTTATAGAGAATAGGGCATTGTGTATCGATGGCAGTTTTCTGTCTAATTCTAGTGTATTGCTTAGCATTCGGGTTAATCATAATTGAGATATCCAAAATCATGGCCGTAAGGGTTGATAATGCCATAAAAAAGGGATAGAGTCCTTTTAGAAAGGTCAAGGTCAATTTCAACATTAACATGAGGCTTGTCCTTTGAGTAAGATATGTTCATGGTTATACTTATATACATGAAAAAAACAGTACCACAGTGGGTAGCTGTAGAAACATAAATGATCGCATTGGGAGGAGATCAAAACCACGCTCTTCTTTTCTGCAAACATTTTGAAGATCATCTTGAAATGTGAGGAAACCTGTTAAAATCTTAAAGCTTTTGAAGGATATTTAAGAATATTGTGGCAGATGAAAACCACTGTGTATTGGGGTTAAATATCTTTAAGTGAACATTAAATCCTCAGGCAATCTTTCTTCTAGTATTACTCACATCTCATAATATTCTGGAGACTACTTGGTATGCTTGTGTATTTTTATATACTGTAAATGTTGAAACTGAATACCAAAATGCAATGCTTTAAATTTAAGATCGCTATTGTTCTTTAATGAATAGAAGCCTGAATTTAACATTCTCTGGTAATGATAATGATTATTTGTTATTACACCAAGAGCTACTCTCTACATAAATATATTCAATACATTCATCCGTCTTATAATCAAAATAAAGACAGATTTTCTTCTTTTTTTTTCATTATCTTTTTTTAATTAGGGATGAGAGTTATTTATTGTGGACATGAAGATTAAAACCAAACTCAATGAGGATATGAATCAAGCTTGGCATTTCTCTGTACTTAGACTTATTTGTTCCTGAACCATGTCAGTATTAAATTTTCAGCCATTTTATCCTTTACAAAGAACTGGTTAAAGATCTATAAACGGGAAGGGCCTTCAGTAAGAGAGAATAAGATTTTATGTATTGAGACAGGCACTCCATTTTGAGGAATAATTAAGGAATAACATAAAAGTTAGAAAAGTTAAAATTAACTTTAGGAAAGAAACCTTATCACATGTACACTCAATCACCTCTCAGTCTTGAATTTATAATCGAGGCGAACTTTGAGGACTTCACCCATCTCACACCTTTCAGTATAAATCAGTCAACAGAGTAAAGTCAATAAAGTTCAAGAAAACCACCTTAAATTCAGTGGACAAACAAATATTCTGACTAATACAATATCTGTTTTTAATTCCCCAATCTAAAATTAAAATTAAAATATACTAGTTTGATAACAAGATTTAAATGAAACTTTTAATCATCCACAAAGTTAAAAAGATTCAGAATTATCAAATATAATGACTTTTCAAAAACAAACACCCCTTATGTCATCAAATGGGCGTGCAATTCAGTTTATAGAAAAGCATCCTATTACCTGAGCTGCTCAGGACGGATCTGATTGGAGGGTGCAGTGCCAGGCAGCGGCGAGGGTTTTATGGCTCTCAAGTGAGGGAGTGAGCAAGATCACATGATTAGTGCAGCCCATAATGTATGATTTGTGGTGAAGTTAAGTATTTATTTATGGTGTGATGCATCCTCTGCTCCCTGACTCAATGTACTGACTCTCGCTTTGCCTGTGGCTTTACTGCATTACCTTAGATAAAACATCACACCATTCACTTCTATCAGCAACATATTTATTCAATTTCTGTTCTGCTTTATCCACTGATCTTTCTGGTCAATGATGACAGTTTGGGTTTCGCTCTTTGAAAAGGGGGAATTTATGAGTACACATTTTAAGTAATGACCCATATTTCTTCAAATATCACCTGTGGTTCCTGCATGAAAATACTTAGATTCCAAGTTGTTAAATGTTTAGATACAAAGTTGTTAATATTCAGATTCCGATATGTTTAATGTTCGTAAAAGGTGAGTTTGTAAGGTGTACACATATTTTAAAAATAATTAAATGTATATCAAAAATAAATTTAAAAAAACGTGAATTATTTGACTGTATGTATAATCAATACAAAAATTAGTGTTAATGAATGGCATAACAAAACACGTCATAACACATTCTTATTTGAGGATTTATTTTGGAAGAGACTGTACTCTGGCAGTAACATTGCTCAGTTCAAGCGTTATGCTTTAACCGGGAGGTGGGAATCAATATTTTTCATGTTACCTGTGATCATTAGTAGAATATGTTTGCACTAGCTCATGGATATGACAGTTATGTACAAATCATTTAAAAATTTATAGCCAAAGCTAAATGTCAATGACTGCGTATACGAGTTATCTTAAACAACATTGTGATGATAGTGTGACTTTTGGTGATATTAATAACACAGAAAAAAGATAAATATGCTAAATGAAGCTTGGAGTCAAACATAATAGACAATTTTCATAAAGCGTATGTTCACTAGCTTAAATGGACTACTCAACTCGAGGTGAGATTTTATTTGTTTTATTTTTATGATTAGTATTACTGTAATTATGAATGGAGGCGTGACGGCCGTTATATGAGCTATGGCGTCATGACAACGCATTGTTTTACACAATGGACTTTGAGCCTATCATAGTTACCATCTTCAGAATGATGGAAAATTTGATATCAATATTTTTAAAAAAATAAACTAACATATAATTTAATTTTTGTTTCACAACACATTCTGATTTCCTTTTTTCAAAGAAAAAGTCAAAATTGTTGTTCTTTTGAGGCTTACAATTCCATCCACTCAAAATGACTTCAGATAAGATACTTAGTTTCGAGTATAATTTAATAACAATTGTTCAAATAAAAAGAAAAGTAAATATTCCAAACTTTTTATTTTTGATACATGTTCTTAAAAACTATCCATATTACCTTTTTTAAACTTTAAAAACAAACAAAATATTGCTTATGATATATAGTATTTAGAAATTCCTGATGCAGTTAGAGATGAGATCTTATTTATTTTCACAGAACCTCAGTATAATTAGTTCAAGTATTATTGTAACTCTTGCTGATATCAAGACCACGTGACAAATATGCTCACTTGATGCTCCAAATCTTATTAGACAATCCTCATAAGACAATACTTAATGAGGTGAGATTTGACTTATACAAACCTAATCTAATCAGTATGATTAGCATTGCCTTCATGGCTTAGACCAGCCATCAGGAAACTCTTATTCTGAGGTGACAGAATTACAGCTTATGATTGCCAATTAACAGCTGCCACTGACATAACAATTACCACTTTAATCCCATTAATGTCAATATCGAATAACCAGAGAGTTCAACCGTGAAATTTGATTTATCGCTAGATTCGATATAAAAGTTATATGTCCCTGTATTAAAGAGGAAATTAAGACTTTGTATGTATGTATGTATATATATATATATATATATATATATATATATATATATATATATATATGCTGACCCAAATATTATTTTCCAGGAATATTATTATAAAGCATAACAAACCAAAGTTGACTATGTAAATTAAAACCAAAACTGTTTTGAAATGTCAGGGATTTAGTGATACTTATTTCAGTATGTTTTACAATTTGAATACAAATTTAGTTCGGAGATATTTTAATTCAGGACTTCAGGTGTTTGTTAATATTTATTTTATTATATTTTATAATTTAAGTGTAGATACTGATATTTATTAGGATATATTTAAATAGAGATATCATGGGTTTAAGCAAAATTTGTTTCATTATATTTCACAATTTAAATATATTGATTGATATTTGATTTTTAAATTAGGACTATCAAGGGTTTGTGGGATACTAATTTCATCATATTTCACATTTTGAATATATTGATAGAAATTTTAATTTTCAATTAGGGTTTGGTGGGATACTAATCTCATTATATTTTATTGTCTGTTATTGCAATTAGGTGTCCCTCCCACGCATAGCTCATTAATGATTAAGATGAGTATTTCTGCCAGGACAGGAACAGGTCTTCATGGCACCTGATCAACATAGACCATAAATAAAGAAATTAAATCTATTTTACTATATTATAAGACTTAGAGCCGTTAGTTTCATGTCATGGTGTATGTGTGAAAAACATAGACTTGTAGGCTCTGATCTTTATATTAATAACAGTCCTATTTTTTTCTCAAGCAGGTTATGTGATATTTAGGTATTTTAGATTATCGGGAAAAATTATTAAAATGTTTTAGATATGCGTAGCGTAGTCTTTGCAGTGAGGGGAAGACATTTTCTATCATTCTCTCTGTCCGTCAAATTTGATCTTCTCTGAAACTTTATTTTTGTTGTTAAATTTAATATGTAATATGTATTTTCATAGGTTGAAATTATCAAGTCTAATCTGGATAAGAAGTGCATTGATCATTTGTGAAGCAATCTTAGACATTTCCAGAACATGTTCATAAACATTATAAAAAAGCAATGATCAGCATAGCTGTGGGACCATTGACTTATGTTTTCTTGTCTTTGTGGGCCATTCCTATATCATATCATATATACAACAAATACTATCTAACAAAATTAAAGTCACTAATAGGTTTCAAAATGGAATTACACATCGATTAAGGCTGTGGCAGAAGTAACATTGCATTAAAAACCGAAGTTGAAATAAAAAATAACAGGAAAATCGTGTTATTGATATCATCTGTAAATGTGTCAGTGTAAAACTGGGAAGAGAACTTTGACAGAGACGGTAAATGTGGTAAGCGTAAATATAAGCCAGGATTGTGGGGAAGAGGAATCGATTATGGATGAACGATGAGCAGCAGGTCACGATGTTATGCATGTGGATACAGTTACTAGAGCACATTAGTTAATGTGGGGGTGGGGGGTGGGGGGGGGGGGGGGGGTCGGGGGAGAGTTGCACCTTTTGTTAAGTCCCCCTGAATAGTTCAGGAGAGCAGTCAATGCAGGTGGGAGTCTAATGTGGATGTGGAGCTTCCGGTTTATCTTTGATATATCTTCAATCATAAACTTCAGATCATATATCAACTTGGATTATTAACCTCTATAAAGAGAGTGAGTTTCTATATTTATCACCCATTAGAAGGCTGAACGATCCGATTCTCTCATTCTAATTCAACACTAGACTTTTAGACTCTGTGTCAATTTCTGTATGTATCGAATTGACTGAAATATGCCTACATATCTGTATATTGAAACTTTATCTTTAATGTAATTACCATATAAATATATATATATATATGTATATATATATATATATATATATATATATATATATATATATATATATATATATATATATATATATATATATATATATATATATGAAGTAGGAAGAACTGATATAAAAAACAGGAAATAATCAAGATTTACTATTCTTTTATTAGCAAATAAACGATAGCCACCTGATACCTTAATGTTCTGATGTGTGCTGAAGCACACCAAATAGATTACTTACTTTCGTGATTCTACACATCCAATATCCACATAATTAAAGGTTCCTGCCCATATCAGAGGCGAGTTTTGAACGTGCTTATTATTTCAAACAACAAAATAAATCATGTATCAATAATTTGATTATTATATTTTTTTATTATTATGTTTTTTCAGGAGGCAAAAACAGTGTTTTGCCATTGTAGGATTGGAAAGAAACACTTTTTACAACTCAGCCACACATTTGTTTTTTTCTCTTTTTTTTGGATTAGCAAGTACCTACAGTATTCAATAATTAATGTAAATGTACAAGGTAGAAGATATGCTTGTCTCTCACTTTGTAATTATACTCATTACTATTTTATTATTATTTTTATTTTTTTCAGATATAATACATCTACATATTTCAATCAATCACGTGTTCAAAACAATATCCCAGAAGACAGTGTGACTACGATTTACCCGATATCGTGTGGTAAGTCTGGCTATAAGCTTTAACTTTTTACTTTAAGGTAACGGGTCATTGCATCATTTTAAGGGGCGTGGCTATCATAGATATTGGTAAAGGAATATCACACAGACACTTCAGGATGATAAAATGAATGTTGCTAAAACACTAACACTGACGCTAGTAAATATGGATAATAATAATAATAATAATAATAATAATAATAATAATAATGATGATGATGATGATGATGATGATGATGATGATGATGATGATGATGATGATGATGATGATGATGATGATGATGATGATGATGATGATGATGATGATGATGATGATGATGATGATGATGATGATGATGATGATGATGATGATGATGATGATGATGATAATAATAATAATAATAATAATAATAATAATAATAATAATAATAATAATAATAATAATAATAATAATAATAATAATAATAATAATAATAATAATAATAATAATAATAATAATAATAATAATAATAATAATAATAATAATAATAATAATAATAATAATAATAAATTTATATAGCGCTATTCCAGACCTGGTCTGCTCATGGGATACTATACATGAAATAAAAGTTGTACTCCTTGAAGTGAAAAGAAGTCACAAATATGGAGCAGAAAATAAGAAAATCAACAACAATATTCAGATTGGCCTCTCGAGGAAAAGTACTATTTTTCAACCATTAGATAATTATAAATTAGTTTGAACTGGACGGGTTATTTCTGGCTGGGACAAAGGAGTGTACAAAAAAAACTTAAAATCCTAATTATTTTCATATGACACGTCCATTTGAAAAATTGTTGTAAAAATGACGTTCAACAATTTCTACACATGTGATACTGTACGGTTCAAAATTCTTCAAGTACAGGACTGTGTTCAGGTACTTTGTATGTGAATGTTTGTTCGTTTATTTGTTTGGGGTTTTACATCACTTTCAACATTATTCCAGTCATTTCGTGATGAGACCTACTTGTAGCAGATATAGTGCTGCCTCACTGAATAGTCATGTCGCAGGTCCTTGACATGGCAACCCATCCGGTCACAGATTTACAAGGACAGCGGGTTAACCATTTGGCGTGAGCCTTAGCTCATGTGCGAAATTGTATCATGCATTCAATCTGGTGCTAATAAGCTGGCGCTCACCAACTGCGTCACGGACCGTGTACTGTATGCGATTGTTTCTGTTTATCTACATATAATATGTGTAAAGGAAGCATATATGACCCAAGGTTATTTTGCTTTTGATAGCATTTACGATGGTGGAATCGTATCAAGTGCGCTATAGCTTGTGAATGCAAAAGGACAACATTCCTCATACAATCGTTCTTCTTGGCAGATGCAATGAGCAAATACACTCATCTGTACGAGATCGGCATACAAAATTGTCAAGCTTTGATTCAAATAAATGTTGTCAAATAGTTTGTTTCATTTGTCAATTGAATAGATCGCACCATCTTAATTTTCAGATATATCCATTTTTTCTTACTTAAATCTTTGCATTTTCATAATCTAAAATCTTATAGTATTCCATATATCTTGTGTACTGTGTTAGCTAATGACTGTCCCATTACGTCTATCTATAAATGGAGATAGTTTACATCTTCAACTCCACTGCTTTGGATTTTACACTGCAATAAGACAATAATAATGAAGATAATTGAAAATCCTCTTGTCATTGTTATCCCAGTTTTATTTTTAGTTAATCTGTATGCGGCTCCTCTCCTTTCTCATTGCTGTCAATACCAAACAATATTCTTAAATGAGTGCTGGGGTGTGTTGTATACTGTCATTGTGAGCTTCTAATTTCACTGCATGCTGTAATCGTGATTGTTTCCTGGGTGCGATGCTGGCATTGTGTGTGTAAATGTCAACATGTTTGTATGTCACAGGCTTAATAGCGTAACACGCTTAAGCAACAATTAAGTGACTTGTACCAGTATCTCTGGTGGCTGTTTTCGTGACCACGTGTAGATTGAAGCAATATTGGCACAGGTTATACCGAAATGATGATTGGTCCATACACAGATCCAGTGCTCAACTTGGGAACACTAATTTGTTCCCTTGATAAATGTCATTATGCAGCTAGTGTCTGTATAAATTACACACGGGTAGAGAATAAAACACAACTCAGAAGAAAATAAAACAAAACACGTGAGAAAATGATACATAATGATATATATATATATATATATATATATATATATATATATATATATATATATATATATATATATATATATATATATATATATATATATATATATATATATATATATATATATATATATATATATTTAGAAGCTGGTACAGATATGAGGTACTGGAAGTATCTTTGTCAGACCTCATTATGGGATACCATCTCATACCTTAATGTGTGTAACAGGAGAGTGCCATCTGGTGTTAATAATGAATTTATTTTACATACCCCACAAATCTAACGTTCATATCAATGGCGCTAATGCCATTATCCACCACCAGGGCACTTATTACTAACTGTGACACTAGATGGCAGTGATTTATATAGTTATGGCCTGGTTGTATAAATATGCTTCTCAGACATGTTTGTTCAAAAAGGCCTTGTACAGGTTACTTATGTAACTGTGACTAAGCAGCTGCACTATGAAGAGTGGGGTATTTTATATGCCTCACAGTACGTCAATGTCCCACAAGACAGGTCTGAGATTGGTAAAAACCCCATATCTGATACAATCTCTTTCTATATATATATATATATATATATATATATATATATATATATATATATATATATATATATATATATATATATATATATATATATATATATATATATATATATATATATATTTAGTGTATTTTAAACTTAAATTGATTTTTTTTTGTATAAATTTTAAATGTTGAAATAAGGTGGAAATGTGCCCCACCCTAATTCGAGGATCAATTATGAACAAAAACAATAGAAGCCAAAAAAATACCAAACAATCCATTGCATGTTTCAATTGTTTACAATGATGACGTCGCCATCATTATTCTCCAAATAGATTAATAATCCCGAGAACTTAAAATGCATTGCCAAATAAGATACCTTTGAGAAATGACAAAGACATGGCGCTATCAAATATCAGCTAATGCGAATCGAGATAGCGACGAAAGCGAAAAGATTCAATAGGTAAGGTGCATTTTGATTGGTCAAAATATAAGTTCAAAACCTCTTAAATAAAGAAATGTGGGAGTCAACCCCATGTTTTGGGTTAATATTTGTTATGACATTGACGTTTCTCGATGTGCAACACAAGGTGAACAGAATATTATGAACCAATCTGCAGGCATTTCTGAAAATAATGTTCATAAACATTACAAAAGATACCTGTGGCCATTGTATCCTTTATATGATTTTGAGTGTGCAAAATTTTAATAATTTGTAAATGTTGGCCTAAGAACCGACTGAATTACACATAGAAGATAATTTTAAGGTCATTGTTTGTTTGGGATCTACGTTACTTTCATCATTATTTCAGCCATTTCAAGATTTCTACTTGTAGCAGATATAGTTCAGCATCACTGAATTTTCACCCAGTCACAGATTTTCAATGATAACAGGTTAATCCTATTGTAATTGTAAAAGAAATTGTAAAATGAATGCAATCTCAGCATGGTCAGGAATCAAACCTTTGGATCATCCACTCAGAGGAACTGGTGCCTCTTTGCTTGCGCTCTAACCGGCTAAGCCACGGTCCATGGCTAAATATAGGATAACGAAGCTTAACCCAAAGTAAGATTGTTTGGATTATGAACCGGTATATTTTCCATTAATTCACACTTTGTTTGTTAATCATCAGCAGTGTTCCTGGTTCTGCAATCTATTTGACAAGTTGTGTTTTCAGCCATTTTGCCATGTTCTGTGATGTGCGTGTGTTAATGACAAACATTTCCTGCAAATTTACCATGTACTTCACTGCGTGATTGGTATTCATCCACACTATGAAAGTGCTTCATTCCAGCTTTCAATATTTACTTAAAGAGAAAAAATTGTTCTCAAAAGGATATCATTTTTTTAATATTTGGAGACAGCAAATTTACTTCAATGTATTCGAAATGAATGTTTTCTTATACCGAGCTTTAAGTTCAGTTTTTAACGATATCATTAAAGTAAATTTGACATCTAAAACGGCGAGAAAGTGTGTTTTGACATCCTCTTTCAAATGATCCACACAAACTAAAAGACTGTCCTAATCTCTCTTAAATTCTTGTTTTTCACACCTCCAATATTGGCGGTGGATGTTGGTTTAATTCCGTCGGGTCAAGCTCTTACTGCATTCCTAGGTTAAGAGACCAAATGCCGAGCTCTGAAGTCATTCCCAGAACATACAAAGCCCCAGTCCATGGGCTTAGACTGGGAAGGTATAATGTAATGCGTGGTATGGTCAGAAATCCTCGAAACAAGGAATGGACAGGCCAAAAAGTCTTCTGTATTGACTGCCTCGACTGATCTTCATTCTGAAGGACGACATTGTATTTATGGTGTGGATTGTCACATGATTTTCACGTGATTGTCACGTGACTGTCACTTTGCCACATTTGCTAAATAGCTACCTTGCCTGTTTATTTTCAGTACTCTTTAGGTCGGGTCGGTATATTAACCTGTCACCAGGACTCAATGCCCTGCTCATTTCGACAAGTAACTGGCGGTCTTATCTTTTACATTATCAATCAACTATGGTTGACAACACACACCTATAACCTTATCTACTACTAAATCACAGCGTCGTCATGAGAACTATGATTGTGATAAACTGTTTGTTCTAATGGCGGAGACCCGTGTCCTCATCATAACAATAGTGCTTTTAAAATTAACCATATTGTTTTTATGGAAGAGAAATGTAATAAGAGATTTTTTTCTCTGATTACTTATCAAAATGACCCACACATGTACGATATACCCTCTCTGACAAGGGCTCTTCTCCAACATGGTATTGTTTTTGTTTTGTTTTTAGTTTTTTTTTGGTCAGGAAAGGCTCTGATGTCTTCCACAAAAATCCTCCTACGCCATTTGCTGCGGTGGATTGCTTTCTGCTGCGGTCCTGCTGTGTGGAGAGGCTCAGTCTGATTTGTTGGGCGATAATGAGTGCTCTGAGCGAGAGCACACAGTCTATTTGTGGCTGAGTAATCTTATCAACCGCAGTAACCAGGTGCCTGATTTCCAAAATTCTCCTCACAATTTCAGTTGAATAACAAATATATTCAGGATTGCTATCTTACTGCCTTCGGCTTACACCGCGCTTTCAGAAGAATCCTCAAAATTGTACTTGATGAACTTGTTGTCTACTTGTACAGTTTATCGTTCTTGCCAGACGTATTTAGACAATTTCAGTTGTGATAATATGATACACGGTTTGCCTTACTGTAGACTTCACTGTTTCTTTTTTAAATAATAATTATGAAGTTCAGAGAAGTGATTAACCTCCCCCCTCAACATTCAAGTGGCTTTTTTCAGACTGGGTACATCAGTCAGTCATCCTGGAAAAAAGTGAATGAGTTTGAATTGATTTGATTGTATTAACGACCTTTTCAGTCCTGTAAGGCTATTTCAGGTCATATAGAAGCCTGTCTCCGCGACTCAATGTCCTACTCTTTTCGAAGAGTGACTGCTTGTCTTTTTCTTGAAATATAATACAGAAATAACATAAACCACGTGTTTTGATATCCACTCATGGAGCACTGGTTGGAATGTTAAACATCGCAGTCTCAGCTTCATAAAAACATAAAGATGACAAAGAAACTCATGGATATCAATTTATTTATGTTTTTGAGATTTGCTCAGATACTAGCAGTACCTATCATCTCACTCACCTTGAAAAGTTGTCCTACACATTTCCGCCTACAGTTGATACAGGTTTATTGACAAGATATCCCCCTGAAGACACAATGCCAATGTCTTGCTCAACTTCTATTTCAAATCAGATCAATACTCATGAAGTAATGGTGTGTAATTGAGCGATCTAATTAACTATTTAGGCCGTTCAATCAGCAGTCATGCCACTGCTTATACCTGAGGGTTGTGTGGATTGTCTGATCAATCTGTTGTTAGACTAAATAAGCCGGTCAATCTCAGCAAAGATTGTCACGCGTATTTGTACCTTGCATCATCAGTCGCTTTTGAATAATGCAGTTAATACTATTCCCAGATTACAAATCTGTATGGCCACTTTATGTCCATAAGGATTTTGATATTGGCCATTGGAATTTTTTTCGTGAGTTGTCATTAGTTTAAGTTGCAGTGATATTCCATCATGCTTTTGTGAAGAACTTAAGTTGTTTTTAAAACCAGAAAACCTGTGGCATTCTTTTGATAGAGTGAAATCCCGTTTAGAGGGTATTTGATTCCTGTTACACTATGTTACTCTCAAAACCATTTCCTGTTGTTGTTGTCTACAAGGAATCGTGATAGATTTATTTGGAAACACGATTGGTCAATATGGCCTATTTACTGTGACATATGTCCAACATCGATAGGTTCAACTATGCGATATCCCAGCGGGTTTGATATTATATAATCACCCAGGGGTATATGTGCAATCTCTGCCAGAAAATGTCCAACAAACAACATATCTTTCTGGTATATTCCTAATCAAGATTTTTCTTTCCATTTTATTTATTTTCAAAATGTCTGTTTTCGCATTTTATTATGATACACAAGCTGTACCTCAATTGATCAATCAACAGTCATTCCTAAGAGCACTTTAAGACCATTAATACCAGAATATATTAGCATTTATAAACTTTTCAACCACCTAGATCGCTTTCAGTGTCAAATTCTGTCAACCATCTTGCTGTTATTATTAATTGGTGTTGGAATAAATTCGATTATCAAGTTTGAAATTAAACAGGTTATTTGTCCCCTTTAATATATGACAAGCAATACGCCATTTCTCAACTATATCATTTTGACACATCCTTTTAATCTCAGTTGAATAGTAATCACTTAACAAATAGTCTGGAAAAAACTGTGATATTTTCAACATGTAGTCAAGGTTGTTTAAACTCAGTCCAGAGAAGTTAATAGTAATGTTCAATTAAGGGAAATCACAACCAAATATTAAAAAATATTTTAAAAAAACATTTGGCAAAATTGGATATTATCTTTGGTCTTTGACTTTTATCTGACAAAGTTATTTTTATTCTACATTCTTGTGGTATGTGTGTAATGTTCTTCTGATATCATTATGTTCTATCTGTTTTTGTTTTTGTTTTTTGACATTCTGACATCCTTGTTTTTTTGGACATTCTGACATCATTGGGGTCTGTGATATCATTTGTACTGCTTTGGAGAGTCAAATGCCATTTCAGACTTCGTCCTAAAATCCTGAGTCGAGCATACCTCTCTGTAAATGTATCCCATCATACTATAGACCTCTCTATCACTTCTACCTGTCAATCATCAAACCCTATCTTTGATAACCACCTGTGCCAGCATCACAAGCTAAGCTCTTGGTACATAAACCCCGGTAATCGCTAGGATCACAGGAAGGAACACATTCTAAATATGCAGTGTTGATTCACATAAGGAGACTAGCCCAACCTTTGCATCAGGATTAAATGTTATTATCTTCAATAAGACCGAAATCAAATGGAATTATAAATGGAATAATTTGAATAATGACACCAGATATGGGAATGTTAAAATGGGTTAAGAGGATTTCAGAGGTTTCGGATTCTTATTCTGATAAAAGAATACACAGGTCATTGCCTTAGTTCAGCATTTATATTCTTCATAGTTATAAAATTACAAGATAGTAATTACCTGATGATAATGACAGGTTGGGTTGATTTTGATAATTATAGCTGATAATGATTATCATAACTCATATAGATAATTATGGTTAATAATGATAATTATAGTTAATAATGGCAATTAAAGATAATAATGTTAATTATAGCTGATAATGATAATTATAGCTGATGATTATTTTTTCGAAGTGAACATGATATGTTATGGATAATGATAATCGGTTTTTAAATAGTGTTTATACGATACAATCATCAATTGAAATGGGATTTGAACTGGTTAATCCCTTAGTCTTAAGGCAAATGTTTTGTTAATGGAGCTATTTTAGCCAGATATCTGGTTGTGTTTCATCATAAAAGGCACCTATTCTATTGTAACATTTCCCCTTTTCCATTTATCATATTCTGGTGCATTAGATTCTAGGCGATTATATCTTCATATGGCTTAGCTGTAACTGCTTGAATACACGTATCCTAATTCCTCATATATCTTTCCTGCTGGGTCACTGGATTGGCCCAGCAGTCATTTCTGAAATGGTAGTTTGGATTTGCTCTTAACAACTTAACAATTTGCATCAAATTTCTCAATTGGTGAAATTTCCATATCTGACATTTAAGGTGAAATATAATGAAACGTTGATTTAAACTCATCGATGTTGACATGCAAACTATGCCCTTCTTTAGCACATTTGGAAATTGAAATTTGATATCCTCACATTAATATTGATATGAAATCTGTACCGTTCTCATACACACTTCACCTAATGTTGACTTCTTGATATGGAATATTCGCTACTATTTGAAACCGAAAACAATGATCCCACGCTGAATAGTGGTGAACAGCGATTAGCCATTAGGAACTCAGCTCAGTTGTTAGTATTCTGTTGTTGTTGGTGAGTTATTCCCAGCCAGCTATTTTAGGACATGCACAGAAAGTGTGGCACCAATGTGTTATAAAAGGAACTGCGTGGACAAAGTGAAATCAAGTTCACTTCCGGAACCAGCTGCTCTTGTTACTTCCGGTTGAAACCTTTGTTCTCACAGTTAGAATATTTTCCTGCACCAGTCCAGGCCAAGTAATATATTGTCTTCACATTTTCTTCACACCAGTCCGGGCCAAGTAATATGTTGTCTTCACAATTTTATTTCCTTTTTGCATTGGTTCAGGCCAAGTAGTATGTTGTCTCCACAATTTTTTCTTCTTTTGCTGAAATATAGTTGAGTGATATTGAAAATGTTCAGCACTAATGTTAGGCTTTTTATGGTAAAGCGGCTCAAAGTCAAGTTTCACCAAAGCACAATGTTACAGCTACGTTTACACATTTACAACTCACATTACGCTACCAACTTGAAACCGTGAATAAGTTGCCATAGAAATATGAAGCCAAAATCAGAAGGATCTGTGTAAACTGACAGGCCAAATATCAGCATCTAAATTCTGTGAAAAAAATCTTTAAAGTTTGGGTTTGCTATAGGATTGCCATATGTCAAACATCCATGTGTATATCGGCTACCGTTGGCTTCCCCTGCCTCTTAAGCCTTAGTATTTACATATATCGACACGAGCACTGGGGTAAGGAAACGTGGCCTTGGTCCATAAGTACAAAATCATAATGTTTTATGGATATCGCTGACCTTGGTGTAGCCATTGCCTCATCTTTATTCCTCTGGGCTTGGACATCAGCCATTTGTGTTTCTGAAAGCTTCCAATATGATTAGGAATACAATTTCACACCGATGCCCAACATAGAAAAACCATTTAGAAATATTTTTAGTAATACAGAGATTAACGGTTGTATTGTGAACTTGAGGTAGATTGATGGACTTATTAAGGGCGGTAAAAAACTATGCAAAATATGTGTGGAAACCACCACGATAATTCGATAATTCCCACGATATTATCATCATCAGCGGCAAAACGTTCTTTTGGAGAGAAACTAAATATCATTCAGGTTACACATTAACTGAAGTCCGGTAATACCAGTGGTGTCCTCTGGTGACGTCATTAAGGTTTACTTTGAAATTAAGAAAACCATTATTGGGTAAACTGCGTGTGGGAAACGTGTATTTGTATATTAAACAAAGAGAAACAAAGATGTGAAGGATTGTTTTAATGTTCCAGAAAGATGATTTAAATGATTTTAAGTATTTAAACAATGAATATGGTCACCTCTGGCAATATTCATTAAGAAGATCAACAGATATTTGATTTTTAATAATTCAAAACACAATGAGACAGTATTTTTTTATATGTCATCGCACATGATGTCTCAATGAGTAGAATATGCTTTGAAAATGAAAAAATGCAACAGCACCGCAATAAAGAAAGCAAATTCCATGCTTCAAGCAATTATAACACAGTATTATCGAGGAAAATAGTGGAGTAGTAATAGGGTTTCAAAACCTGTGGTATTATCTAATTGAAAGATTAAAAGCTCTCTTTATTCATATATTAAACATTGATATACAACTTGAAGAACGATATTCCTTTGAATCGGTATGACAAAATTTCTGATTAAAAATATTGTATGAAGAGAGGTTGAAATATTAACAAGTTCACAAGGTCAACAAAACAAAGTAAAACGTTGCAAACTGTCCGCAGGGTAATATTGCACTGAAATACGATTGTCTAATATGCTACACAGAGATTGCCTGTCAATTTGAAGGCTATTTTTAGTCTGATATTTGGAGAGGATGAAGCCTGTCACGGGCAGATGGTGAGGACTTGATCTGGTATGGAGACCGGGTTAAAGTATAGGATTGGTCTCTTACTAACAGCTCTCAATCATCGCGCTCCATTAGGGGCTACAGTACAGTAAATCCAAACTTTTGCATATTTGAGACTCTCTTCATTGTTGTTGCCCCTTGGTTTCCGGTTGGTTTCCGGTTGGTTTCCGGTTGGTTTCCAATATTTATTTGAACATTGATGTATTTGAAATATTCTTATTTTCAGAAAATGTATTTTCTGAAAGGCTTCCTGGAGAACTATATGGTAGCTTACCTACAATTTACGACATTCAAATTGTTCACTCTCTATATAGACCATTAGCTGCTTATTTCAAGCGCTCTTGATTGGAAATTGAATGTGGGTCCCCAATATGTTTGTAGAATCGATGAGTCTTTTATCAGTTTATAAGTTAAGGTGTGATAGGATCAGGTTTTAATGTTTACAAACCTCCACGAAGACAATTAAGGTTTTTAATCCCTGCTCACTTAGCCATATTGCATTTCTTTCTTAAAACTTGTAATGCTTACACGTACAAGTACTTTCCGAATGATGCATTCTGGGACAAGCGATTCAATTAGCCACAGGAGTCCCCTAACAACGGTTCAATATACTAATCAAATACTCATCCATAATTCCTTTATATTTCTCTCTGGCCCATCAAGATTTATAGATTAATTCAATGATATCTCATCATAGCTACACTTGCCCTCTCAGACAGCAGGCCAGGATTGCCGCGTCCAGATATATTCCTTTCCCAATAGATTCAGTGATTTCTGTGTCTGCGATGTCTCATACATAAATAGTTCCAAGGCGAGATGGCTGTGCGAGACTGGCACTGGGAATGCCATGCGGACTCTAATTGAATAATGCATAAATAGAAAGTACACATATCTTAAGTACAGAATATTCTCAGAGGATATTATTGTGTTTGATATTTGCATTTTATACACTTTAAAGATTGAAGAATCAGATTTTAAGTACAGAATGGCTGTATGAGACTGGGACTTAGGATACCATGCTGACTATTATTGAATGAAGCATATAGGGTCTCACGGAAGTTATCGGGACCTCCTTCTGACACTGAAAAATTACATTTCCACTTTGAACCTCACTAAACATGTATGGGGTGTAATTCACATTTTTGGCCAATATTATAAAATTGGAATTCTACATGTAGTTTCTCTAAGATAAAAAAAATAAGAGAGGTTCACCACTGGCGTAGGAATATTTGTCCTGTTCTCTTTGTGAGTCACGCACAGGATATCAAATTTGAATTGATTGTCATCCCCAGGTATTATACAGTAATTATAAGTTAACATGAATATATAACAAGGGCTGCCATGGTAACCGTTTTGCTGATCTGACGTTTTTTGTACAGTTGGACTATTTATAATATACTACCAGCGAGGCCATATACCAAGAACACATCTCGGAGGTACACAATATTCTCAAAAATATTGTGTCTCTGACTTACACTCTTTGCAGAAAACAGAATTATATCTGTCTCAAGTACAGAATAGGCTTAGATATTAAAGTATCCTGTGCAGTTTGCATACTTTAGGATAAACGACTGAGGCGTTTTGATCATGTTTTGTGTATTGTATTACAGAGTAGTCTACAACACTTAAATCACCAAAATGTGATAGCAAGTAACACAATGTTATTAGACACGATTCTGTATGACGATACCCACGACACTCTTCTATGATAGAAAACCCTTTTGTAAATTGGGTAATCAAAGTTTATTTATCTCTAACAAAAAACAGGGACCTCTTCCGCTGTTGGCCTCATTAATAAACACAGGCAGTCATTTTGGAGAGTGTTAAGGGTTTCATATTTCAGGTTTAAGAGACAGAAAATGATGATCTAAGTTGCACATGTGATATCATGGATATCGGATGGTCCTCGGTGTGTTGGTTTATAGAGCGAGGGTGGAAAGGAAGCAATCTGACTGGCACAAGGCTTATCAATGAGCCGGCATTCACAGATTATGATTGATGGAGCAGAATGATTGACTCTGTGGGAGGCGGCAGAGGGGAATCTGTCTGATGTGAATAAGATCAACTAGTTAGCAGCCACCTTATCAGCTGCAGATAGAACATGAATGTTACAATATACCAAGTCTTGATGGCCCTTCTGATGAGGAGCGGCCAGTGTGAAGGATAGAATGGCCGTGTGGTCAATCACAGAGATTCTATTCAGCAGAATATAGAAAAGAAATATTAGAAACGTCTACATCCCTTGTAAACATCAAAGATGCAGGTGTGGTCTGTCTCACACCTCCAGCCTTTACTAAACACACACAAGGTGGCGCCTCACGCTGAATACCTTTCATCATCAAATGCCATGAGGACTCCGTATGTATAGAGATGGTCTTTATAAAAGTACTCAGCGTTTGTGAATGGACTCACAAACCAGTCTTACAGACATGCAGGATAGATAGTGGTCCTTTCAAATGAGTTCTGCAGATGTGTCGCTATTCATTCAGGTGCACTGATGCTCTTTGGAGGAACTAATTACATCTCATATTAATAAAGAGCTATGAGATATCAAACAATTCTGAAGTATTAAACAGCTGTGATATATTAAACAGCTATGAAATATTAAAGAGCAATGAAATATCAAACAGCTCTGAACTATTAAATCGCTATGAATATTAAAAATCTGTGAAATATTAAATAGTTCTGATATATCTAACAGCTATGAAATAGTAAATAAACAGCAATGGAATATCAAACAGCTATGAAATATTAGATAGCTCTGAAATATAAAAGAGCTATGAAATAGGGTCATTCCTTTCTATTTTCACAAAATCTAGTATTTGAAAACAGTTACTCGACAAAACATGAAATATCAAGTGGCATTGAAGTACTGAAATATCAAGTGTGCAGCGATATCAAGTGCCACTGAAATATTAAGTACCGCGAAAATGCCAAGTGCTACAGAAATATGGATTGTCAATGCAATATCAATTTTTTTTTTCAATTTTGAATGTCATTAACATTTACTGAGGAAATATAGGATACTCCTCGTTCACATTTCCTGAGGACAGGTGTCCATGATTAAAAACGTCATTTAACAATAAACAATTTTATGATAAAGACCTAAAAGCCAATTCTGCCAGTCTGTCGAGTGGTGCGCCGTTATTATTCAAAAGAAAACCATAAATATTTAATTGCTTATTGGAAAAGATATGCAATTTTTTCTCGGCTAAAATAATGTAGATCATATTTTCATGAATGTTTCTTTTGGTTAGTAACACAATCCCATCAACATTTAACGTTAAATGATTAAATTCCGCAGATGGAACATAATAAATGAAAAATATGTGAGCTTAAAGTATTACCACATAACAATTGATCAGATATCTTCACACTTAATTTCCAAAGCCCAATTCTACGATTTATCTTCATAGTACATCATTCATTATTTTATCATTAAGAGGTAACAACATGTAACATATGTTTTAGAATATATATATATATATATATATATATATATATATATATATATATATATATATATATAATATTATGTTTCCGTTAGAGCTTCGGTGTCTCAGAGTTAATAGGATCGTAAATAACACCTGCTTCTGTTGCAAATAACTTATAGAAATAGCACATCTTAGTGAATATCCTTTAGAAGTTGCTTTGGCGCTTTTATGTCCATCTCCACGTACCAAACGTCAGTTTTTTCCTGGGTAGTGTCAGGGAGCAGGGGATAAGGTTTCTTCATTCCTTTGGGCATAATACGTTCCAGAGGTGTACCGATATGTGTCCCTGACCCCAGTTCAGTTAAATGTCTGCCTATTGTCTGCACCAGATCGACTCGTTGTGAGTCAAAGATGACTCTACTTTGCGCAGGTCCACACCGGAAGTCGGCAAGTCGGCCCCACACGCTTTGAAGGCGTCAGCGACGCGCTCACCCGCGGTCAGGTAATTTCCATTTTAGATCAGACCTCTACATAACATCAGACTGATCTTAACTTTATACCACAGACTAAGGAAACTTCTAACAAAGCTCACTTATTTGATAGCGAGTCGCTATTGATGAGAACTCACCTTTGGTCAGCCCAGAACTTGATTTATTTCTTTAGATAAAAACGTGAACGTTTTTTGTCAAGTGGGGTTGCCATTCAGGTAGGATTATCGTTCAAATCCATAGAAACATGGATTAAGCTCACCCTATATAAAACACCATTCTTATTGTGTCTTTGTCATCTCTTTCTTCTCGTGTTTTCATTTATGATTGACTTACACAAGTTTTTTTTTAATGGAGTCCATTGCACCAAAGTGCAATCTTTTAAATAAAAAAACACAACCCAGGCAGACTTGATTCATTGCAATGAAATTCTACTTTCCAGTGCTACATATAGCTAAAGCGCTTATAGGAGTAGAATATATCTTTGATATATTTTATTATCTCTTCATAACATTATCCTACACATATGTCAGCTCTCAGGCAAATAGCTTTACAATCACATCCGGTACACTGTTGCATTATGGGAGCTTTATGTCCTCTTCGCACAGGCAGCTGATTGTTACCTTTTTCTTTCATTACAAGGCTCAACCAGGTTTGTGACAAGATACCTGAAGACACGTTAACTTATTTTTTGCTAGTGTTACAGGATGATGATGATGATCGTGGTGATGATGATTATCATCATCATTTTCATTATCATCATGATTTCTAGTTAATTGGTACCACTCTTACTTAGATGTCTATGCTTTAGATACATACCAACACCCGATGGCATTATGAGTGTTCATCTTTTTCTTATTTCAGACCTGATAATATACCTTAAAACTACTCTAAGATCCACAATGAAACTTGCATATTTAACTTTATAATAATATTATTCTTGGCCCAGCCTTTTTTTAGCTTGGATATTGACCAGATTTTCAACATTAATCCCTCAATAAGCCCTCTCAATATAGTGACTTGACCCCACGATTAATACCTTCCAGACACATTAGTTTCACGTGACATTAATCCTTTAAATTCTTAGGGGATGTTTACTAATCAAGCAAAATCAAAGTGGGGGTATTTTCATAAATCATCCCTACCAGATGCGCCTTGAGACGCACAGGTCTTGGAATCGTACAGAAGACAATGATACCTATTGAATATTAAGTAAGGTAAAACCTGGTTGATGAGAATAATAAATTTAACCAAACTAGTTATCTTTCCACCTTACTTAAGTCGGGGAAGTCATTCTAAAAGTAAGATATCACAGTAATAAAAATGATTTTAAAATTAACTAAGGAAATGAGTGCTTTGCGTTGTTAGTAGCACGTGTGTTTTGTTATGTTATAATATAAAGACGCCTCCCATTCCCTCCCTCTCGTAGCTGCCCTTCTTGCCCCCCCACCTTTTACCCCCTATTCTATTGCCTTCCACTTCTGTGTCCCCCTTGTCTCTAATTTACCTCCCTTGTCCCCTTCCTGCCACCCACCTTTTACCCCCACTAGCCTCCTCCTTAGCCCCCTATTGCCTTCCATTTCTGTGTCCCTCTTGTCTCTACTTTACCTGCCTTGCAACCTTCTTGCTCCTCTTTTACCCCACTTGCCCCCCTTGGCCCCCTATTACCTTCCCCTCCTGTGCCCCTCTTGTCTCCACTTTACCTCCCTTGCCCCCTTCTTGCCCCCCTTTTACCCCACTTGACCCCCTTGCCCCCCTATTGCCTTCCACTTGTGTGTCCCCCTTGTCTCTACTTTACCTCCCTTGTCCCCTTCCTGCCACCCACCTTTTACCCCAACTAGCCTCTCCTCCTTAGCCCCCTATTGCCTTCCCCTTCTGTGCCCCTCTTGTCTCCACTTTACCTCCCTTGTCCCCTTCTTGCCATCCCCCTTTTACCCCCACTTGCCTCCTCCTTGGCCCTCTATTGCCTTCCACTTCTGTGTCCCCCTTGTCTCCACTTTACCTCCCTTGCCCCCTTCGTACCATCCCCCTTTTACCCCCACTAGCCTCCTCCTTGGCCCATTATTGCATTCCCCTCCTGTTCCCATCTTGTCTCCACGTTACCTCCCTTGTCCCTTTACTGCCTCCCCCTTGTCTCCCGTCTTGCCTCCCATCTTGTCCACCTCCTGTCCTCCTCGTGTCCAACTTATTGCCCCCTCTTATATCCCCCTTATATCCCCTCATTCTGCCTCTTGCCACCCCACAAATCGAGCAGCCAGAACTGCCTTAACTTTATAGGCTTCTGGCGTCGTTATTGGCTGGCTGAACAGCAGCCATGATTAATCCCAAAAAAATAATGATCGCTCCCCGTATAAACGTGATTTGATAAACTTAAATCTTATATTGGCTTTAGAGATAATATGATTATATGTGTTGTGGGCAAGTCGCCTCATTTGCCTTTGGTCACTAAATTGGGTAAAAAATACCCCTGACTAACAACATCATTATAAAATAACTTTTTTTTCTTGTCTCCAATGACCAAAGAATGTGTCTGGATGACGTCATACGTGGCATACAAGAAACGCTCAGTAGGCATAACAGGATGCTTAGGTTTGGTATTCTCGTGTATACCTCTGCCAAGCTAACAGTCTAGATTTTGGCATACACAGCAATGCTAGGCCTTCTTCCTCTGATTACTAGTTTTATGACAGTGATCCTGATGCAAAGGAGAGTAATTTTGGAAGCGAAATGCAACAATAATCTTGAACAGATATAATCATCATAAATAACTACACAATAAATCATTAACATGCATAAATTCAACAAGGAATCCTTTTTATAATTGCATTGTAATTTGCATTTAGGTTTATAGATTCATGGCAAAAATAAATAGGATAGAAGTAAAAATTATAGTTCCCTATTCATAGTGGACATGAAACCTTTTTGCATTCTTGTCAAGTCAGACCCGAATGAAGTGTGACTTACACGTAGAAGTGCAAAAACTGTGTGTTGGTAAGGTTACCATTTTTTTTCCTCCAAGAAAATCTTTTCTCCAAGGAAAGTTTTTAGGTAGGTTGCAGGACATAGATTATTCCTCTTTGTCACCACCAAGGTCAAGGTTTGCAGCTATATCAAAAACATGATGAAAAGGCATGTTTGAACATTAATGTTTGTTACATGATGATCATATCAATAAAGTGTGGGAATTGTGTCTGTAAACAGAATGGTTTAATCATGTCAATGTTGACAGTTTCAATGCAGTGTTAGAGTGTAGTATAAGCTAGTATCTAAATGATCTCCTACAACATGTCAATACGCTACTATTTCCTTAGATAGCAGTATTAGCAGTGTTAGTAATACTAGCAGTATTAGCGATATAAGTAGTATTAGCAGTATTAGAAGTATAAGTGTAGTATTACCAGTAAGAGTAGTTTAGCAATGTTGGTAGTATTAGCTGTGTTAGCAGTAATGATACTTTTAGTTAGACCCTCCAGTTATCTCCCCAAAACATGTCAGTACACGTTTCTGAAGCATAGAGATTATTATTAGCTAGCCTCTAAGCCACCTCTCCTGCAACATGTCCGTGTGTTAAATCTTTCTGAGGCACAGAGAGTATTATTAGCTAGCCTCTAAGCCACCACTCCTGCAATATATCTGTGTGTTTCACCTTTCTGAGGCACAGAGAGTATTAATAGCTAGCCTCTAAGCAATCTCTCCTGCAATATATCCCATCACCAGAAATGGCAGACATAGGGATATAACTTTTTTACTACTCAGAATACATCTACAAATGATATGTGCTCGAATGTAAACCTTCTTAGGCTATTTTGATCAAATATTGTCAGTGACCTTGAAGTGACCTTTCAATGACCTTGAAAATAGAAAGCCTATTTCTACGAAATTATCTACATATATTATTATCCTATCATCTACATCTTTCAAATACGAGCTCGTAGAGTCCTTATTCATCAAAATCTGTTCATAATTAACAATTTGAGAGCAATTTATAGTGTTGTGGTCAATCTATAAGGGAAAATAGAGGAAAATACTATAACACTAAGATTTTTTGAAATAATATTAAAATGCCAGCTTATTGGGGGTTAGTTTATGAAAATATATAGAATACTGCACAGAAAAACACATTAATACTAAAAAGAAATTGAAAAAAAAGTCCGTCAATTTCAAGGTTTATTATGAAGCTAAAATGATTAAAAATAGCTTAAATCGGTAGGGTTACAAAAGTGACAAATTGACGGACTTTAATTTGACCTCACATTTCTTTTTGAGATATTAGATAAATTCAATATTGATCTAATTTCAGAAAATAATCAGCAATAAGCTGCTCTTATCATAATAATACCTAAAAAAGAAGAAATATTCCCTGAAAAATATCAGAAAATTAGTCATGAATAGAAATGATTAAAAAAAAATATAATAAAAAATATATTGAATGTAGAGTCAATTGGGTTATAACATTTTGATATATATTTTTTTTAATGTCAATCTATATGGTTGATTTGTTGAATGGAAGTCGAACACAGCCAATATTAAATGAAACTGAAAGTGCTCTGCAGGGTGCTTTCTGCACGTCCGCTCCTCCCACTGCTATAAACCCGTTACATGCGCTATGTCACTCATACTCTCTTTCTGAAGCATAGAGAGTATTATTAGCTAGCCTCTAAGCAATCTCTCCTGCAATATATCCGTGTGTTTCACCTTTCTGAGGCACAGAGAGTATTAATAGCTAGCCTCTAAGCAATCTCTCCTGCAATATATCACACTGTCCACCAGAGGCACACGCAAACTATTACCTCTGGCCAACCCAGATTAGTATTCATCCGGTCCTACTTTTACTGGCCATGTGCTCAAGAACTGTCAGTGTGTTGTAAATGTGATTGACGTATTAACATCTCTTAATATCAAATATGAAGTTGCCTTGAGATGTATTAGAATTCATTTGTTAACATTTGAACATTTTTTGTTGGTTAGATTAAACAAAAGTATAAAAGATTTAAAGAATTCAAATTGTAAACAAAGCGGCCATCTTTGTTGTGGTTCCGCCTTATCACTACCCCAGGAAATGGCTCCTCCGGTTGAGAAAGTAGTTCCAAGTTTTATTTCACTTAATATTTGTTTCTATATGCACAAACTTTTGTATAAAGGGTGAAATATATCATAATATACCAATCTGAGTACAATTTAAGAAAAAAAAAAAAGTAAGACGGACAGTTACATAAAAATTGGTGGATGTGCTGAGCCAGCACAAAAAGGCACCTTGTACAGAGGTGATAGGTTCACCATGTCGCCCTCTGGTGGAGTTTGGCAATATATCCGTGTGTTTCACCTTTCTGAGGCACAGAGAGTATTATTAGCTAGCCTCTAAGCCACCACTCCTGCAATATATCCATGTGTTACACGTTTCTGAGGCATAGAGAGTATTATTAGCTAGCCTCTAAGCAATCTCTCCTGCAATATTTCTGTGTGTTACACCTTTCTGAGGCATAGAGAGTATTATTAGCTAGCCTCTAAGCAATCTCTCCTGCAATATTTCTGTGTGTTACACCTTGCATAGAGAGTATTATTAGCTAGCCTCTAAGCAATCTCTCCTGCAATATATCCGTGTGTTACACCTTTCTGAAGCATAGAGAGTATTTATAGCTAGCCTCTAAGCAATCTCTCCTGCAATATATCCGTGTGTTACACCTTTCTGAAGCATAGAGAGTATTATTAGCTAGCCTCTAAGCAATCTCGTCTGCAATATTTCAAAGTGTTACACTTTTCTAAAGCATAGCGAGTGATATTCGCTAGTCTCTAAGCCACTAATGCTACAATATGTTAATTTGTTACACTGTGTTGAAGCATAGAGAGTATTATTAGCTAACCTCTAAGCGATATGATAGTGTTACACTTTTCTGAATCATATAGCGTAGCATAAATCTCCGAACTAGCGTCTTTTATTCAGTATTAGTCAATAACACTCTCTGAACTCTATCACTTCAGAAGTCTCCACCAATTACAAACATTTTTTTTCTTTTACTGATTTATCAAGGCTCATTAGAGAAACATCAATTTGCCTTAAACCTGAATGTCTCAGAGTATACAAAAAGCATTAGGCACAATTAAAGAAATAAAAGTGAAATTACAGTGCATCTAAAATATTTCAATGCGCATTTCTACTTTGCAGTCGGAGAACTTAGGGTAAAACAGATCCATGTAATTGTGGAAATCTTATTTTTATCGACAGTTAAACAGGAAACAAAGCGATAAGAAGAGCACTTTACCTAATTGCATTTTCCTTTCAACAAGATAAGGGATTAAATTGTGGATAATTGTTGAACATTTCTAGATGATAAAGCACAATCTAATATAGAGGCGATTTTCAAATCCCAACTTAAAAAGTGTCTACTTTGATCATAATTGAAAATTTGATTGTTTTTAAGTGGAGCGACATACATCAGTAAATTTTTAATGAAGCTTACATATTATTTCTCATGTGAACATTATATGTCATGTATTATTATTGTGAAGGAAAATAAGAACAATTTCAATAGAGACAAATAATGACCCCAAATGCAAGAGTGCCTGCCATTGATATATCTCTTCACCGATAACTTTTCCACTCAGTTTCTCGGGAACTCTTACAGTAATGAGTAAAATACTTCCCTTCCTCTCTTTTCAGAAGTCACGATCCAACAAAACGAAACGAAGGAGGCAGAAGGAAAGTGAACCGAGGCAGAAAATACAAGACGTTATTCAGACTGGAAGATCACAGCAAACAACCATTCCAGGACAATACAGACAAAAAAACAATTCACTTTATATCGCCCACAGAACTGCAAGGTTGCCTGGTAACATTTCAGAAGTGATGGAATAGATTGTCGGTGACTCATACCCCAGTATTATCTCCGGAGTGTTTCAACAGGAAACATTGTGACGTAAAACACTTCCCCTCAAGAATCCTTGTCAACAAACCTTAGAAATCTATTTAATGTATCTGCCCTGAGTAGAATTTGATTGGCTGTTTGGGCTCAAGAGAGCTGTTGAAGCTGGAATTAAGATATCAGGTTAATCATAAAATATGAAATGTGTTGCCAGCACGGAACGGAAGAGCAGAGTAGAAACATATTGCGATGAGAGGAAAGGACTGGAATATGATATTGCCTGTATCTGATAAAATCCCATTTCGGGTGTGAGTAATCCAAAGAGACTTAGTGTCAATAAAGCAGACGACAGTTGCATAGCGTCCCAGGTTGGCGGGAAAATAGGTGTGCCAGTCATTTCTAATCATCACTGCCTCATACCTACAGAATTCTCTATACCTTTTATGCTTCCATGCCAATAATAAGTGTTGGCAATTTAACATTCTGAAAGCAAAATGGTTTCATTAGGTGGACAAAATATCAGTTTTCCAATCGGCATCGGCTTGAATGCGGTGCTCAATCTCACCAAAATGGAGAGTTACTACATGCCCGATAACCCTGGTCAAAACTTTAGTCTTTTTGAGACTTCCACAGCCTCGCCTGTGACAGAGAGTCCGGGTGAATACTACGCCGGAGCGAGGGAATTGAAAACATTTAGCGGCTGGTACATAAACTATCATGGATGGTTGGCTACGATCGTCTGCTCCCTGGGAATCATAGCAAACATACTCAACATTGTGGTTCTAACGAGAAAGAACATGATCTCGGCGACAAATTGCATCTTAACGGGACTTGCTGTCTCAGACGGTTTAACGATGGTTGCATACTTACCGTTTGCTTTGAGATTTTATGTTCTGTACGGGACCGACCCTACTCCCGAGCGGAACACTTTGGGAGCGATTAGATTTATGCTGTTTTATGCGTGTTTCAGTGTGGTCGTTCACACAGTGTCTATATGGTTGACGGTGACCCTGGCAGTGTTTCGCTACATCTTCATCCGATATCCAAGACGAGGCACGGTCCTCTGCAGTTTAAGAAGGGCAAAAATAGCCGTTTTCATGGTGTACATCGTCACGCTGATGGTCTGCATTCCCAACTTTGTCACGATTACCGTTCAGGGCCACGGCCAGAAAGACGAGAACGGGACAGAAACATATTTGTGGTATGTGGCCTTCAAGCTTAACACCCAAACCGACCAGTTCGTGTACAACTTCAACTTTTGGATTCAGGCGATCCTCGTGAAGTTGGTGCCGTGCATAGGACTAACAATTCTTAGCATTTTGCTTGTGAAGACAATGAAGGAAGCAGAGGCGAGAAGGAAGGCTCTGAGAATGCAAGCGCTCAAGCCCAAACCGGAAGACGACGGGCGAGACCGGAAGACGAATCGCACGACGCGAATGCTCCTCACGGTGGTGATTCTCTTCCTGGTGACGGAGTTTCCACAAGGAATCCTGAACTTGCTCAGTGGAATTCTCCCACATTTTGTAGATGAAGTGTACGGACCTCTCGGCGACCTTGTGGACATTCTTGCCCTGATAAACAATGGCATCAACTTTATTCTTTACTGCACCATGAGCAAACAGTTCCGAGACACTTTCATAGAGATATTTCTCACCAACTCTCAAAGGAACAAAAGACGTTTTAGCTTAGTGCCCACCACTACAAAGACTGAAATCTGATATGAAATTAAACGCTAATGTATTTTAAATGGTATAACTATTTATTGATATTATGTATTACATTTCACGGTATATTTTTGTACACAAAACTAACAGCAAAAAGCGTAAGTCCTTAAAAAGAATATGTGTATAGAACGAGTGTTTAGTGGCACTATCGTAAAGTAGCACTACTTGATGTTCAACTTATATAAATTGAGAGGATGTTAACCTCAGCATGGAGGCCAAGTCTAATATCTCAACTAAGCTTAGCATCTTAAATGTCACAGCGGGTTTTAAGTGGAGCATCTAAGATATCCCAGCATGTTTTAGAAAGTAGGAGTCATCCTTGTGAAAAGAGCATTGTATAGTTATGTTTAATTTCTATGGGTGCTTTATTTGTTACAATGATAATAATATCAATTTCAAACATATGATACTGGTTTAAGATAGATCTAATGCAGAAGGCTTATATATATATATTCATATATTTATTTTTCATAGCATTATATACTGTCTAAAAGCATGTCAATGCGAAGACAGTCTGACTTACTTCGGTGGTGTGTGTATATATATATATATATATATATATATATATATATATATATATATATATATATATATATATATATATATATATATATATATATATATATATATATATATATATATATATATTTATATATTACTGAGGAAATTACTCGTCTTCGGTAAAATAGGAAGTGAATATGTAGAAACCTTTTAAGAGTGTTCTGGATTATGATAATACGACAAGAAAAGTAAAGAGGAAAGGAAAGTACTTCTAATATTTGTCTTAAACTGCATTGATGACATGAGTTTTGTTGATTAGTCAAACATACACTGCTATTTAATGTGATAGATGACAGGGAATCTATTGTACATACATAGGATGTCTGAAGAAGGAGGTTGAGGAGTTAGGCAGTGGTTCTCTTAACACTTCAACATGCTCTTCGGTTACACACGGCCTATATAGACGTTGGCTGTTAAGGCTTATATTGCCTGTAATGAAGGGATGCATATGCCTAAATGGACATTTTACATATATGCACTGAGGGGTGCATGGAACAACAGTTAGTCTTTACAGACATGTATTCTCATTTCTTGTCAGCACTGCCACTTCAAAGCTTTGGACTGTACTTGAGCTAAAATGGACATCACACAGAAGGAAATTGTGTTTATATAAGAGAAACCAACTGATTTCAAAAAGGAAATAAAATATCATGAGTTCAATATCTTTTAATAGAAACATTTATTAGCTCATTAAAATAACATGGGAAACTTTGTGTTATTCCAAAATAGTAGGCCACAAGGAGAAGATATATTTGAAAACACATGAATATAATGATTTAGCTACCAGTAATATAAATGTGCTCAAAACGTGAGAATGCTCTTGTGACCACGCCCAATTCAACATTCTAATCTCGCATGCTGGTTCCACACCAAATACTCTCCTTTCATAGCTTGATATTTTATCTCAATTGAATAACACGTTGTGGTAAAAATAGAATTTTTTTAACAATTTTAGATTTATATGCTTGAAATCCACATTTCGTTTATTACGGTCAAACAAAGAATTTTTCCTTGATTTCGGAGGTTTCTTTATCCATGGCTATTGGTGACAAAGCCCGTTATGCTTTATCTATATTAATACAGATAAATTGAAGAGCAATGGGGTTTAAAGACAATTGCCGTTTTAAATGTCTTCGCAAATTATAAATGAGTTTGTCTCGTAAGTTATTATTCTGCTGAACATAAAGTAGTCGATTATTTTATTATTCAAATAGCTGCATGTATGCTCAGTGGAGTAATCAGTTATGGATCTGAGGACGATGCTACAAAACTTCAAGACAGATCATGTTGATAATGATAAGGAATCTACGGTCAAGGTCAAAGTTGATTGTAGTTGACCTGAGGCCAAGAATGACCGCACATGTACCAATGTTACTACGATGTTACAGTACCTAATACTCGCCATATTGTTACACGTGACTTTTATATTGTACCACGTGACTGTACTCTTGTATCTCGTTATCTTCTGACTTTTAAAGTATATACATTTAAACAGATGTTTTTTTTGTAATGTGTTATATGTTATTTCATCAAATCATTTTTACAGACAAAACAAAATAATTCACACAGCTTTTGTTTCATTTAAAAGACAAATAAAACGTAATAGGAGTTGGCTATAAAGAAAGCAATAAATGCAGAGCTTTTTCTGAATTGACAAATTTATTTTTTCAAACAGCTAACAAAATAAAGGTTTTTAATTTCTCTTGAACTTTTTATTGAATGCAACAAATTCTTTATTAAATTTAATAAATTGATCTGTTTTCAACATTCTGAACATTTTAGATTGCAGGAGCGGACCCAGAACTTGGGAAAATGCCGGGGAGCTAAGTAATTTTTAAAGATGGTCCTACTTTGATTGGCATTTCCTGGGATCATATTACCTTCTCTTTTTTTCTTTTTTGTTTTAAGCCTTATCTGGATACGCCTCTGGAATTTCCTATTTCCTCAAGTTTTTAGAATATTGCAAACGCCTGCAATAAAGGCTTGCAGCGAGTTCGATAGAATATCTTGGGAATAATCAAAACAATGTAATCTGATATCAAATATACTGCAAGATTATTAGTCTGGACAACTTAAGTTTCTGAAAGAGAAAGAACATTTTATGAAATACACGGCTCTGAGATCAGACATCTATACCATAGAACAGAATACTGTAATATAAAAAATAAGAATATTAATTTTGTATCTTACTTAAATAATCCTGTTCTAAATTGCTTAGGGATGGACTCTCAAAATACAATTACAATCATATTTACACTTTTTGATTTTATCATGGCTGTAAAAACTTGTTGAAGAAAGAAAAAAGTGAAATGTTGGAAGTAAAAAGGAATGCAAGTGTAACATATGTTATACAAAAATATCAATGCTTTTGTTTTGCGGCTAGTGAAGTCTTACAGGTGGGGCTATGGAAAAGACCAGCTTTGCAAAACGAGGAAAGGTCAACTAAGAAAGGGGAAGCCATAGTTCTGCCTGTCACCAACCAATTAGCAAATAAAATGGCTGCTTGAGTTTGTTTGACCGCCTTGGTGTGCGCATGCGTGATTGCTTTATAACTATGTGTTTTTGTTGATTATGACAACAATATGTTTTTAAGTAAGTCAATGGTGCAAAAATAACTTCCTCACCCTTTGGAAATATCTTTATATCAAATAAATAAAAAGATCAGCTACCAGTGTTGTGCAGTTAGTTTTCCACCTCGTTTAGAGATATGTCCACATGACCAACACAATCCCTGGTAAAAATAGGTAAACACAAAATAAGTTGGACACAATACTTAGTGCTGGCGTTTGTTGAATTATTTGAAGATGTTTATTGAGCCGAAAATTCATAACAATGATGTAATGATAGTAATTATAAATAGGTCATAGTAATGATGATAAAGTTAATGATGATAATAAAGTTCAAAATAATACATTGGTCCATAGTTATGAGAAAATAATTCATGGTAATGAGAAAATAATTCATGGTAATGAAACAAAGTGTTGTTATTTTGAATAAATGTCAGTAAATAAGATAAGTAAAATATAAAAGATACACACAGAAGCAGGATGTAATTCCCAGAAGCAGGATGTAATTCCCAGAAGCAGGATTAATTTTTCATCAACATTGACGTATTTTTTTTTAACAAAATAACAACACACCATTGATGCAAGGAACGTTACCACTGTTTGGAAAATGTTCCTTGTGGTGATGAAGAGACCCAGAACCGTCTTAGACATTGTAAATTAATGATTTGTTATACCAATACATCTTTATTAGATTTCTTATATCATCGATCCACCATCGACGACTTGTTTAGGTCCAATCAAACAGTGATAAAATAGAATTACCAGCACATTGTCCTTAACAGGATAATGAAGTTTCCGATTTTCCACATATTTATGTCTTTGTCTGTAAAGGTTATTAATTAGTAATCCCATTGTATACTCATCAGCCTGGGATGAATAAATTATGTTTACCTTAAAATGAAAACACAAAGATAATCTCCAAACTAAAATAAAAAATATAAATATTAATATATATAAATATTAATATATATATATATATATATATATATATATATATATATATATATATATATATATATATATATATATATATATATCTATAAATATATATATATATATATATATATATATATAGGGATGGCATATAATGTTTATAACTCATTCTGTAATGGCCTCCAAATGTTTCTTTTTGCTACAACACACACATATTAGCAGTTCGTACTACGGGTAAATTCTTGTTTTCAACAGTAGTGTCTGGTGTTTGTGTCTATAAGTAATAAAGATGTTAATGTATAGCATACCTTACTGATATCCCTTAGAGTGAATACTCTCAGAGTTCTAAATTCAAACATTTACCGCTTTTAAACATGATGAGATGTTTTGCGCATTAGAGAAACCACCTGACTTTAGGGGCCCTTAATCAGGTCACCAGCCAGTCTGGGGGATTAGCATATCCTCATTCCTATGGTAACCATTTGCTTGAATGGATGTGGCTGAATGGAAGATGTGGCTGAATTCTCTAAAGGAAGATGATGTCATGCATTTACATATCGGCATTTATCACCATAGAACTATATAATGTTTAGAATTACGGTCATGCTTTAAGGAGAGATTATTGAATTTAATAAAATCCAATATTCGGGGTCATGTTGTTTGTGACAAAGGCACATGTTTTAAGTAATTTGATATATCAGGATTAAGGAAAAATGATGTTATTAATTATATTGATACAATTTATTTTAAAGTTCAGTAGGTTGAAAATCATGCGTTGTTCTTGGTCATTCCTTCAGGTTGGGCCATATAAAGCTTCCTCTATAGCAGTATATTAATGAACATTGACATAATCATTGATATAAACGATATAATCACACAGGTGATTGGTGTACCTCCATAGAAAATTGCTTCACGATATCTTTAAAAAATCAGATGAAAAGATAGGATATTGCAGCGCATTCTGTAAAAGTGATTCGCGCCGATTTGTTATTGTCTCACATCTTATTTAATATTTATTTTCACAAATAATTGATTTCAAATTTTTGTATGATATTGTTTTTTGTGGATATGTTTAAATATATAAATAAAAATATGTCCTAATTAGAATTAACTGTGGTATATTTCTATTTTATTTTGCCATGGCCATTTGGTTGCTATGGTCAATTACAAAAGAATGACATTTATGCCTTGACAAAGATCAATATAGCATGTGGGAACGGTGCTTGCTGACTATTTTATTGTTAACATACACTTTCTGACAATGACTTGTCTTTTGTTTTTAAATGAGTAGTTAATATATGTATTGTACATAATTAGCGGTGAATAGGAACCGTTATTTGCCTCTGTTATATATATACAATAACTCATTATAGAAATGTCAATATATCACGTGACAGTGATAGAAGAATGGAGTTTTATATAAACAGATTCTTGTTTATATTCAAATATATTACAAGTGATTTATAAGTCATTGTGAGTATTATATAGATCTGTAGATGTTTTACTAAAAAGATGTGTTATATAATGTCATGTGATATTATTATCAGAGAAACAATAAAGCTCAATGCAGTATGATGATGATTTTCGCCTGTTTTATTACGTCACAATGATAATTACAACGAAGTGTGCTAGCAATAGACGCTGGCAAATTTCACTGTCAGAGAACATAAAACCTTTGTGCAATATTTTTAATTTGGCTTTTTTTAATCATATAATCAACTTCCTGTTGCCGTATGTTTGGTAATCTCTTGACAAATCTCATAAACGATATCTTAGAAAACCCATGAGATATCTTGAGTGATCTCTTTTTAGAGATATGCAGAAAATATTAAGAGACTTGCAGATGATTTCATCACAACTGGGTCATTATTTGTCGCATTAAAATGCATTGAATTTATATGAATCATGGGATCATAGAATATAAACCTGGAATATATAATAATAAAATAATTATAATAAAATAATAGCCCACAAAAATGTTTGCATACTTTGAAAGTTTAGCAAAATTTATTACAGCAAAACGTTCTGTAATTTTAGGAACAGTTACTGTAGAAATTACGGTAAAACTACAGCAAAGATGGCTGATATTCTTCAATTATTTCAAGCACAAATAGTTTTTTATATTTATCTCACATAGTGGCCGCTGTAGGTTGATCAAATATTACATAAAACTCATCATGGTCTAACATGTAATGATACTTATATTTCTCTTATGAATATTTAGAAAGTGTAGAATTTCCAAATGGAGACTAAACAATTTATAATTGTATGCATATAGATTCAGGAATGAATACTTTTTGATATCTTGTTATTTAATATCTTCCATTGATTACGTAATGTTGACAATATGATATTGGCCATGAAGAACGTCATATCTATTGTTTGTTTATCAAATCACAGAGGAAACCCTGTTTCAATGATTTTATCCCAGAGTATATGATGTTCATAAATGTATGATCTGACATGCACATCCAGGGGTTTGAAATGTCATCCACCATAGACAAACATGCTCACAGAATAATAAACATCACAAAGGATTTCAAAACAATAGGCCATGTATTTACATATAAAGTTGTTTGTCTAACAATATTTTTGATTGGATAGAAGTCTACAAAACAAACATAATGTCATTCATTTCCAAATATTAACAAGCAATCTCACGATAATACAAGCTCTCTCTGTCTCTCTGTCTCTCTGTCTCTCTGTCTCTCTGTCTCTCTGTCTCTGTCTCTCTGTCTCTCTGTCTCTCTGTCTCTCTCTATCTCTCTCTGTCTCTCTCTGTCTCTGTCTCTGTCTCTGTCTCTGTCTCTGTCTCTGTCTCTGTCTCTCTCTCTCTCTCTCTCTCTCTCTCTCTCTCTCTCTCTCTCTCTCTCTCTCTCTCTCTCTCTCTCTCTTTCTCTCTCTCTCTCTCTGTCTCTCTCTCTCTCTCTCTGTCTCTCTCTCTGTCTAAAGCTCGCTCTCTCTCTCTCTGTCTCTCTCTCTCTGGCTAAAGCTCTCTCTCTCTCTCTCTCTCTCTCTCTCTCTCTCTCTGTCTCTCTCTCTGTCTAAAGCTCGCTCTCTCTCTCTCTAAAGCTCTCTCTCCCCGAAGCTCTCTCTCTAAAGCTCTCTCTCTAAAGCTCTATCTCTCTCTCTAAAGCTCTCTCCCCCGAAGCTCTCTCTCTAAAGCTCTCTCTCTCTAAAGCTCTCTCTCTCTAAAGCTCTCTCTCTAAAGCTGTCTCCCTCTGAAGCTCTCTCTCTCTAAAGCTCTCGCTCTCTAAAGCTCTCTCTCTCTAAAGCTCTCTCTCTAAAGCTGTATTCCTCTGAAGTTCTCTCTCTCTAATGTTCTCTCTCTCTAAAGCTCTCTCTCTCTAAAGCTCTCTCTCTAAAGCTGTCTCCCTCTGATGTTCTCTCTCTCTAATGTTCTCTCTCTCTAAAGCTGTCTCTGAAGCTCTCTCTCTAAAGCTCTCTCTCTCTAAAGCTGTCTCCCTCTGAAGCTCTCTCTCGAATGTTCTCTCTCTCTAAAGCTCTCTCTCTCTAAAGCTCTCTCTCTAAAGCTGTCTTCCTCTGATGTTCTCTCTCTCTAATGTTCTCTCTCTCTAAAGCTGTCTCTGAAGCTCTCTCTCTAAAGCTCTCTTTCTCTAAAGCTCTCTCTCTCTAAAGTTCTCTCTCTCTAAAGCTCTCTCTCTGAAGTTCTCTCTCTCTAAAGCTCTCTCTCTCTAAAGCTCTCTCTCTAAAGCTCTCTCTCTCTAAAGTTCTCTCTCTCTCTAAAGCTCTCTCTCTCTCTAAAGCTCTCTCTCTAAAGTTCTCTCTCTCTCTAAAGAGAGAGAGCTTCAGAGACAGCTACATATATATATATAGTATATGTGTATGTATATTGCCAGTGTATATTTGTATTCACTGAATTCCCATGCCCCAGCACAATACTCAGATGTACCAAATAGAAGATCATAATTCAAACAACATCCATCACCGCAACACCGTGGAGGAGGGCACTTCAAAAGTACTTATAATGACAGATGTATAGCATTATATTCGTAGAGATTGGTATCAAATCTTAATGTTGATGGTGTGTTCTGGTCTTATATAATTAAGAAAGTTGCATCCTACCAAATGCTGCAATAATGGAAAGACCTTGAGTTTCCCTACCAAGACCAGATACAGCAGGTATTTGCCACATGGTGGCGCCACATTGCAGGGGACAGCTATTGAATACTAAACCTTTATTTACTTCTTATTTTATGTAAACAACTTTGGTAAACAAAAGAAGCTGTGAAATGACATACATCAGTGATATATGTTAGTACTGACTCGTATTCAAATATAAAGTATTAAATCTTGAAGATTTGATGTTTTGAAATTAAATCATCTGTATAAATCTTTATTTTACATTTGCGACACTTGTAGCAGATAGAGTGCTGCGTCACTGAATTATAGTGTTGCAAGTTTTAACATGTTTACCCTTATAGTCACAGATTTACAAGGACAATGGATTAACCCTCAGCTACACGTCACATAAATATCGGCATGGCCTGAAATTACAGCCTATGTATCATCACAGAGGAATTGAAACCAACTGCGCCACGGCCCGTGGCCCTTGTCTCTAGATAAACAGTACATAAGCATTCTGTAAGTACATGTAAGAAATGATTATAAAAATGGCTATTATGATCACGGGATGATGAAACAAATCAAAAGAATGAAGAAACACCAGTTTGTGCCACGTTTACGTTAGTCAAGTAAAAACAGAAATCATTCCACATCTTTATGTCATCATCTGTAACTTTACTAAATTATTTCTGTAAGAGAAATTTGTCACAAGTTCAACCTCCATTCAGTATTTAGACGCCATCCAAAAGTTACAATTCAATTGAAAACTGTAATGCCCCTCATTGACTGGTGACCGAAATAAATATCTAAAAGTAAACTAGTTTGTCTAAATACATGTCAGACGATAAACATAATAAGAAAGTCTTTTTTTAAAGAAAGAATTTTGTGTGCAATTTGCTTTTTGAAAATGATATTTATTTTTCTCCATTATCTGAATGGCCTGGTCATCTGCTGAAGATTGCGAATCGTATGCATCACAGAATAATAACATGTACACAGATATCTCTGACGTATATGCACCAGGTTTCGTCGTCTCTGTTCGCTATATATGCAATCTGTTATAATATAGTCTATATTATTACATATATTTAATTTTACTCTGAGAGTTGCATACAAAAAACAAGAGTAACCCATGTATAACAGTTATGAACTAAACACATGTCATGCATATAAACATAAAAATATAAGGTGAGCCCATGTATTATAGGTATGGACAGATCTGTTACAGACAGAAATAGCCTGTTGCTGTATAGGATGGAGGGCAGACCAGATTTGCTGAGGTAGGTCAGATACAATAACAATGGTGGGCTCCTAATTAAGGACTCCAACATGAGCAGAAATATGACCGGATCAGATCTCTTAATAGTGCCAGGCATCAGGCATTCAATGATAACAAGACTCAGGACTCGGGACTCGGGACTCGGGACTCGGGACTCGGGACTCGGGACTCGGGACTCGGGACTCGGGACACGGGACACAGGACTCAGGACTCAGGACTCAGGACTCAGGACTCAGGACTCAGGACTCAGGACTCAGGACTCAGGACTCAGGACTTGGGATTCAGGACTGAGACGTATATACACAGAAATCTATACTCATAAAACTACACTAAAAAAACTACACAAAAACAACTTGTGTTATAATAGACTGTGTCAATGTCTTATAAATTTCAACATACTGCCACCAATGAAGTCTTGTGTTATAATGGACTGTGTCAATGTCTTATAAATGTCAATATACTGCCACCAATGAAGTCTTGTGTTATAACAGACTGTGCCAGTGTCTTATAAATGTCAATATACTGCCACCAATGAAGTCTTGTGTTATAACAGACTGTGCCAGTGTCTTATAAATGTCAATATACTGCCAACAATGAAGCATTAGTTCTGAGTGTGACACTCTACTATCAATCTTATCTCATCTATATAACTTTCAACGATTTTGCAGAATCGATGCACTATCCTACAACACATAGATAACTGTATTACAGGTATTTGGCACGTAGGGTAAGGCTAAATTAGTGGTAAATTGTACAGGACACTAGCTCATCAAACCTGAAACAAGACATGACCCACTTATTATTCTAATGATGTATTTGATAAATCCAATTAGTAGAACAGATTATTTTTGTATCATGTTATATCACTAGACTACTTTATCCTTTATTATAGATATCAAACAGGAATGTTAACATTACTGCAATGTAAGATTCTCTGAGGTGATCCTTGTCTGCAATGCAAGCATCTCTAGTCTAAGACTCGTCTATCTGACGGTATTTGGATTTTGAAATTCAGAGATATGAGTTACTCTCCTGACAAGATCCATTCTCCTGTATTAAGCAAGGAAATGGTTGCATGAAATGGGAACATAATGATCTGAAGGGTCTAAGTTTTAGCCTTAAAAGTAATGCCTATTGGCTTGTGGGACAGATGAAAGAGATAAAAGATATAAGACTGGCAAGACAAACAAGACAGACAAGACAGACAAGACAGAAAAGACAGAAAAGACAGAAAAGACAGAAAAGACAGAAAAGACAGACAAGACAGTTTGTTTTATTATTTGTTTGTTTGTTTGTTTGTTTGGTGTTTTACATCACTTTCAATTCAGTAATTTTGTGATGAGACCTGTTTGGTGTTTTACATCACTTTCAATTCAGTCATTTTGTGATGAGACCTACTTGTAGAAGATATGGTGCTGCCTCACTGAGTTGTCATGTCAGAGGTCCTTGACATGACAACCCACCTGGCCACAGACTTACAAGGACAATGGGTTAACCCTTTTGCACGGGCCTCAGCTCATATGGGAAATTGCATCATGAATTCAATCTCGGCACACCCAGGGATCGAACCCACGACCTTTGGATCACCACATAGGAACTGGTGCTAATGAGCTGGCGCTCTAACCAACTGCACCATGGCCCATTAATTCTGCAAACATTATAAGACAGACAAGGCAGACAGGACAGATAAGACAGACAAGACAGACAAGACAGACAAGACAGATAATACAGACAAGACAGATAAGACAGATAATACAGACAAGACAGATAAGACAGATAAGACAGACAAGACAGATAAGACAGTTGAGGCAGATAAGACAGACAAAACAGATCAGACAGACAAGACAGACAAAACAGACAAGACATATAATACAGATAAGACAGATGAGGCAGATAAGACAGACAAAACAGATCAGACAGACAAGACAGATAAAAACTGGTGCTTATAAGCTGGCACTCTAACCAACTGCGCCACGGGCCATTGAATTCTAAAGAAATAACATCGGGAATATTTAGGAATTGAGGAATGTTCTTGTTGGTCAAACTCTACATGCTGTATGTCTGTTTGTCCGCGATTGGCAAATTATGTTTTTATCCCTGATATCCGATTTGATTGCGGACACGTGACACAGTCATCACGTGACTAGAGACGGAGGTCCTGGGAATGTCGGCCCAAGCCTGCCTTCATGACGATACAATTTGCCCGGATTGGCCCAAATATTTAGCTCTGCCAGTAACTTAATATTATACAAACTTCGTCTTTAATGCAAACCATGTCTTAAACAGCATTCAGATCCAAAACTCTTCACGATAAGAGTTTGCTTTTGTATCCTGATCTTTATTCTTTATTACAAACTTAAATCATGGCTATTATCCCGATCCACAATGCAAGGTCATTCAGCAAAATTAAACATTGCATTCAAACTGTTAAATACCAAAGAACCTCATTGATTCTGCAAACATTATATCTGTAAATTAAAGCCTCCTTGATTGCGTGAGTTGGTGATTCTCTATGCTGTGTCTGCCTCTAATTGGCAAGTCATGTTTAAATCTAAAACAAATTATCTCACGTGTCTTTTTAATTATTGTCTCAAGACATATATCTTTCAATCAATAAAGCAATTACGGTTTTGTTTTCCGTATCAATTAGAAAAGCTTTGTTTAATTTGTTCATACAAATACTGAGTATCTTTCTTGCATGAAAATCAGAGTAAATAAGATAAAAGATATGCGAATATCATTAACATCGCTGATATTTTTTCAATTTATATTTCGCTTTTATCATATCGCATTTCAGTGGGAGTGGACATTTGAGAAAATAATCACTCACGCTTTGAGGTAAATTCCATTTTATCCTATTGAATCCATATTACTTCTGCCGAATTGGAAACCAAATCAAGTCTATTTGATATGACCTTCTTGTAACTCAACCTTTTTATTGCCTTTCAAATGAAATTAAGTTTTTATTAGCTCATTTTTACTTTACAGATACTCAAACATGGTAAATCATCATCGTCATCATTAGATTTTTAAAACTTTTTAGTGATGTTTTTTCACAATTGTACACTTCCGGTATGTTATTTTCGGTCTATAAGCCTTGAAAAACATATAAGCCTCCACTAAAAATAAAGATGTGAATGAATGTTTTATCCATGGTGCTTCCCAATAATTCTGTCATTTGTAGGGGTGACATGTCATAAAAAGGGGTGACAAGAAATAAGCTTTTGATTGTCGATATCTCAAGTCATTAACTCAGTCTCTCAGACATGTATCTGCCAAGATTCTTTACTCATGTTCCTTTTATTAACATATATAAGGCAATTACCGTTTCAGTCATATTATTTCCTTGTGCAGAAATTGGGAAAAATTCTCACCTGGGATGCTTACCTTAGAAAATATTGAAATGAAGCCCATAGATCAAGGTTAAAGTATTAATATATCAATTTTCATAGAATTTGACCCAAGATCACAAGGCTTTTTTAAATGCAACTCTGTTAATGATTTTATTTGACAATGGTAAAATTTGACTCATAAGCCTTAAGGTGTGAAACTAATTATTTTTTACCCTATTCTGAACAACAAAAGAATTTTTGGTGCCTTTTGTTCGTTGCCACAACTGACATTTCTTGCTTTGTTCATTACTTGCTTACTTGCGGATTATTATTACATTGTACATGCAACTCAATACTACAAATATTTCACTTGAATTTTGTTTAAACCTTCATGAAATCAGATTTTCAAGCATTTTATAACTCGATTGCAATGCAATCCAATGGACAAACGGGCAAACGTTCATCAGCATCATATATCGCCCGTTATATTCCCATAATACTTGCACTGAGACCTCCCATTATTTCTCAAATACTTTTGTACAATAGTCCATCATTTTTTAAAAGCTTTCATGAAATCAGATTTTCTAGCACCTTTTCCTTACATAATATGAATGTTTAAACTCCAAACTAATCTTTTGTACACTCCAAATAACCCATTCACCTTCATGTTGAGACACTGGAACGATTTGGTTTGCAGAGGTCTGTTTGTCTATTAGTGTTTGTCTATTAGTGTTTGTATGTTGGTCACGTGCAAGGGTACAGCACAGTACTTAGTACTTTCGGCAAAACACAGTAATTATGGCTGATGTATTGTGTATGATTTCAGAGAGATGGATTGTTTGTATCATGACCACAGATGTACATTTTCATGGCCATAATCATTTTACCATACCCCAAATCTTGGTAAAATTGCCAGTGACCTCTGTAATTTCATGACAGCTTTAATGCCAGTTTCCCATCATTGGAATCTGCAAGTCAGTTATGTTCAAGCTGTTCATATCATCATTCAAACTACTTATTACTTAAATTTGCATTTCTTTACCTTGCAAAAAGAAAAGATATCATGCACAATATGCAACATTGGTTTATTGCCCTGAAATTAATTATGATAGCTAGGTGATAATAAAATGTATATATAGGGCTGATAACATATAATGTCTGTTCATAGTGTTCTATCCTGAGGCTTATACTTTTACAAAAGGTGTTTGTTTCTCAGAACTCTTGTTCTCAAATGTTAATTTCAATGTGTGAGCCAAACCAACTGCTTTGGAATGTGAGAGTGAAAACTCCCTGCATTTTTCGTTTAGATGGAAACATTCTTGTCACATCTTTAAGAGATGTTTAAAATCTCCCTGACTCATCAGTAGGATTGTGCATTATGACTCTGTTGGGGGAGAAGAAATGACAATGTGGTCACGTGACAAGATAATAATCTGAACCAATCCACCATCTAGTTTACACAAAGTTCCTTAGAATTTAATGTTTCAATGTTTAAAGTTACCAGACACTGTAAATGACACTAGTATGAACTAGCCACACAGACTAAATCAAGACCGGAACATTGCAGACAAGAAGTTGAGTAAAAAAACATACTTTAACTTTATCTTTATACACGTCATACTTTTGTCAGTCACGATTTCAACAATTTATATTTATAGGATTCACCAATTTTACTTTTTTTCTCAATCATTTTTATGCTTTGATTCAGTTATTTCTGGAGGATACACAAGAAAAATGCGGTGTGTCATGAAAGATGTGGTCACGAATGTTTTGACCGTTGTGTAAAGATAAAGGTTGTCTGTCTTAACATGTGACACGCCTGGCCCTCGCTAATGCAGAGGCCGGGACTGAGACTATCTTATTTTCTTTCTATAATCCATTATATATACGTGCTTTTAGGTTTAGAACATGCAATCACTCTCACAATATCTAACGAATAAAGCTTTGATACATTCTAAGAAGAGGTTTAATAAAGCACATCTCTAAAGGGCATTCTGGATTTACTGTAGGCTAATGTTATTTAATTAGAATGTTCTTGTGAGGCATAGTGCAGTTAGATATCTGTTGTCTATCTAGCCTAAATTAAGGGAGTATTAAAGAATCAGCTCCTGTCTATCACACATAACTTCGGGGGTCATTGAAGTGCTCATTCCTGCCTCTCAAGCCTTACTTAAGGGGGCATTGAATGAGGGCTAGTTCCTGTCTATCTAGCCTAACCTATGTGGGCATTGAAGGAGGGCTAGTTCCTGTCTATCTAGCCTAATGTAAGGGGCATTGAAGGAGGGCTAGTTCCTGTCTGTCTAGCCTAACCTATGTGGGCATTGAAGGAGGGCTAATTCCTGCCTCTCAACCCTAACTTAAGGGGGGATTGAAGAAGGGCTAATTCCTGTCTATCTAGTCTAGATTAAGGGGCCTTGAAGGAGGGCTAGTTTCTGTCTGTCTAGCCTAACCTATGTGGGCATTGAAGGAGGGCTAGTTCCTGTCTGTCTAGCCTAACCTATGTGGGCATTGAAGGAGGGCTAGTTCCTGTCTATCTGGCCTAACGTAAGGGGCCTTGAAGGATGGCTAGTTCCTGTCTGTCTAGCCTAACCTATGTGGGCATTGAAGGAGGGCTAGTTCCTGTCTATCTGGCCTAACGTAAGGGGCATTGAAGGAGGGCTAGTTCCTGTCTATCTAGCCTATCCTATGTGGGATTGAAGGAGGGCTAGTTCCTGTCTGTCTAGCCTAACCTATGTGGGCATTGAAGGAGGGCTAGTTCCTGTCTATCTAGCCTAACCTATGTGGGCATTGAAGGAGGGCTAGTTCCTGTCTATCTAGCCTAACCTATGTGGGCATTGAAGGAGGGCTAGTTCCTGTCTATCTAGCCTAACGTAAGGGGCATTGAAGGAGGGCTAGTTCCTGTCTATCTAGCATAACGTAAGGCGTTGAATGAGGGCTAGTACCTGTCTATCTAGCCTAACGTAAGGGACATTGAAGGAGGGCTAGTTCCTGTCTATCTGGCCTAACGTAAGGGGCATTGTAGGAGGGCTAGTTCCTGTCTATCTGGCCTAAAGTAAGGGGCATTGAAGGAGGGCTAGTTCCAGTCTATCTAGCCTAACGTAAGAGGCATTGAAGGAGAGCTAGTTCCTGTGTCTCTGGCCTAACGTAAGGGGCATTGAAGGAGGGCTAGTTCCTGTCTATCTAGCCTAACGTAAGGGGCATTGAAGGAGGGCTAGTTCCTGTCTATCTAGCCTAACGTAAGGGGCATTGAAGGAGGGCTAGTTCCTGTCTATCTAGCCTAACCTATGTGGGCATTGAAGGAGGGCTAGTTCCTGTCTATCGAGCCTAACCTATGTGGGCATTGAAGGAGGGCTAGTTCCTGTCTATCGAGCCTAACCTATGTGGGCATTGAAGGAGGGCTAGGTCCTGTCTGTCTGGCCTAACCTATGTGGGCATTGAAGGAGGGCTAATTCCTGCCTCTCAAGCCTAACTTAAGGGGGGATTGAAGAAGGGCTAATTCCTGTCTATCTAGTCTAGATTAAGGGGCCTTGAAGGAGGGCTAGTTTCTGTCTGGGCCTAGCCCTCCTTCAAGCCTAACCTATGTGGGCATTGAAGGATGGCTAGTTCCTGTCTATCTAGCCTAGCGTAAGGGGCATTGAAGGATGGCTAGTTCCTGTCTGTCTAGCCTAACCTATGTGGGCATTGAAGGAGGGCTAGTTCCTGTCTATCTGGCCTAACCTATGTGGGCATTGAAGGAGGGCTAGTTCCTGTCTATCTGGCCTAACGTAAGGGGCCTTGAAGGATGGCTAGTTCCTGTCTGTCTAGCCTAACCTATGTGGGCATTGAAGGAGGGCTAGTTCCTGTCTATCTGGCCTAACGTAAGGGGCATTGAAGGAGGGCTAGTTCCTGTCTATCTAGCCTAAGCTATGTGGGATTGAAGGAGGGCTAGTTCCTGTCTATCTGGCCTAACGTAAGGGGCATTGAAGGAGGGCAAGTTCCTGTCTATCTAGCATAACGTAAGGCGTTGAATGAGGGCTAGTACCTGTCTATCTAGCCTAACGTAAGGGGCATTGAAGGAGGGATAGTTCCTGTCTATCTGGCCTAACGTAAGGGGCATTGAAGGAGGGCTAGTTCCTGTCTATCTAGCCTAATGTAAGGGGCAGTGAAGGAGAGCTAGTTCCTGTCTATCTAGCCTAACGTAAGGGGCATTGAAGGAGGGCTAGTTCCTGTCTATCTAGCCTAACTTAATGGGGACAATGGAGGGCTCGTTCCTGAATAGCCTAACTTAAGGGGGGGCTGAAGGACTCGTTCCTGTCTTTTCAGCCTAAACCTCCAGTGCAGGTCCTTTTGGTTTCCCCGGGATGTTTATTCGGATTGATCTCTTATTTTTGCTATAAAATCGAACGTTAGCGTGACCAGCCGTCCCTACCGAATTCAACAATAGTTTTTCTATTGATGATAACAGATACAGAAAGATCAACTTGATGATATCACAGTGTTATATTACACCACGTTGGCCTATGATAGATACCAAATATACTAGCAAGTCTCTAGTCATTGTTTTATTAACCTCAGAGCGAAATATTTGGACAATCTCCCTGTGTGTCAGCGCCATCTACTGGAGCTTGAATTCAGAACACAGTGTACAATAGCACAATACTCTGCCTCGGCCTCTTTGAAATCACAACATCTAACAAAAGCTAATCAGACAGTTTCTTTGTGATATTGCACGTCAAAGTGGCATGAGTTGCTCTGTGCCTTGTATAACACATTATAACTCTTACCAAGTTCTTTTGCCTCTCTCATTTCAAAACATTGAGGTTCCTAGGGTTGACTATAATATCTGATGTATTGTTTTTGATGGCTGCGATTATGCCATGTGAGCTTACCACTTTGGTGCAGCAGTTGCCCTTGAACAATCAAAGCAACTTTTTAATCCTCATCTGCCTTTTAAGGACTAATGATTAACACTGACAATGGAAGCATCCGGCTCTTTCGTGTTCAAAGCTTTGGAACATCGGTCAGTACCAGTCTTTTTCAGGATTTAAGCATTAGAGATGACCTTTCTGGAAAAGTAACAGTTTGCACAGCATGAACTATTCGGGATATGAAACATTTTATTGTCATGTACTTTATAGATATTATGGTGTGGCAACAGTTTCTTTATGTTTTCAAGATAAGATTTCAGTTGTGTAGATTGACACATGTTGAGAACACATGGAAAGGGACGTGGCCCAGTTGGTAAGGCATCTGTCTCACATGCTAAAGGTCTGATGTTCGATTCCCAGTTAGGACAGGTACCTATGCTGCATAGTTGAGAAAGGTGGATATCCGCCACTGAAATGTTTCCCTTTCAAGCCAGTGCTCCATGAATGGTTCTGAAATGCCATGGTTTGTTTTGTCCTTGTCTATGTGATAATGCAGTCACTCTCAGGAAGGACTAAAGCACTGAGTCACGGTGACAGGGGTCTTTCTAATCTGAAAAGATGGTTAATACAAACAAACTGACACATATTCAACCTGGTAATAGGTCCTTTGTTTACCTGAACGGGTGACACATGGGACACGGTACCAGATTAAAGATATATTATTGACATGGTACCAGTTTGAAAACATAATGCTTCATATGGTATCAGATTAAAGATGCATATTTGACACGGTACCAGATTGACGATGTATTATTCATATGGTACAAGCTTGAAGACTTTCTTGACATGGTATAAGCTAAAGGATTTATTCTTGATATGGTCCCAGCTAAAGGATATATTCTTGACATGCTACCAGCTAAAGGATTTATTCTTGATATGGTCCCAGCTAAAGGATTTATTCTTAACATGGTACCAGCTAAAGGATTTATTCTTGATATGGTCCCAGCTAAAGGATTTATTCTTAACATGGTATCAGCTCAAGGATTTATTATTGACATGGTACCAGCTAAAGGATTTGTTCTTGATATGGTCCCAGCTAAAGGATTTATTCTTGATATGGTATCAGCTGAAGGATTTATTCTTAACATGCTATCAGATAAACGATTTATTCTTGATATGGTCATAGCTAAAGAATATATTATTGACATGGTACCAGCTTGAAGGAGTTATTATTGACATGGTACCAGCTTGAAGGAGTTATTCTTGACATGGTACCAGCTTGAAGATTTATTCTTGATATGGTAACAATTTAAAGGTGTATCCTCGACAGGATAAAGGTTTGAGAGATGTAATTTACACACGATACCATTATGTCAGAGATATGTACTCAAGACGCGGTACACCATGACTATACAATATGAAAACCACAACATCGCAAAAAAATTAAAGCAAGCATTGTCTCAACCCAGACACAATTGTGGAACAAAAAGTTGCCAGCGTATCAAAAACTTTGCCTTTTTGTTTCGGATAACTTGATTATATTTTCCTCTCATCTTTGTGGATTTGACTTGAGATCGACAGCAGGAAATAACGGACAGAGCATAAAATTCTGGCCTGGATGTGTGAATACACTAATGTTGTACCAGTTTGAAGATGTATTCTTCATGTGGTACCAGTTTGAAGATGTATACTTCATGTGGTACAAGTCTAGAAATGTATACATGACATATTATATGTTTGAAAACATAAGCTTAACATGGTACCAGTTTTAAGACGTGTTCTTGACATGGTACCTGTTTGTTCAAACGTGATTGAATAAGGTCACACATGAACATTGCGTGACATCATTAGGTCATACATAGAGGTCACATCGAACTATCATGTGTAACCAAATAGATGTTTGGCTCCAACTAATAAAGCGTCATCACTAGTAGAAATGGGAGACATTGAACATGAAACGGGTAGTACAAAATTTCCTATTGCAATGGGTACATTGTGTCACTTTCACCCAGCATAAATGGCGCCAAAAATAGAACATATTCTCCAATTTATATACATATTTAAGAAATAATTTTAGTATCATTCTCTGGTCGAAGAAAAAGTTAAATATATAACAATTTGCAGAAAGATCTAAGCTATTCAGTGAGGTAATCCATTTGTGTCTACATTTAATATATTTCTTGTTGCCTGATTTTTTTCTATTGCACATATGACATATTTTCACATAGAATGAGAGTTTATCATCATTTTATATGAACCATTATGATTAGAGTAACTTATTGATGAATATATTCTGAAATTACACTTATGTTTTATATGTATGAAACTTTGCAATGGATCAATTTAAAGTTTAAATTTTCATATTTTGTGCACCTACCACATTCAAGCTATTTCGTACCAAAGTTAAATTGTTAATAAATCTTAAAATTGATGGACCTTATTTTCATATTATTTTCAGTATTTTACTGTTTTTCCATGCAATATCATATGTACTTTCATAGAATATCCAAATAAGTTTCAAAATAGCTCAGCATTTTAAAATTACCTTTAATTTCCCTTGCAGATTGGTCCAAAATTAGAAATTGCTTTGATATTGTTATTTTTGAACAAATTTTGATAGGATAGCAGATGACTGAATATGATAATTTATAGTCATTCAAAGGTCACTTCAAGATCACTGGCAATATCTATAAAAATAGTTTACAAAAGTCCTCATTCAATCATGTATCATTTGTAGATGTGTCCCACACAGTAAAACCGTTATAAGCCAATGTCTGTCATTTTTACTGATGAGTTGAGACTGTTATGGTTAATAAAGTGTACCACTCATGTGATAAGTTCTGAGTCCTGAGATTTATTAATTGATTGCTGATTAATTGGATTGATATCCTCTGGTCCATATAGCGACACGCAATAATGTCTGTCCATCACTGCAAACATCTGGCACCAAGAAAAAGTAATTATTCCGACGGCCATCACAGGATCGCAGAAAGCTAACTGTAAATCACCTGACAATATATTGCACCCGCAGCAAAACATTGGGGCAAAAATCATTACCATTTTATATCAGATAGATAAAGTAGATTTGAACATTGGTTGATTTTAATAACGTATTTTTAATGGAATTGTGTCCTACTGGCACCAGGAAGTTTGTCTCTCATTTGGGTCACACAGAAAGTTAACATTTTAGTCACAAGCGTTTGAGAAAGGCGAGCTCTCGTTACCAGCCATAAAGCTGACAACGGCTTATCAGAAGCGTGAGTATTGAGTACATCATAGGAAACCTGGAAAACTAAGAGAGTGTAGAAAATGAGTGATCATTGCGATGTCAAATTTCCCTTCTGTCATATACAACTAAAGGGGTGAAAGCTGAAATCACAACTTTAGTTGAGAACATTTTTAAGCCATGTATAAAGTTAATAATTTTACTTTTACATGAGCCTGAAGTGTAGATATTTCTTATCTGTGCCACCCAATCCTTAGATTCAGTGTTTCAAAACTGAAAGCCTTACATTGATACATATTTCTGGCCAAATCTGAGATCACTTGTACAAAAATCAGAAAGGTCTGTGATCCAGTTGACGGAATTATGGAAATCAATAGTGTCCCACAGAACAATGCAGTCCTGTGTTCAGTTTGGTGTGACAATGCTTTGTAGTTCTTTGTAAATATAATGAGTAATTAAACAACAGAGGGTACAAAATTTGTAAGTTTCCTGGAGAAAAATATAATTTACAGTGTGTTCCACCCCTCAAACACCAGTTTTTTTCTGATTTCTCTTGGAACACAATTCTCCACTCAAGCATCTAGACATGATTTGCTATCATAGCATTGTATGGATCATATCCTTTAAATTTTAGGAGGAACATAAATATTTTAGTCTAATTTGAAGCATCAGATTGACAGAAATGTGGGTCAAGAGTTATATCATGGCCTTAGTTTATATATAGTAATATAGTAATACTATATTTAGACACATGGCTGAGATCAAACCTATTCTTATCATTTGGTTTGCAGACAGCTCATGGTGTACATGTCTCAGCCATAGTACAGGTTTTTTTTTAAATCCCAAGACTTTCTTTAGCATGAGTGGGGCATTTAGTCCTGGTGTTGGGCCACTCTGTCCTTTATACCAAGAAATAATACCTCTCTAATGATAGGCCTGGAGGTCATGCTAAATGAGAAAAAATGATAAAACTTACTTTGTACTTAACATTTGGTACATCTTGACTTCTTGTTATCATATTTGTATCATTCATTTTCCCCTCAATAATACTGTTTTATTAAATGAGCATTGTTTGGTACAAAAAAAACAATGTTTGTGGACACTCATTATCTGCTTGGCATTAAGAGTTAACATAAATATGTTATGGTCAAATAACGCATTCTGAGTTGACTCAAGTTGAGTTAGTGTATTACTCTGTATAGAGTTAACATAGACATGTTATGGTCAAATAAAGGGTTCTGAGTTGAATCAAGTTGAGTCAGTATATTACTCTGCATAGAGTTAACATAGACATGTTATGGTCAAATAAAGCGTTCTGAGTTGAATCAAGTTGAGTTAGTATATTACTCTGCATAGAGTTAACATAGACATGTTATGGTCAAATAAAGCGTTCTGAGTTGAATCAAGTTGAGTCAGTGTATTACTCTGCATAGAGTTAACATAGACATGTTATGGTCAAATAAAGCGTTCTGAGTTGAATCAAGTTGAGTCAGTGTATTACTCTGCATAGAGTTAACATAGACATGTTATGGTCAAATAAAGCGTTCTGAGTTGAATCAAGTTGAGTCAGTATATTACTCTGCATAGAGTTAACATAAATATGTTATGGTCAAATAAAGCGTTCTGAGTTGAATCAAGTTGAGTTAGTATATTACTCTGCATAGAGTTAACATAGACATGTTATGGTCAAATAAAGCGTTCTCAGTTGAATCAAGTTGAGTCAGTATATTACTCTGCACAGACTTAACATTGACATGTTATGGTCAAATAAAGCGTTCTGAGTTGAATCAAGTTGAGTCAGTGTATTACTCTGCATAGAGTTAACATAGACATGTTATGGTCAAATAAAGCGTTCTGAGTTGAATCAAGTTGAGTCAGTGTATTACTCTACATAGAGTTAACATAGACATGTTATGGTCAAATAAAGCGTTCTGAGTTGAATCAAGTTGAGTCAGTGTATTACTCTGCATAGAGTTAACATAGACATGTTATGGTCAAATAAAGCGTTCTGAGTTGAATCAAGTTGAGTCAGTGTATTACTCTGCATAGAGTTAACACAGACATTTTATGGTCAAATAAAGCGTTCTGAGTTGAATCAAGTTGAGTCAGTATATTACTCTGCATAGAGTTAACATAGACATTTTATGGTCAAATAAAGCGTTCTGAGTTGAATCAAGTTGAGTCAGTATATTACTCTGCATAGAGTTAACATAAATATGTTATGGTCAAATAAAACGTTCTGAGTTGAATCAAGTTGAGTCAGTGTATTACTCTGCATAGAGTTAACACAGACATTTTATGGTCAAATAAAGCGTTCTGAGTTGAATCAAGTTGAGTCAGTATATTACTCTGCATAGAGTTAACATAAATATGTTATGGTCAAATAAAGCGTTCTGAGTTGAATCAAGTTGAGTCAGTATATTACTCTGCATAGAGTTAACATAGACATGTTATGGTCAAATAAAGCGTTCTGAGTTGAATCAAGTTGAGTCAGTATATTACTCTGCATAGAGTTAACATAAATATGTTATGGTCAAATAAAGCGTTCTGAGTTGAATCAAGTTGAGTCAGTGTATTACTCTGCATAGAGTTAACATAGACATGTTATGGTCAAATAAAGCGTTCTGAGTTGAATCAAGTTGAGTCAGTATATTACTCTGCATAGAGTTAACATAAATATGTTATGGTCAAATAAAGCGTTCTGAGTTGAATCAAGTTGAGTCAGTGTATTACTCTGCATAGAGTTAACACATACATTTTATGGTCAAATAAAGCGTTCTGAGTTGAATCAAGTTGAGTTAGTGTATTACTCTGCATAGAGTTAACATAGACATTTTATGGTCAAATAAAGCGTTCTGAGTTGAATCAAGTTGAGTTAGTATATTACTCTGCATAGAGTTAACACAGACATTTTATAGTCAAATAAAGCGTTCTGAGTTGAATCAAGTTGAGTCAGTATATTACTCTGCATAGAGTTAACATAGACATTTTATGGTCAAATAAAGGGTTCTGAGTTGAATCAAGTTGAGTCAGTGTATTACTCTGCATAGAGTTAACACAGACATTTTATGGTCAAATAAAGCGTTCTGAGTTGAATCAAGTTGAGTCAGTATATTACTCTGCATAGAGTTAACATAAATATGTTATGGTCAAATAAAGCGTTCTGAGTTGAATCAAGTTGAGTCAGTATATTACTCTGCATAGAGTTAACATAGACATGTTATGGTCAAATAAAGCGTTCTGAGTTGAATCAAGTTGAGTCAGTATATTACTCTGCATAGAGTTAACATAAATATGTTATGGTCAAATAAAGCGTTCTGAGTTGAATCAAGTTGAGTCAGTGTATTACTCTGCATAGAGTTAACATAAATATGTTATGGTCAAATAAAGCGTTCTGAGTTGAATCAAGTTGAGTCAGTGTATTACTCTGCATAGAGTTAACATAAATATGTTATGGTCAAATAAAGCGTTCTGAGTTGAATCAAGTTGAGTCAGTGTATTACTCTGCATAGAGTTAACATAGACATGTTATGGTCAAATAAAGCGTTCTGAGTTGAATCAAGTTGAGTTAGTATATTACTCTGCATAGAGTTACCACAGACATGTTATGGTCAAATAAAGCGTTCTGAGTTGAATCAAGTTGAGTTAGTATATTACTCTGCATAGAGTTAACATAGACATGTTATGGTCAAATAAAGCGTTCTGAGTTGAATCAAGTTGAGTCAGTATATTACTCTGCATAGAGTTAACATAAATATGTTATGGTCAAATAAAGCGTTCTGAGTTGAATCAAGTTGAGTCAGTGTATTACTCTGCATAGAGTTAACACATACATTTTATGGTCAAATAAAACGTTCTGAGTTGAATCAAGTTGAGTCAGTATATTACTCTGCATAGAGTTAACATAGACATTTTATGGTCAAATAAAGCGTTCTGAGTTGAATCAAGTTGAGTCAGTGTATTACTCTGCATAGAGTTAACATAGACATGTTATGGTCAAATAAAGCGTTCTGAGTTGAATCAAGTTGAGTCAGTGTATTACTCTGCATAGAGTTAACACAGACATTTTATGGTCAAATAAAGCGTTCTGAGTTGAATCAAGTTGAGTCAGTATATAACTCTGCATAGAGTTAACATAAATATGTTATGGTCAAATAAAGCGTTCTGAGTTGAATCAAGTTGAGTCAGTGTATTACTCTGCATAGAGTTAACACAGACATTTTATGGTCAAATAAAGCGTTCTGAGTTGAATCAAGTTGAGTCAGTGTATTACTCTGCATAGAGTTAACATAGACATGTTATGGTCAAATAAAGCGTTCTGAGTTGAATCAAGTTGAGTCAGTATATTACTCTGCATAGAGTTAACATAGACATTTTATGGTCAAATAAAGCGTTCTGAGTTGAATCAAGTTGAGTCAGTATATTACTCTGCATAGAGTTAACATAAATATGTTATGGTCAAATAAAGCGTTCTGAGTTGAATCAAGTTGAGTCAGTGTATTACTCTGCATAGAGTTAACACAGACATTTTATGGTCAAATAAAGCGTTCTGAGTTGAATCAAGTTGAGTCAGTGTATTACTCTGCATAGAGTTAACATAGACATTTTATGGTCAAATAAAGCGTTCTGAGTTGAATCAAGTTGAGTCAGTGTATTACTCTGCATAGAGTTAACATAGACATGTTATGGTCAAATAAAGCGTTCTGAGTTGAATCAACTTGAGTCAGTGTATTACTCTGCATAGAGTTAACATAGACATGTTATGGTCAAATAAAGCGTTCTGAGTTGAATCAAGTTGAGTTAGTATATTACTCTGCATAGAGTTAACATAGACATTTTATGGTCAAATAAAGCGTTCTGAGTTGAATCAAGTTGAGTCAGTGTATTACTCTGCATAGAGTTAACATAGACATGTTATGGTCAAATAAAGCGTTCTGAGTTGAATCAAGTTGAGTCAGTATATTACTCTGCATAGAGTTAACATAGACATTTTATGGTCAAATAAAGCGTTCTGAGTTGAATCAAGTTGAGTCAGTATATTACTCTGCATAGAGTTAACATAGACATTTTATGGTCAAATAAAGCGTTCTGAGTTGAATCAAGTTGAGTCAGTATATTACTCTGCATAGAGTTAACATAGACATTTTATGGTCAAATAAAGCGTTCTGAGTTGAATCAAGTTGAGTCAGTATATTACTCTGCATAGAGTTAACATAGACATTTTATGGTCAAATAAAGCGTTCTGAGTTGAATCAAGTTGAGTCAGTATATTACTCTGCATAGAGTTAACATAGACATTTTATGGTCAAATAAAGCGTTCTGAGTTGAATCAAGTTGAGTCAGTATATTACTCTGCATAGAGTTAACATAGACATTTTATGGTCAAATAAAGCGTTCTGAGTTGAATCAAGTTGAGTCAGTATATTACTCTGCATAGAGTTAACATAGACATTTTATGGTCAAATAAAGCGTTCTGAGTTGAATCAAGTTGAGTCAGTGTATTACTCTGCATAGAGTTAACATAGACATTTTATGGTCAAATAAAGCGTTCTGAGTTGAATCAAGTTGAGTCAGTGTATTACTCTGCATAGAGTTAACACAGACATTTTATGGTCAAATAAAGCGTTCTGAGTTGAATCAACTTGAGTCAGTGTATTACTCTGCATAGAGTTAACATAGACATGTTATGGTCAAATAAAGCGTTCTGAGTTGAATCAAGTTGAGTTAGTATATTACTCTGCATAGAGTTAACATAGACATTTTATGGTCAAATAAAGCGTTCTGAGTTGAATCAAGTTGAGTCAGTGTATTACTCTGCATAGAGTTAACATAGACATGTTATGGTCAAATAAAGCGTTCTGAGTTGAATCAAGTTGAGTCAGTATATTACTCTGCATAGAGTTAACATAGACATTTTATGGTCAAATAAAGCGTTCTGAGTTGAATCAAGTTGAGTCAGTATATTACTCTGCATAGAGTTAACATAGACATTTTATGGTCAAATAAAGCGTTCTGAGTTGAATCAAGTTGAGTCAGTATATTACTCTGCATAGAGTTAACATAGACATTTTATGGTCAAATAAAGCGTTCTGAGTTGAATCAAGTTGAGTCAGTATATTACTCTGCATAGAGTTAACATAGACATTTTATGGTCAAATAAAGCGTTCTGAGTTGAATCAAGTTGAGTCAGTATATTACTCTGCATAGAGTTAACATAGACATTTTATGGTCAAATAAAGCGTTCTGAGTTGAATCAAGTTGAGTCAGTATATTACTCTGCATAGAGTTCACATAGACATTTTATGGTCAAATAAAGCGTTCTGAGTTGAATCAAGTTGAGTTAGTATATTACTCTGCATAGAGTTAACATAGACATGTTATGGTCAAATAAAGCGTTCTGAGTTGAATCAAGTTGAGTCAGTGTATTACTCTGCATAGAGTTAACACAGACATTTTATGGTCAAATAAAGCGTTCTGAGTTGAATCAAGTTGAGTCAGTGTATTACTCTGCATAGAGTTAACACAGACATTTTATGGTCAAATAAAGCGTTCTGAGTTGAATCAAGTTGAGTCAGTGTATTACTCTGCATAGTAGAGTTACATGTTATCTCTGCCAGTATATGGCATGATATTGCAGCTGTTTGCTCCGCAGGTGGTAAATATCATCTCCAGTCATCAGCGCAGTTGATGGACTCTTGTGTCTGGACACTCACACTTATTGTCAGCCTGGTTTCACACCAGACTAAGCTGCCACAACAATCACGTTGTTGTTTGCACGTGTCTGACTGAAAAGTTAGTTGTTGTTAGTTGTTCTAAGTTCTAATCATAACTATTTCACCTATTGGATAATATAAACTTGCCTGACTCTGATATCGAAAAGAGAATCACATGGTTCACCAGCCTAAACTTGACTGACTGTGATATCGAAAAAAGAATCACATGGTTTACCAGCATAAACTTGCCTGACACTGATATCGAAAAGAGAACCACATGGTTCCCCAACCTAAACTTGCCAGACTCTGATATTATAAAGAGAATCACATGCCTAACCTTAGCAGACTCATACATTCTGTGCGAATGCCACAATGTGCACCAACCTGACTATTTCCTATTATACTTACAATGAAGATGCATGGAAATATATCATTCGTCAATGGAGCCAGCTTTTACAATATCAACCAATAGATACAGCAAAAGAAATCTTGTAGACCATAATTCCCAAACAAGAACTAAGATGTATCAAATAAATATGCGAATTCGGAGGACAATTGAATATATTTTAGGATCATGTTTTTTATTCAAGATCTCATAGTTAAATACCACAAAAGATGTATATAGCTGAGAATCACATGGTATACCAGCCTAAACTTGTCTGACTCTGATATCAAAAAGAGAATCACATGGTTCACCAGCCTAAACTTGTCTGACTCTGATATCAAAAAGAAAATCACATGGTTCACCAGCCATGTTTTTTAATCAAGATCTCATAGTTAAACACCGCAAAAGATGTATATAGCTGATCTGTTGAACACATTTAACTGTATATCAAAACATGGGTCAGGGAGTTGTGCATACACAGGATATAAACATGAAACTATCCCTGACTCTTCACGTGAGATTAGTATTTGATATGTAAATAATCTCAGAGATTTCCTGTACTCCCATATAATCCATCATTATCGAGTACATAATGTGACTCAGAGATTTCGTCGATATCTCATCTGTATCATAAACATGCATTAGTAAGACAAGGTCAAAAGTTCAACCCCCCAGATATACCAACGGGTGTCCGAGTCTTGATCTTTAACCAGCGTAATTTTCTTTTATCAAATTGGATAAAGCCTTATTAGGAAATGAACGTCATTAGCAAAGATAAATCTTTAATTCATAAAAATGATAAACTACATTTTCATATTTTGACATCCTTATGAAGCTACACGGCAGGAAGTGAGATAAATGAAATTGTGAATTATATTGTCAATCAGATTCCTTCATTTCCTGGTTTCACCAACAGCAAAAATTGCTGATATTATTCTCGTATTGAAATTAGATAAAAATAGAAAAAGAAGGATTTATTTTCAAATTACTGTCCTGTATTTATCAATCGTTTTTCATCAGTTTTTTTGGAAGGTTATTCTATCCCACTACATCTACATTAGTTTTGAGGTCAAGGAATCATATTGTTGTTGTAAAATTGATACATGCATCTATGAAAAACAGAATACGTCACTAAACTTTAAAGTTATAAATATTTGTGCCACGACTGGGAACATGCCGGGAAGTAAGAATCGGCCGGCTTCTCAGTGTCCCTTGACTGTTATTATGAGTCTTTTTATGTTGTGAGGGGCCATACTGGGCATGTTTGTTTGTTTGGGGATTTACATCACTTTCAACATTATTTCAGTCATTTCGTGATGAGACCTACTTGTAGCAGATATAGTGCTGCCTCACTGAATTGTCATGTCGTAGGTCTTTGACATGACAACCCACCCAGTCACAGATTTACAAGGACAACAGGCTAACCCTTTAGGCATGGGCCTCAGCTCATATGGGAAATTGTATCATTAGTTCAAGTTCGGCACGGCCAGGGTTCAAAACCACAACCTTTGGATCACCACAGAGGAACTGGTGCTGGTAAGCTAGCGCTCTTACTAACTGTGCCATGGCCTGTGGCCCATACCTGGCATAAGGAGGGGGATATAAGTAGTCAAAGTGTCCCGGGTCCGTGGAGTTCATACGGACACTGCACGATACCTGCAAGATTAAAATACGTCTGCCGGACATCGTAAGGTGGCACCAAGACCATCGCTTGGTTACCGCAAAACTATCTGATGATGACCGATACCTGTGTGGTTTCTGCCAGCTGAGTTCCCCTCTCCAATACATCACACACTTTTAACCCCTCTACCCCTATCAAGCAGGGATATAGCAATTGCCATATGGACATCTCCCCCTTCTGTAAGACGTCTAAGAACAAGTACAATAAAAAAATCTATTTTCCCCGGACGATGCCATGAGCAGCTAGCTGAGATAATCTTGCGAGATGCCTGTGGGACACTTTTTGTGGCTTCAGATCAGAAAATATCGTGGAAATGCCGGCAAACTTTATGTTGCTACTTACTGTTTCCAGAGACACAGCTTAAAATTGGCTAGTAGTGGCCAATAATCCCCCAGTGTCCTCACCGCTCCCTGGCTTGCCGACCATTTTGTCCAAAAAAAATCATCGCCTGGGTGTCTTTACTTACTCTGAATCAAATAGGTGGTATTCACTTACTACCTCTGCACCAGTTCCTCTGTGGTGATCTAAAGGTCGTGGGTTCGAATCCTTGCCATGCTGAGATTGAACTCATGATACAATTTCCCATATGAGCTGAGGCCCGTGCCAAAAGGGTTAACCCGTTGTCCTTGTAAATCTGTGACTGGGTGGGTTGTCATGTCAAGGACCTGCGACATGACAATTCAGTGAGGCAGCACTATATCTGCTACAAGTAGGTCTCATCACGAAATGACTGAAATAATGTTGAAAGTGATGTAAAGCCCCAAACAAACAAACAAACAAACAAACTTACTACCTCTGCAGTCATTGCCCTATATTTGATACCATTCTACATTTGGAATTCCCTAAGTTATAATTACCTGCCTTGCTCACAAAAATGTCATCAAATCTGAATTGACCAACATCAGGTTATAAACTGTAATCAGGTGTCTGACACATAAACTGACCAATCAGTACGACTGCCAGTACAAAACAAATCTATTTATATTATTTGACTATTTGGTGTGCAGCCAGATTTGTATGAAAACTGATGACTTGCGACGGATCCTATGCGCAGCTTTATACCTAAGGAAGGGACTGATATGAAAGAGATGTCCTGTTATAGAGGGTAGCCTTTATTGTAATCTGCGCAAATGTGACTGGGGTATTACTAGACACAGACACAGACATATAAGACACAGACATATAACCCATTCAGCCACGCCATGACGGGTGACGGAAATGGTCATGTCCATTTGTTAACAAGATTAAATTTAAATTCAACAATTCAGTCAGTTTGTTTGTTTCTTTGTTTGGGGCTTTACATCACTTTCAACATTATTTCAGTCATTTCGTGATGAGACCTACTTGTAGCAGATATAGTGCTGCCTCTCTGAATTGTCATGTCGCAGATCCTTGATATGACAATCCACCCGGTCACAGATTTACAAGGACAACGAGTTAACCCTTAAGGCACGGGCCTCAGCTCATGTGGGAAATTGTATCATGAATTCAATCCCCGCACGGCCATGGTTCGAACCCACGACCTTTGGATCACCACAGAGGAACTGGTGCTAATAAGCTGGCGCTCTAGCCAACTGCGCCACGGCCCGTGGCCACAATTCAGTCAGACTTGTCACGCAGAATAATATAACAAAATTCCCATCTGGCTTTTTGGCCCCCATCCTCATAATCAGCAGATGAAATACAGCTATTTTAAGACAAATGAAAAGAGATGCTTCACTTCCAAATTATCATGATAACGTGATAAGGTATAGTTTTATAATAATATTTGATCTGTTCTAGGAATGTGAACAAAGATCAACTGATAAATCATTACATGAACATGCTATTAGAAAAATAGTAGTGAAACAAATATTGTTATCATCTTAATAAATTGCTTCTGTATTAACAATCATCTGATAGGAATGCCCCTCGATTCTGTTCTTTACTTGATTAAGAGAAAATACTAAACATTGAGAAGTATGACAACCATGGAATTCTTGTTTAAACGGGTTCGACTCTGTTCATGCAGCAGGAGACTGACGTCATGGTTTTTTGATTGGTTCACTAAGGAAAACTTCTGAATATCATGACGTATTTCCGGTTGGAATGCCGTTCAAACACCCGGGCACATACGAGGTAGTCTACTTTCCCAAATTGAGGACAGTTATTAGTTTCTAGCGGCAAATGCATTCATACCATTTGTGTCATGGTCAAAATTATTTGCGATAGCTCTTGCCAAGCTGCAAAACCAAGATGGCCAAAATTTGGTCTAATATGGTATCAATATTTATTAAGGGCCTGACACTTGATGTTTATGTGTTGCTGTCTGTCCATTAATGTACGAGGAGATTTTCCCTTAATCATTGTCTCCAATCTGAGACACTAATCTTAACCAAATTCGTTGTTCCTTTTATATTTTCATCAATACTTGTTCTTAAATCGTTCCAGTTGTTAATGATAACATCATGATCAGCGTTATAGTCAAGAGAAGCTTGATCAGTGTGCGTTGGTTTACAAAGTTATAGTTAATCATAGATCCATTGAAAATATAAACTAAAAATAGATTCATCTCATTTTTTGGCGATCCTATTACAACATAAAGACAACAATCTTTTTAAATCAAAGGATGGCAGTATTTTCTCAGAGTAACAAGTCAGAAATTCCCGAGAGGGCAGAGAATCATTTCATATATAATTATTTAATCAGGTTGTGACCTGGTCGCTTTCTGCGAGGCAGTTCCTTGCATCAAATGTCAGCTAGCCATTTTATTGGCCGATTTGCCCAAAATAAGCGGAATCTTTCCAGATAATTATAAAACGTGCCAACATTTTTCATTGGAAAGCTTATGATCTTGACTTAAATTCCTATCATAGATTGGATTTGTAACAAAGGTATCGGTGACAAGAGATCAAGAATGATAGGGCACACGTCAATGATACTGATCCTGATAGGGCACACGCCAATATTGCTGATCCATGCTGAATGAGGCTACACTGGGTCCCTCTCCTGAATCATCTCTCACTGTGATAATAATCACACTTAATAGCATACCGGATATGCACGTCCTCGTCTGGTCCCATCAATTGTCCGAACTTCTATCCTCTGGTCCCACCTCACTTAAATCATGTCTGGAGTTATTGATGGTGGATTGTGGACACGTGACACAGACATCACGTGATGTATATCAGACGCTGATATTTTTACACAAATGTTGAACTTATTATGACATAATGTAGTCATACTATTAGTGGCTTGAAAGGAATCAATGTAATAGTAGCAACCGGTTTCACTTTTCCTAAGAGCAACATAAGTGGCCTATCACCTATTGACTTCAGCAATGACCATCAATAAAGTGGAATATGACAATTTTCTCTTTGAAATAACTTGAAACTCATTCGAGGATAGATTCTTTTTTCATGTGTCCCTAGCATGTCCTTTTAAAATTGATCTTTTAATTACCACTTTGCAAATAAAAATCTGCACTCCACATAAATCTGCACTCCACATAAATCAGCACTCCACATAAATCAGCACTCCACATGAATCAGCACTCCACATGAATCAGCACTCCACATAATTCTACACTCTACATAAAAAATGCACTCTAAATATTGAAAATATGTGCAAAGCACATCAAAATGCGCATTATAAAAGACGAAAATGGGCACTCAAAATAAAAATGTAAAAATATACTTTTTATAATTAAATATCTATTATTTTTTCATATGCCTAATATATTGGATATATCAAGACAGTTAGTTGCTGTACATATTAATGTGTCTACGTTTCAATTTCACATGTCATGACATCTTTACATTTCAGCTCTACCTATCATTAAACATCCTCTCTCTACCGCACCAAACCTAATCTAGATATCAAAATGGCTTCTCTACATGAATAACAAAGGGCATGCTACATCGATATAGTACAACATTTATATGTCCACTTTGGAAGAGAGTGTAAGATTAACTGAGGATGGTTGTTAGCAGATCAATAGAATTCTAGAAGAAATACTGCTACAAATAGAAATGTGCACTGACCAAAAAAATATATCCTTAAAGCTACAAAAAGCTGGTCTAAAGTTTCTATGGGTCTTTAGCAGTTATCCAATAATGCTTTCATGTACTATTTTAGGCATGAATTCATGCTCTATAACTTAAGATGTTGTTCTGACATTTTGTTCTTTGGAAACTTATCATGAGACTGAGGTCTCTCATCAAAAGCATCTCCATTAGCTCTCCACAGGTCACGTGTTACTTCATCTGCACTGTTTTTACCTCCCAGAAAATGATAACTTTCTGTCTGTGAGATCAAAGAACTCGCCTCAGGTTATATATATATACCTTTTTTCTTACATTTATAACACACCATATTAATTCAGGAATGAAATGTGCTTTTGATCAAGATGAACAAATGTAAAATGTAACTACGAGAGAGTGAGATGAGAGACGCTTTGTTAAATGTGGATTAAAATATAATGTTAATATAAAATAACAAATAAAAAGAACCAATTGAAGTTTTTTGGTTTGGTTTTTTTGAAGTCGGTTGTTTGAATGAATGAATGAAATCTATGCAATATTAAATTGCAAGAGGGCCGTAGCCTGGAGAGGCGGCCCTGCAGTGTGATTGCTGTGAATTGCAATCATGTATTGTTAAATTTGGTCATTGATTATTGCTATTGACAAATGGACTATTGTTGTTGTGAGTTGGTTAACTGAAAGGTTTTTTTCAGAGACCATTCGCACCGGGTTCCCCCTACTCTTTTCGATAAGTGCTACTGGGTTCTTTAACGTGCTCTGGGATAGGGTCAGATACACGGGACCACAACGTTATACGCCCAATCCGAGCGGGCGAGCAACAACCTTGCTTGGGGACAATTTAACCAGGCATTGTCAAAGGGGGACCTACCCATAGTGAGTTTAGAGGTGGTTTTATGTTGTGTTCAGACTTTGTGTGTGGGTTGCATATATGAGAAGTTATGTAGAAATTTTGATTAAAAAGTAGTGAGAATTGCATTTTACCCAGTGGAGTGTCCATAGGCAAAAGTGAACCTTTTTTGTTTATGCTTGTTTTGTTTGCTTTTGGATGACAGAATAATTCAAAAGATTTATATTATTATGTGTTCCATCTTATTATGTGTATAAATGCCTAATTATAGTTTATTTGAAATTGCTATGGGGTGGGTGGTGTGTGATTATCGGTGCAAATGGCCCGATTTGGGGCACTGAAAGCCGACTATGGGCAGGATATACACTGAATATCTCTGCAACCGCTGTTGGTCGGTTGTTTTGCATCTTGTTTCCTTATGACAGTGTGTGTTTGTGCGTGTGTGCTAGTATGTGCGTGTGTTAATGTGTGCGTGTTAGTGTGTGGTAGTATGCGCGTGTGTTTGTGTGTGCGTGTTTTAGTTTGTGCGTGAGTTAGTGTGTGCGTGAGTTAGTGTGTGCGTGTGTGTCAATGCGTAAACAAAATTTATTAATTACCCACATTGTGGACCAGTTATCTAAATTATACAACCAATTAAAGAACGACAAATCCGAAACTTATATAAGTCTGGATTTAATGTGTATGATTAGAGAATTACATAACATTTCGGAATGATTATTTTTTTCTGCATTTCTCTATGAGTTTAGAGATGAGTAACAAACAAACACTTTGTGGCTTGGAGAAATCACAAGCAAATATGATCGGAAATTACATAGGGCAGAATTATACACAACACTCTTCAATTTGTGTTGAAATAGATACAGCAGAAAGTTGATTACTGCGCTAAATACCTTCAGGCACGCATGCGCGGCGAAACCAAGATAGATAAATATGTGTTATTACCGCAGTTGCGGTCTTACATGCTTGTGATGCAACGAAGCACAAGTTAATAAATGACAGCCCCAGAGAAAACGCCGAGAAGCAAAACTTGCTTTTCCGGTATTAAGATGATTGCATCATTCGTAAATGCAGTTCCTGTGACCTATTATTTGTGTCGGTCCAATGCCTGAGAAACAGAAACACGGTCTAATGATATTGACATTCGGGTTGAAGCATCATATTTCATGGCCTTTAGGCTATGTTTCTCCGTGCTACACATCTTGGACTCACCAAGTTTTCCTCGTTAGTTTGCCCACCTGTGGTTATGTGCAAAGCATATCCCGTGGACCATTTTAGCTACGCATATAAATATCGTTAAAAATATTGTTGTGAACTCAATTAGAACATGGCGCACACATGCGCAGAGAAAGGAAATAGAGGGCACTGACCTGCGGAACCGGAAACTATGATGGCAACGGGAGAAACAAATATTTTGTCAACCTTGAGTTAAGATCAAAATTTGCAATTACATTCAATGTTATAGGCAGGATATCTTATAATTAAAAAATATATTGTCAAATACGAAAAGATGACTTTTTCTGAGCTAAGGCATGTACCATTTGTAGGATAACCGTAAACCTAGGGCATGGTAATTTATTCAATGTTTACTGTTTTAAATTAATATAAAACTAGTTAGCTTATATATTGGTGGTGTACTACATGACATGCTATGCCCCAATGGTAACCTAAACTAAACTTTACATTGATGGTTTAGATTATTAAAAAAAAAGGATATCTACACTTTAATAATATAGAATAAAATTTAGCAATACAACTAAAAGACTAAAAGATTTTGTGATTTCATCTTTTACCCCTAAAGTTGTATGTGAAACAACACAGGAATGATAATTTTGAACATTTATTGGTTCTGAGCTTTTTAGATACTATTGTTTGTGGACGCACAGTGATCCTGGTTTGTGACAGCGGCATCTGGTGGCAAGTTTAATAGCAGAGTCACCTAGTGGCACGAAAATGATCATGATAATTAAAACACCACAAGTAGCAGTATCTGCACACAAAGTGTCCTAAAAATAATTGTATGTTGAATAATTATCTTCACATAGATCAATCTTGTGGCACATTTCCTTTATCAATTCCGGAAACATTAACAATAAAGGAACGATACTTTCTTAATGATTTCAAAGCAATGGTTGATTGGCTTTAGTATCTCAAGTCACTCTCCTTGAAAAGAGCAGAACATCAACACCCAGCTGTGACAGGTTTGTGTCTGACAAGTACTTCGGTCATATTAGATTAAGGTGGATATCTGCTGCTGAATTATTTCCCATTCTCGTCAGTCAGTTACCAAATCATATCAGTTAATAATAATAATAATAATAATAATAATAATAATAATAATAATAATAATAATAATAATAATAATAATAATAATAATAATAATAATAATAATAATAATAATAATAATAATAATAATAATAATAATAATAATAATAATAATAATAATAATAATAATAATAATAATAATAATAATAATAATAATAATAATAATAATAATAATAATAATAATAATAATAATAATAATAATAATAATAATAATAATAATAATAATAATAATAATAATAATAACAATAACAATAACAATAACAATAACAACAACAACAACAACAACAACAACAACAACAACAACAACAACAACAACAATAAATTTATATAGCGCTATTCCAGACAGGGTCTGCTCATGGCGCTGTTTAGGTACGACTCTCTAAAAAGGTGCATTTTTAATCTTGATTTAAACGCATGTAATTTCTTTGCATTTTTAACATCCAAAGGTAGGGAATTCCATTTTTTTGGTGCGTAAACTGAAAAAGCCCTATCCCCGTAATTTTTATTATTTGTTCGTGGGACAATATATTCATTCTTTTCATTAGACCTGGGGGACCTACTAGCTTGTTTAGGTATCAGTAGATCAGAAAGGTATTTTGGGGCAAAGCCATTCTGCACCTTCCATGTTAGAAGGGATATCAGTTATCATATATTTGTGATACTGTAAAAGAAGGATCCCCGGTCACTCTTCTAAAAGAATAGGACATTGCATCCGGGTGACAGGCGTCTATCTGACCTGATACAGATTAAATGATGCTGAAAAACTGTATACAGTCAAGCCCCCCAGTCCGTCATGGTCTGTCACACATAATTCTGCCGGTTTCACAAGTCTGACGGTTTGATGAAACGGACATCAAATGAATACAAATAAAGAAAGATTAGAATGGTTGCAGCCAAATCACTGTCGGTAATTGATATGCCGGAGCATTGGGGGACGGTCCGGCGAGGTCTGACTGTAATACAAACAAATCAAATAAAACATTTAGAATTTTGAGTCTCATAGTATTTATGAGCTTTGAGCGATCTACAAATCCTTACAATTTTGCTGTCTAATTGTAACCATGGTTACAAAGAATAGTACTGATATAATTAATAGTACAAAATTCCTCCTAGGCCATCTTCACCATCTGTGTATTGAGGTCATTCATTGTATTGAGGGCTTTCGTAGCAATATGGTAATACATCAATTTTCTTCATTTTAATTGGCAGGGCATTTTCCTTCGATGGCAGCTTTAAAATGTATTTAAGTAATAAAGTGCTGATATGTTTACTAACTACAAAAACAACTATAGTTAATATTTTTTGTTGCTTTGCAAATATTGAATACGATAGATGCACACTAGAGCTGGCCATTTATCCAGTAGTTGTACCCAAGGTTAAAACTGTGGAAAAGATTAATAAATGTGGGTAGAGCAATGCAAACAAGCTTTTAAAAAACAATGAGTTCTTATCTTAGAGGGAGTTGCCTCACATTAGCTTGTAATGAACCTTTTATCAAGTGTCCAGCCAGGGTCTTACGCTTAAAGATTCTGTTGATAAAGATATGTTTGATATGATATCTTATCAACGCATTTATCCGTATTTGTTATATTTGTTAGATTCTATTTCCTATGGTTGTTGTAGCCAGGCGTGTACATGAATATTTTTGTTATATCTGATCAAATATAATGAGTAACAATTTTGATGATGATGATAATGCAGGTTCCACTATAACACGTGTAGGCATGGATCACATTCAGTAAAATAGAAATCATCTCATACCGCAAAAGTAATGATCAAAGAAACACAAGAAAACTGTGAAAATGCTGAAAATTAACTGATATTAAATCAATTTCTCAGATGAATGTCTCAAACCATATGCCGTGTCATATATGTCTATACTACTTATAAAATCAACAGGCTTTTGTCAATATTGGAAATAATGCCAGAAAACTGGCATAAATTCTTGTCAAATACCCCTTCAGTACCCCTATCCAGATTACAAATATATAAGGCGAGAGGCAACATATGGGAGCTTGGATATGGTTGTAAAATGAGAAGGTATATGAGATAGGTGACACTGAGATGGACGTCCCGTTATTCCTTGATTAATAACCTTGCTGTGATATGAGTATAGATATGATAACAGACACTGATAACATGTAGTGTGGCGTGATGTTGGTACACGTGTACCCATTACAATTATACACTGTAGCATTACTCTATCATCATTTTAAGTTTTAAACTAAGTTTCCAGTCAGCTCATAGACCACAATAGATAATTAAATGTTTTTTTTGTTTTTTCATGCAAAATGTGACCTTTTTTGTGACTTTATGATCAGGTATTAATAACGTAATCGTTCTCCAAATAACATAGTCGATACCCCCCCCCCCCCCCCCATCATACATATCTGGAAACGCTTGTCGTGGGTTTATCATATCATCGTCATTAATAGATATTATACACAGATAATCGTAGTTCACAAAAGACAACTGAGCTAACCCAGAGCCTGTTATTATATCTCTGAGGACATGGAGAGGAAAACCAAATGACAACTGCTGCAGGTCTTGTTCTGTGGTCTCCATGGACATAAATAACTGTGTGCAAACAGCATTGTGAAAGGAGATTACATCTTAACAAGGCCAAAGGCCGGACCAAGATTTACTGTGAGAAAAGAGATTCTGGATCTCACAACATCATCGTGTGTGTTTGTTTCAATAAGAACATGTGGAAGTTAATCGTGTTTGTGTTGAGCATTTTGGCTGTTTCACGGGCCCAGATAGATTGGGGTTCCTACATTGGACAGTGTACATCCCCGGACGAGGCTAATGCTCCTCTGGTACAGAAAGTCTTATCCTATCTTCCTCTGCTCACTCAGGATGATGCTCTGCTCAATTCTGAGCAGATAAACTACATCAAAGAAGTAGTCAGGTTTGTAGACATCTCAAAATCGCCTTTTGGTGAACTGATCAAAAATGGAGGTAAATTTCCCATTTCGCTTAATCTTGAACCAGAAAGATTAACTGAAAACGTGAATGCGTTCATCCGGGGACTTAGTAAGCAGGAGAGGGTAGATTTCAGCAGAGGGCAGCTCTTCTCCAGCAAAGCCAGGAAGGCGACGAGACAGCCTGACTGGGGAAGTTGCCCCGCAGACTATGATGCAGCATATCCGGTGAGTAACAAGCTTATAAAGAATATATCGCTTAAACATCATTTCAATGTTTAACCAATTATGTTGAATGGCTATTAAGCAGGTAACAAAAGAATCCTCAAAATGAGAGAATATATCGCTAAAACCTCATTTAAATGTTTATAAAATTTTCAACTTATTATGCTGAATGGCTATTAAGCAGGCTACAAAAAAAATCCTCAAAATTGAGTGTAACGTTTTATGCTGAATTGTATTAAACAAAGTGTGGACAAATTGGTGTGTCACTAATAGATAAAGATTGATTCATATTTGAAACACTCTCATCACAAATTGGCGTCATTCTAAACACTTTTTTGCTGAACACAATATAACCGATTTTCATCATCATAAATGCTTTTTCTATCAAACTCAGAACACAATAAACCGTTTTAAAATCCAGAACATGAAGATGTTTGGTTTAGTTTCTGCACATATTGGGATGAGAGTGTACATATTTTCAGTACTAATCGTTTCTCAAAACTAAACCGTTTTCTATTTCAGTGGCTGGGGATCGTGGACCTGGGCTATGTTGTGGACCTGGTCACATGTGTAGTTCTAGCATATTTGAATGATAACTGTTTCCCCCTGTGCTCGCTTGTTCCTCCCGCAGTGGCACCTACTCTACCTAACACCACCCTACCAATCTATGGGTTCGCCCTCACGTGTAAGTAGACAGTCCTTTATCAATCTTATCCCACCTTAGCACATTTTAAACGCTTTTTGTATTTAAACAATTCGAACTAAACACCAAAACCTGTTAGAAAATCTAGTACATATTGGTGAAAGTTTGGATTTTTTAATGTGAATATTTTATTCCTGAGAAATATCTTCCATTATTTCTCCTAAGATGTTGTCAAGATTTGTTTCTTCACTGAAACGTATGAGCAAAATTATCTATACGAATATACTCCAATCTTTCCTTGAGTAATTAAAGGTTTAGCTATTCTCAAGATATATCTATTTTGTATGGCATTGAATAAACCAATCTTATAATTAATGGAAAACTGTACAAATAGTCTCATAGTTCATTACACCAATAACTGTCTTTTTATTATTCTCAAGATTTTAAAACTGGTTTTTTTTTCTGCTAGTGCAATTTGTTGTCATGATATCTTTATATATTCCATTCACAGCATACAAAACAATAGCCCTTATATCAGCTCTCATGTCAACATATCCTATCGTGTATTGTTTATGACACAAGAGACACCTGGTGGATCACAAATGTTGAAACTATGGCAGTGAGAGTCTCATTGACATATTATTATTATTATCATTATTGTGATCTAGCCTTATTGTTGAAACGCTATATACAATCAATATTTATGCTTATGTATATGATATATGTCTGAATAAAATGACTTCCTAGTTCTACCGAATAAAGACAATTATTGTGCATTGTATACGCTGTGTCTGCAGTCCTTCTTACCTCCCAAATCACATAGGTAGATTAGGTAGCTAGGTTAAGGCCCCAGCTCACAGTCGCCAGCGAGTATAGTTCCTGATCCCCATCCATGCCCCCATACACACAAAACCACCGTAACAGAATATCATTGAGTCATTTTAAACTCTGAGATACATGTAAGTGTGTTGATTTATGTTTTATTTAGTCCTGGATGCAGTGTTCAAACCCCCAACAGGTCTCCTTGAGGGAAAGTTACACTGGCCTGGAAGTTCTGACCAATGTGATGGCATTGAAGCTACCTACAATATCACACCTGACACCACTAACACCTTCAATGGAAAATACTGCCGGATCAGTGTGGGGACCCAGACGGTAAGATTTCTATATTGTTGTATATCTGAGATATCATGACATGGGTCCCGGCCAGTCTCCATTGTCAATGATTAAATTTACAGGAGCTGTTACAGTACAGTTCTGGTTCCGGTAAAGGTGTACACTTCCGGTGTGTTTTTTTTCAATGGGGAAAAACAACATGGAGATCGGCAATCGGCCTAAGTTTATTCATCCTTTAGATAATATTCTTAACTGGGGGATTATATAGTATATCTCTGCCTTTGTTGGTGATATAAGTGGAGTATGGGAGGTGGTTGGTTCGATTCCCACTGCTGGCAGTGTTACTTTGACACTGGATAAAAGGCTCGAAGGTCGACCTGATATGGCCATTGTTGCAGGCCATTGTTGCAGAAAGGGTCATAAAAACAATTTCACAATTTCACAATATACATTGTCCAATTAAATGGAATTTATATACAACACTTATAACATTCATATTGTCCTAATAATAGGCGTTCATATTGTCCAAATAATATGCATTGATATTGTCCTTATAATAGACATTCAATTGTCCTTATAATAGACATTCATATTGTCCTTATAATAGACATTAATATTGTATTAATAATAGGCATTCATATTGTTTTAATAATAGACAATCATATTGTCCTAATAATAGACAATAATATTGTCCTAATAATACGCAATCATATTGTCCTAATAATAGACAATCATATTGTCCCAATAATAGACAATCATATTGTCCTAATAATAAGCATTCATATTGTATTAATAATAATCAAACATTTTGCACTCATAAATGGACATTTGAATTGTCCTAATTATTAAGCATTTTCATTATCCCGAAGAAAAGTGTCCGATATTATTCATGACTAGGCACTCTTTACTGAGACCTGATTCGGTAGCAATGTGTATGAATTATCGGAGTTGTCATATCTGTCACTTAATCACCTGGAATATCTGCTATTGTTTTCCTGGAGACCGTGATGATCACGAGGTTATCCTGACAAGATAAGATAAAGTGATATCAATAGAATGGAGGTCTACCTTGGCAAAACAAGGATGAATAAGCTTCTTGCTATGATTGATCATCATTAGTCAACGCTCACATAGAAGCTAAACACCCTGAGCTTGTTTAACACAAATATACTTCACACAGGGAAAGTGCAAGCTTATTAGTCAATATTTAAATGCATCCTTTCCAATTTTCTTTTCTCGGGTTTTCTCTTGTTTTTCATGTATTGCAAAACATGCAGGTAGCATGTATTTCACATAATACAGGGAGCATGTATTTCACATAATACAGGGAGCATGTATATCACATAATACAGGGAGCATGTATTTCACATAATACAGGGAGCATGTATATCACATAATACAGGGAGCATGTATCTCACATAATACAGGGAGCATGTATTTCACATAATACAGGGAGCATGTATATCACATAATACGGGAAACACAAGTTCACATAATAAATGGAATATATATGATTTATATGTTATTGTTTTGTGTATCTAACAAGCAAGCCATATTTCACCATTGCTTATCTGTCAGTTGCTGATATCCTATCAGGATTATGTCACAGTGCTGAGATATATCTATTTGAAATACATACACTTGATGCATATCACTGCCTGGCCCCGAATCGTTGTGTTAAGAGGCTCTGCCTGTAAAAACCTGCAAAATCTGCAAAATGTGGCGAAGGGTGTTCTCACAGATCAAGACAAGCCATATGTCATTTGAAAGGGTAGGGTCTAACTAAGATTTTTGCCAAGGGATTTTTTTCAGAAATTGATGGTTGCCATGGTAACATCATTTAAACACCCCAAAGTCAGGGTACCCCTTTTTAACAAAAAACACACATTTGAAAAATAAAAATCCCAAAATTCTGCAATATTTGCATCAAAATATTTCTTAATGAAATTGTATTGATCTATGATGCATGTATTTATTATATAGGACCAGTCTTTAGATTTTCGTATTTGACCTTTACTTGACCCTTGACCTCATTAAATCCATACAGTGGTGTCCCCTGGTGGCCATGTTCGGAACTAGAGTCAAAATGTGAAAAACAAGGCAAGTTTATGGACATTTTTCTCCCAAGGCCAGCCAGATCCAGAAGTCTCACTATTATGGCAATATAGAGCAACACCTATATTACCAACATCAACAATAAAATTCGCGGGAACTTTTTAAATTTTTTTTTTAAACCCCGAGGAAAAAGTGAAAAATCAAATTTGTCATTTTTGATATTCAATAAACAATACAAGTAAAACAGGCTCACAAGACACCTAAATCACATGGGAAATGAACATAATCTCACACAATCACACCTGAGGGGCTCTAGTCGATGTTGGTAAAACAAAACATAGTCAAGGTCAAAGGTCAAAGTCAAGGTCATGCATCAAATGTTTGGCATTTTTCTCATTTTTATCGATTTTTGTGAATAATGAACAAATATTATGAAACAAAAACATATACAATTTAATGAGATGTTTGATTTAATCAAGTTAGATTGGTTATAACAGATCTGTAAAATATTTCTGTATAGATTTTAAACTTAAATAACATGTTTTTTTTCAAATTATTGTCCAAGGTCGTTGGCGCAAATCTGCACAGGGTCTTCTGTTTTTCAAAAATAGCATTTTCATCAAAATTTGACATATTCGACCTCCATGACTTCAGTGACAAATAATGTGAATATACTAGCTAACTGGTGTACATTATTCAACACAACCTCCTCTTCAATGTCCGATTCCCAAACCATTTGCTATTAACTATGTTGCTATGGTAACCAGGTAATCAAAATACCCTGTCCTCAATTCAGTCCGATTTTTCGAATTTTTATGATTTTTGCAATGTTTTGCATTGCAATTACTCATTATAATGACATTGATTGAACAAACTATGTTATCTATAATAGTACACATAGGTCATGCCCTTATTTTACATACAGAACATATTTCAGATCAAATGTGTTGCTATGGTAACCAGGTGATGCAATTACCTTGTCACTCACTCAGACTGAATTCACCGATTTTGATGATTTTTGTGATATTCAGCAATCTTATTCTGAATAAAAAACAACTTGAATGGACCATTTATATAGTCCCATGTGATAAACACAGTCCATACCTTTATGTTTCCCACATTGAAAAGTTCAGATCATATGCATTGCTATGGTAACCAGGTGATAAAGATAGCCAGTCCCTGATTCTGACTGACATCACCGATTTTGATGATTTTTGCGATATTGAGCATTTTTATTCTTAATGAAAAACAACTTGAATGTGTCATTTATAGAGTCTGTTTTGATAAACATGCTCCATAACTTTATGTTACCCAAATTGAAAAGTTCAGATCAAATGCATTGCTATGGTAACCAGGTGATAAAAATACCTTGTCCCTCACTCAGACTAAATTTACTGATTTGATGATATTGGGCGACATTCAATATTGTTTTTCTAAATGATAACCAAGTTGAGTATACCAATTTTATAGTCTTTTGTAATAAACATGGCCCATACTTTATTATTCCACACATAGAATGTTTGAGATCAAAAGAATTGCATGGGTTGCTATGGTAACCAGGTGATGAAATTACTTTGTCCCTCACTCAGACTAAATATACTGATTTTTGACAAGTTTCAGCTATATTCAATATTGTTATTCTAAATGATAACCAACTTGAATGTACCATTTATATAGTCTGTTATTATGAACATGGCCCATACATTGCTGCTCAGGGGTGGGAGAGCTCTGAACCAATCTGTGCAGCAAATCGTGTCATTCTGGATGCTCACAACTGATCTGGGTACTAAATGACGTCATTCTGGGCATTCGCAACACATCTGTGCACTAAATAGCAGCCAATCTGAGTGGTATCTGGGCAGTGCCATACGGTGAACAATGGCTTGACTGAAAAATTTGCATTCTTTAATATTTATATATTAAATACTTTCATACACAAATCTTAAAGAAAATAACATGCTCATCCAGTTACATATATAAGTATATGATCATCTGAAACTGATTTTTAACGAGATTATTGCCACATTTTAACACAGGAATGTGCAGACTTGGGGGCACAAATATTACCGTAAAAACGTTTTAGATTTATCATAAAATTTACACTCTCATTAACACACTCTACTGAAATGAAATTTGTACACTTTTGTGATGATTATTATGTGATTTTGATGCTTATTGTGAGACATAAAAAAATTTGTTTTATTACAGAACCATCAAGATTGGTTCAGAATTGGTTCAGAACAATGGTATGACGTCATACCACCCAGATATGTTTCAATTACTACCCAGATTGGTTCAGAGCTCTCCCACCCCTGATGCTACACACATAGAATTTTGAGATCAAATATGTTGCCATGGTAATCAGGTAAAATTACCCAGTCCCTCAATCAGACTAAATTTACCATTTATTGATGGTTTCCTTTTGTATTCAATATTGTTATTTGATTTCCCTTTGTATTCAATATTGTTAATGTTCGATCTATAAATCTGTTGTGATAAAATGACCTATGCCTTAATATTATATACAAAATGATTCAGAGCAAATGCTATGGTAACAAGGTGATGATATTACCTTCTCCCTTACTCAAACCAAAATCCATATAGTTATTAAGTCAGCACAAGCTGACTTTATGTTCCTGCTCCATTTCCACTGCTTCAGCCACGTCCACTGCCACACTTTGTTTTCTTCTTCATTCAGTAATGCTTGGACATTATTTTACAAAAACATGATAATATGTAGGCCTAGGAATTTTTGTAGGCTGAACTTTTTGTGGCCGTGGGTCAAGGTCAAGGTCATGACCAGCCCAGGAGCAACTTCACTTGTTAATGTTCTTTTTTTCTAACAAAATACAGCAATATTGATATTACTTGGTAGATGTGATAAACATATGAGGGGCTTGAATAAGTATGATATTGGGTGACCTTGGGCAATTTTCAAGGTCACAAGACCCAATTATCTAAATCAAATATTTGTGATATTTTGAAAAATATGATAAATAGCATTTATTCTGACTACATTTATTTTATTCAATATCTTTTTCATAACTTTTGAAAAAAATTATGTAACTAGGTCACAGTGATCTACTTAAAGGCCATAGAGATCAACGCTTCTAACATATTGTGAATCTAATCCTTTACAAATCAGAGAAAGTTAGAGCTTGATATTATGTAAATATAGGTAAATTTCCATATTTTATTTTGGGGCACTTTTTATGACCTTGGGTCAAGGTCATGATCAGCACAAAAGAACTTTGCTTGTGTATGTTATATTTTCTTCAAGATTGCAATCAATATGATTTGGCAGATGTGATCTACCTATGAGGGGATTGGAAAAGTTCAATGTTGGGTGAACTTGAGCTATTTTCAATGTTTCATGACGTCAGCAGTGACTCTAATGCCAAAGAGTTCACCAGCCCTCCAAAGGGGATTGGTCATGGGGTGTTGATTTTATTCCCTTACTAGACAAACTGATTTATGAGTTATCATTATAATATGGTTATTCCTCTTTATGATCATCATTTATGTTCATGGCCTTTGGTTCAATGACAAATTAAACATTTTTTAAAAATTTGTTATGAAATACATATAGAATAGTTTGGTAAGAAATACATATACCGTATTTACTCATGTATAGGACGACTCGTGTATAAGACGAACCCCCAAAATGTTCGTAATGAAAACTCGTAGTGCCGTAATTTTTGGGCATAAATCCTCGTCCACAGGTTGCTCTCGTGTATAAGATGTCCCCCCAAACATTAACTAAGGGATTTTGAAGAAAAACCTTGTCCTATACATGAGTAAGTTCGGTACATACTGTCAACAATTACAAAGATTTATATTTTTTTTAAATTTAGGATAACAATATTGAATATAGCTGAAACTTGTCAAAAATCAGTATATTTAGTCTGAGTGAGGGACAAAGTAATTTCATCACCTGGTTACCATAGCAACCCATGCAATTCATTTGATCTCAAACATTCTATGTGTGGAATATTAAAGTATGGGCCATGTTTATTACAAAAGACTATAAAATTGGTATACTCAACTTGGTTATCATTTAGAAAAAAATATTGAATATCGCCCAATATCATCAAATCAGTAAATTTAGTCTGAGTGAGGGACAAGGTATTTTTATCACCTGGTTACCATAGCAATGCATTTGATCTGAACTTTTCAATTTGGGTAACATAAAGTTATGGAGCATGTTTATCAAAACAGACTCTATAAATGACACATTCAAGTTGTTTTTCATTAAGAATAAAAATGCTCAATATCGCAAAAATCATCAAAATCGGTGATGTCAGTCAGAATCAGGGACTGGCTATCTTTATCACCTGGTTACCATAGCAATGCATATGATCTGAACTTTTCAATGTGGGAAACATAAAGGTATGGACTGTGTTTATCACATGGGACTATATAAATGGTCCATTCAAGTTGTTTTTCATTCAGAATAAGATTGCTGAATATCACAAAAATCATCAAAATCGGTGAATTCAGTCTGAGTGAGTGACAAGGTAATTGCATCACCTGGTTACCATAGCAACACATTTGATCTGAAATATGTTCTGTATGTAAAATAAGGGCATGACCTATGTGTACCATTATAGATAACATAGTTTGTTCAATCAATGTCATTATAATGAGTAATTGCAATGCAAAACATTGCAAAAATCATAAAAATTCGAAAAATCGGACTGAATTGAGGACAAGGTATTTTGATTACCTGGTTACCATAGCAACATAGTTAATAGCAAATGGTTTGGGAATCGGACATTGAAGAGGAGGTTGTGTTGAATAATGTACACCAGTTAGCTAGTATATTCACATTATTTGTCACTGAAATCATGGAGGTCGAATATGTCAAATTTTGATGAAAATGCTATTTTTGAAAAACAGAAGACCCTGTGCAGATTTGCGCCAACGACCTTGGACAATAATTTGAAAAAAAACATGTTATTTAAGTTTAAAATCTATACAGAAATATTTTACAGATCTGTTATAACCAATCTAACTTGATTAAATCAAACATCTCATTAAATTGTATATGTTTTTGTTTCATAATATTTGTTCATTATTCACAAAAATCGGTAAAAATGAGAAAAATGCCAAACATTTGATGCATGACCTTGACTTTGACCTTTGACCTTGAATATGTTTTGTTTTACCAACATCGACTAGAGCCCCTCAGGTGTGATTGTGTGAGATTATGTTCATTTCCCATGTGATTTAGGTGTCTTGTGAGCCTGTTTTACTTGTATTGTTTATTGAATATCAAAAATGACAAATTTGATTTTTCACTTTTTCCTCGGGGTTTAAAAAAAAAATTTAAAAAGTTCCCGCGAATTTTATTGTTGATGTTGGTAATATAGGTGTTGCTCTATATTGCCATAATAGTGAGACTTCTGGATCTGGCTGGCCTTGGGAGAAAAATGTCCATAAACTTGCCTTGTTTTTCACATTTTGACTCTAGTTCCGAACATGGCCACCAGGGGACACCACTGTATGGATTTAATGAGGTCAAGGGTCAAGTAAAGGTCAAATACGAAAATCTAAAGACTGGTCCTATATAATAAATACATGCATCATAGATCAATACAATTTCATTAAGAAATATTTTGATGCAAATATTGCAGAATTTTGGGATTTTTATTTTTCAAATGTGTGTTTTTTGTTAAAAAGGGGTACCCTGACTTTGGGGTGTTTAAATGATGTTACCATGGCAACCATCAATTTCTGAAAAAAATCCCTTGGCAAAAATCTTAGTTAGACCCTACCCTTTCAAATGACATATGGCTTGTATTGATCTGTGAAAACACCCTTCGCCACATTTTGCAGGTTTTTACAGGCAGAGCCTCTTAATACAGGTCAAGTCTACGCCATTTTGATAATGATGATGATGATGATGTCGGTGGCGATAACAAGGGAATTACGTATTAATCATATATACATACATCTATTACATGTGACAATGTGTCACACAGAGATTAAGAATGAGCTGTAAATCGTCATCTTTCCTTCAGATCCCATGGCGTCATGGTATAAGAATTTAGTCGTAGGTAGGAACACATTCATCAATAATAGGGACACTTTAATACTTTAATTTAAACTTTTTTTTAATCCCCCGCTTTACTGTGTCTCTCGTGGTCCGACAGTTTGTGTAAAACTTCATGACTGAATTTCAAGTCCATCAATAATATTCAATGTTATTTTTGAAACCATTAAATCCATTCTTGACGTTTAAAAATATTTCTCAATATCTGATAATTTAAAAGCAATATATCTGGAAGGAAGTCAACATTTGTTTCTGTAGCTGGCAATATGCATGATTTGTCCTGACGAGCTGTCCGTAGGTCTCATCATGAAATGACCGAAATGATGTAGAAAGTGAAGTAAAATCTGAACCTAGTGAGCTGCAAATCATCATCTTTCTTATAGATCCCATGGCGTATTATTAGCCGTTGTATAAAAGATTAGTCGTAGATAGATACATACGCGCAGTTGGTTAGAGCGCCAGCTTATTAGCACCAGTTCCTCTGTGGTGATCCAAAGGTCTTGGGTTCGAACCCTGGCTGTGCCAAGATTGAACTCATGATACAATTTCCCATAAGAGCTGAGGCCTGTGCCTAAAGGGTTAACCCGTTGTCCTTGTAAATCTGTGACCGGGTGGGTTGTCATGTCAAGGACCTGCGACATGACAATTCAGTGAGGCAGCACTATATCTGCTACAAGTAGGTCTCATCACGAAATGACTGAAATAATGTTGAAAGTGAAGTAAAACCCCAAACAAACAAATAGATACACATTCGTCAATTACAGGGACACTTTAATACTTCAATTTAAACCTTATTCATTTATCGTGAGCTTTTAGCATCTTTGTCTCTCCAGATAATCAATATGCAATTACGATTAGAATGGACGGTCAGCTATTTTTTTAGTTGAAAGTTGGCTGAGTATATTTATTTATTCATTTATTTATTTTTTTATTTGTTTGTTTGTTTGTTTGTTTGTTTGTTTGTTTGTTTGTTTGTTTGTTTGTTTGTTTGTTTGTTTGTTTGTTTGTTTGTTTGTTTGTTTGTTTGTTTATTTATTTATTTATTTATTTATTTATTTTTGTTATTGTATTTTTTTTTTTTTTTTATTTTTTTTTTTTTATTTTTTTTTTTTTTTTTGCTGTTTGTTTGATTGTTTGTGCATTTGAATTAGTGTCAATTCAACTGATTCTTAGACTCCGCCCAATTCTTCAAGTGTCCACCAATCACTTAACAATCTTCCTATTTTAACTAAAATCTTGAATTTAATGTGCTTTCTTTTGCGTTGTAGTCAACACAGAAATTCACAGTTTTATTATTATTCATGGACTAAAATCTATGTAAACTATGTCTAACTAACTGACTAACTAACAGGCACACTGTCACCTTTAAAACAAAATATGTTTAAATGTAGAATGATATTAAGGTGGGACGAGAGTGATTATACGTACTCCTTTTTGATAGATGTGTATGTTTTGTCTTTGCAGGGGGAGAATGAGACCGGTGGATTGGCCCTGGCTCTGGGTATGTGCGTACCAGACACCTGCGCCACGCCAGACCTCAAGAACTTCATCAATGGTAAGTATCAAGCATCTCTCTCTGTCAATATAATACTGATGATAACAGGTTTTATCTGGCACTGATAAAAGTATTTATATGAACAAAAAAGTTGTTGATATTAAGGTAAATACTACACCATTTGAGCTATTTCCTCCAGATAAATATGTACAATTACAAACAATTAAAACAAATGTATTGTTACCAGTGAAAGGCAGTGACCTTTACCTGCTGTTTATATTGTGATTTGTGACTTGTGATTTGTGGTTGATCCAGGATGCACTGATCTGCTGATAGCTTACCTGGGTAGGCGAGAAGTAGCTTGTGATTATTTAACTATTACAATTTTTTAATCGCTTTTTAAGACCCCAGCCAATGTTAAACATACAAATATGATATCCTCGATAAGGTTACGCTATTGAGACAGTATCATAACCTTCTGACCGAATTTGACATTGTGAAGTGGAGACGTGTTATTGCATGTTGTCTGGTACATTTAGAGTTGGCCAAAGTCACTGCTTTTCACTGTCAATACCTTTATCAAAATTCTCTAAATATTTATCAATTAAAACTAACTTATGATATAACTCTTATTGATTCCTGTTCGCACAATGAACACCAACAGAACTTTGATTTATTTTGTCGACCTTTGCAGCACTGATTATTCTATATCAGGACAGATAGAGCCTGTGCCTGTCACTGGGTAACAATGCCCCGCTCGTTTTGAAGAGTGACTGGGGATTTCTCTTTTGCATTATCGCATAGACATGGTAACACAAGCCATGACCTTTGATAACACAAGCCATGGTATCTACTTTTCTCGACCATTCAGCATAACCGAAGTACTTGGCCAAACCCCTGTGCCTGTCACTGGGTAACAATGCCCCACTCTTTTGGAAGAGTGACGGGGTTTCTCTTTTGCAGTCTCGCTGGCCTTTATCATGAGGGACACCGAGTCACATCCCACCCACCAAAATTATTCTTTTGTGATGACCACCAAATAAGTGTGTTATTTCTTTGAGATAAGATACCAAATATTGCGCGGGAAGTCTTAGGCATTGAACCAACGTGGTGGAGTTTTCATAAATTGAACAGGGGGGAGCGGCGAAAGCATTTTCATATAATGCTTTACGACTAAAATTATTTGTGATTGCGCTCGCCAAGTTATGAAAACAATAAAAACGTAGCGGCTTTGAGTCTGTCAAAATATGGCTCAAAATATTTTAAGGACCTATCATATAATGACATATATAGTGGGAAACAAAATCTTGTCAGGCTGCGGATAAATATTTGGACTATATTAATGGTATCTTGAATGTGTTAAGATATGGTGCGTTATTTCTAAATAACACGCCATATCAAGCTTATCTTAAGGCACACAATGTACGCTTTTGTCCCAAATATATATTTTTCCCCATTAAGAGATGATAACACAAATCTTGCACTTTGAAAAGGAGTTGTGGACCATGCTCTTGGAGTAAGAAAGAAGGAATTAAGTCGGAGGCGTATCCAGAGGTTTTCTTGGGAGCATCTGATATTATGCTTTCCCTCGAACAAAGGAAATGCCTATTTTGCACCAAAAAATAAAAACAAAACAAAAAAAGATGTTCTCAATCCTGAGGCCTTTTTCTCTGACAAGTTCATAAGAAAATATCCAACTGTCCAGATGAATATAGATGTTCATTATTTATATATTTATTTATGCTTATCTTATGTTTTTATTTTATTTTATAATCATTATTTTTTTTCAGAAAATGGTTTACCAACTCTACTTGGCCTGGAGGTGCGCAGTATATTTTGTGGCCATGACCTTGACTGGGGTTCTGATGACGAAGCTCAGGGTTCCATGTAAGTTAGGGCAAACTACTTTCATCAGAATTACTTTAATTTCATTCTCTCTCATAAAGATCTGATTTTGGCTTGAATTTATCACCTGTCTTAAGAGTACAGGGCGTGTCTTATAATTGCTAATTAGAGTGAATCTTATTGGTCAGGTCACGAGAGAGGGCGTGGTTTTAAATGACGTGAGAATTCTGACTTTGAATTTCGCTTTGGCACGGGACGTTCATGGCTTTATGAATGATAATGAATAATAATGAATGATAATGTGAATTTGGCCTTACTATATGAGTGTAAAATTACACCATTTTTATAGCAATTTTGTTTCTACGTAAAGGGCTCTTCTGGTGATAATCATCATAACAGTGGTGGCAGCAACGATATGGAATGCATTTATAAGGACGTGGTGGCTGAGGAAGTATTTAGACAGCATCAAACCTACACAGGTGTCAGCACTGCATGGTGAAACAATGGAAAAGGAACACAATAACGGCGTAGTGCTGACACCTGTCGGATCTACACCAACCTCACCTATGACACCCCCTCCCACGTATGATAACGTCACTACCCATCCCCTCGCAATGCTCAACCGACAGACTTCCTATGTGGGAGTTCACCCTGAAGATTATAGGTAAGGAACCACCTTCAAATTATAGGTACGAAAACCTCAAATCATAGGTACGAAAACCCAAAATTATATGTAAGAAAACCCCGAAATGGATATTACCTTTTTGTTTTTTATCGGAAAGAAAATGGTAATTACATATTAGATAGATTATAGTTAAACAAATTTCAAATGGAAAAATACCTTATACCTTATAGATAGATTAGAAGAAAATTAGTAAGAAAACCTCAAATGGATATTATCTCATACAGATAGATTATAGAAAAGAAAACTTCAGATGGATATTACCTCACAGGTAGATCAAAGGTAAGCAAACCTCAAATGGATATTATCTTTAGACAGATTATTGGTAAGAAACCCTCAAATGAGTAAACCCTCAAATGGGTATGATATCGGTTAGAAAACCTCTAACGGATATTATTTTATGGATAGATTATAGGTAGGAAACCCTCAAAAGTGTGAACCCTCAAATGGGTTAAGGTATAATATAGGTTAGAAAACCTCCAACGGATATTATTTTATGGATAGATTATAGGTAAGAAACCCTCAAAAGGGTGAACCCTCAAATGGGTTAAGGTATAATATCGGTTAGAAAACCTCTAACGGTAAAAATGAATTCAAAAGTAAATTAAATGATGGGTAGATTACAGGTAAGAACAGCTCAAATAGAAATTATCTGATAGGTAGATTATAGGTACTTCACATGGATTTTAATGTATGGGTATATTATATGTTAAGATAAATTCAAATGGATATTAACCAATACGTAGATTATAGGAAAAGGAAAGAAAATCTCAAATGGAAATTACTTGTCAGGTAGATTATAGGTAAGAAAACTTCAGATGGATAATACCTTCATGAGTTCCACTGACAGAAATGAAGTACAACATCTGACATATGAATGATCTGATTGCCAACTGTGTTGAATAAGTGGTGTTTTGTTCCTATGCTTAAACCTGCAGAAAAGGATGTTTTAAGTCATAGAGCAAGATGATGATCCAAAATCATTTTTTAGGTAGGATACACAGAGGAAGGGTATTTTAATCAGGATTTACTTTTTTATTGTGATAGGCGATTTTCTTCCACTGACAACATGCATCCGCGGATTGTGTCTCAGATCAGTACGCTCTCCACCAGTGACCTAGTTCCAAATGACGTCATGGAGAAACCCCACCTCCGGCAACCCCACGGGCAAAGATCCGGCTATGAGTCAAATGCTATGTCCCTTCTAGAGAGGATTCCTATAAGTGAGTGACGGGTTTGCAGCCCATAAGATTCCACCATAAAATAAACGTAGAATCGTGTAAGTGGTCACAATATTCATCTACATGTTATGGTAGACCTGTGAGGCTTATGTTTGAGAAGGTGGTTTCATATTAACTTCTCGATGACACTCATTGTTATTCTTCATAAAATAAGAGTCACAGAAAGTGATACAATTATATTTTATTTAGCTTTACTCTATTCACACAATTTGACTATAATACAAAACAGGAATTTATTTCTTAAATCATTCAGAAACAGAAAACATATAGTTAATTTCAATTAATACAAAAGAAAGATCACCAGTCACTCTTCGAGAAGAGTAGGGCACTGAGTCCCAATGACAGGGATTTGTTCTTTAGTGTGAAAATGATGGTTGATTTCTGTCGCGGAAATAATATGACCTGTTTTTGGGTGATGTTACAGGTTTTACAGATCGCCTGGAGGCCGCCTTTACTGGGTTCTCTGTGCAGTCTTCTATGCGGTACATCTTCAGCACCAAGTCTAACCCTCACTACTTCCACAGCCTGGATGGCATCCGGGTATTCAGCTTCATGTATGGTCTATATGGTCTCACCTATGTCCTAGGACCTCTTTATAATGAAGTGTTCCTGGCCGGTAGGTCATAGATTTAAACTGCACATTTAGAATATTAACATATATGGGATATAAACATATTAGGATAGTTAAGATACATTTTATGTTATTCTGGTCCGATTTTTACATCAATTAATCCCATTTAATTACTCTCACTCTCCCCAGCAGATTATACCAGGCCTTGCAAGTATAGGCCTGAACCCACAGTTTAGGGGACCACACCCAGCTTCTTTTTAACAGCCAATAGGCACTGAGTCAAAAAGTTTGTCACATGCAATAACATGGCCATCAGTTTTGGTCAGATATTTGGTATCATTATGTCATGGTGGTGAACTGATCATTGAATTTCTAACTTTTTTTCAGCCAACCTTATTCCCTCCCTCATAGACCTACCAAAATCCCTGACCTTCCAGATCATTCTCAATCATCATTTCTGTGCAGACAGTTTCCTAGTTATCAGGTTTGTATACTGATGTACCTCTTTATATTATTAAGCAAAAATATATCTCAAACCTTTCTTATTTGGAGAATCCATGTTAGTTATTTGTAGCTAAATCTACTCATTCCCGTTTATGCTTTTTGAGATACTTTATTAATTTTGAAATATCAATGGTATTTCAAAGTTGTTTAGGTATATCCAGTACATGTTAGGTAAATTGTAGTACATGTATATTTAGTTTAAATTATACGTTGTGGTTCATGTTGATTATTTCATTTCAGTGGATTTTTATTGACCTACAAGTGGATGAGGCGAATGGCAGCAAAAGACAACAAAATCACAGTCAAAGATATCTTATATTTCTACTTCCATCTATATTGGAAGTAAGTCATAACTTATAAATTTGAATCATATCTTTAAAACAGTAAAAAAAATATAGGATAAAGATAGGATAGGATATATAGTATATCAGGATATACAGGATATTGAAATATATAGGATATAAGGATATATAGTATATCAGGATATACAGGATATTGAAATATATAGGATATAAGGATATATAGGATATCAGGATATACAGGATATTGAAATATATAGGATATAAGGATATATAGGATATCAGGATATATAGGATAAATGATTAGATATATAGAATATAGTACATGTAAGGATATATAGGATATTAGGACATAATAGATATAACATCAGGATATACCAATGTACAGGAATGTAGGATATGAAACATATAAGGATATAGAGAATATAAAGGTTATTAGAATATATAGGATATAAACCATATCAGGATAAATAGGATATCAAATATATCATGATATAGAGGATATAAAACATAAAAGCATATAGAGGATATAAAACATATTAGGATATCTAGGATATAGTTCATAAAAGGATATATAGGATAAAGATCATACTAGGTACATATAGGATATAAAACATACCAGGATAAATAAAATATATAACATATCAGGATATACAGATATAAAATATATCTGGATATACAGGATATGAAATATTTTAAGATTTATAGGATATGATACATATTAGGATATATAGGAGGATATATAGGAGGTTATATAGGAGGATATGTAGGATATGAAACATATCAGATTATTATATGTGAAATATATCAGTATATATAGGATATAAAACATATCAGTAAATATTGGATTTAAAACACATCAGGTTATATAATAAGAAATTAAGATAAAGATATTAAGATAAAAATATATAAAATAAATCAAAATAGATGTGATGTATGGATGCATATGATATTGGAATACAAAGGATATTCTGATATACTGTATATCATGATAAAGGCATCCAATATTTCAATCATAAATGCAACTGACATTGATTCTAAAAAAAACCATTTAAATATTAAGTATTTGATGGTATATTTTAGGATCATGGTGCCGATGATGTTGGTGATCATGTTCTATGCCAGCTTCTATAAGTACCTGGTGTCTGGGCCGCTGATTCCACCACAGATCGCTGATGCTGAGGCCTGCAAGATAGGCTGGTGGAAGAATCTGCTCATGCTGCACAACCTCATCGATACAGACAACATGGTACCTAATATGTTACTCAAATAGACAAAATGGTATCTGTTATGGTACCTAATATGTTACTCAAGTAGACAAAATGGTATCTGTTATGGTACCTATAATGTTACTCTGATACAGACAATGTGATATCTATAATGTTACTCTGATACAGACAAAATGGTATCTATAATGTTACTCTGATACAGACAACATGGTACCTAATATGTTACTCAAATAGACAAAATGGTATCTGTTATGGTACCTATAATGTTACTCTGATATAGACAACGTGGTACCCATAATGTTACTCTGATACAGACAACGTGGTACCTGTAATATTACTCTGATACAGACAACGTGGTACCTGTAATATTACTCTGATACAGACAACGTGGTACCTATATTGTTACCCTGGTGCAGACAACATGGTACCTGTTACTCTGATAATACAAGCAAAATGATATCTTTGATGTTGTGGACAGACAGTGTGATACATCGTTGGTGTTGTGGACAGACGGTGTGATACATCGTTGATGTTGTGGACAGACAGTGTGATACATCGTTGATGTTGTGGACAGACAGTGTGATACATCGTTGATGTTGTGGACAGACAGTGTGATACATCGTTGATGTTGTGGACAGACAGTGTGATACATCGTTGGTGTTGTGGACAGACAGTGTGATACATCGTTGATGTTGTGGACAGACAGTGTGATACATCGTTGATGTTGTGGACAGACAGTGTGATACATCGTTGATGTTGTGGACAGACAGTGTGATACATCTTATATTACCCTGTTACATACGGTATCTAGATGTTACTGATACAGACAAAATGGTATCATGTTTCAATTGATAAAACAACAACACGTTCAATGGCACCTATTTAAAATATTGTTGAATTATATATAAAGTAAAAGAAACGACCGAGTAGTGATTAATCTATTAATGCTTTCACCTCTTTCAGTGTTTGCTGTGGACCTTTAATGTTCCTGTGTTGTTCCAGCTACAACTTGTAACACCACTCATCCTGGTTCCACTCATCAAGTATGTCCATATTCAAAACCTACTCACAATTTTAGATAGATAAACATGAGTTTTGTCACAGATAATCCAATGGTGATTTCCATTTTAAAACGTGTTAGGTTTAACTTTTATGAACTTGTTTAAACAACAATATTCACCAAACAGCAATGCATGCTGACATGAACCGTTTGCTGGCCTTGAAAAAGATCACTTATACAAATATGTCATTAACTTCTTATTACATTTACATATTTTAGAGGTCTAGATATATAGAGATATATATGTGATTTCAGATGGCCTATAGTTGGCATTGCTGTCATGGTGGCAATGTTCATCAGTCACATCGGAGCCACAGCAGGGATCAGTGCTGACCTGTGAGTAACATTAGCAATATTAAGCTTGGTAGTTATGTCATGAAATTATTATCATGTAGATTTATCAGCAACGTTTTGGAAATAAGAATTTAGTAGTAATCAATGTTGTAAGTAGTGAGTATGGCTCAGGGCTGTGACTAGTGATTATGGTTCAGTGCTGTGACAAGTGATTATGGCTCAGTGATTTAACTCGTGATTATGGCTCAGTGCTGTGACTAGTGATTATGGCTCAGGGCTGTGAGGAGTGATTATGGCTCAGTGCTGTGACTAGTGATTATGGTTCAGTGCTGTGACTAGCGATTATGGTTCAGTGCTGTGACTAGTGATTATGGCTCAGTGATGTGACTAGTGATTATGGCTCAGTACTGTGACTAGTGATTATGGCTCAGTGCTGTGAGGAGAGATTATGGTTCAGTGCTGTGACTAGTGATTATGGTTCAGTGTTGTGACTAGTGATTATGGTTCAGTGTTGTGACTAGTGATTATGGTTCAGTGCTGTGACTAGTGATTATGGCTCAGTGCTGAGAGGAGTGATTAAGGTTCAGTGTTGTGACTAGTGATTATGGTTCAGTGTTGTGACTAGTGATTATGGTTCAGTGTTGTGACTAGTGATTATGGTTCAGTGCTGTGACTAGTGATTAAGGTTCAGTGCTGTGACTAGTGATTATGGTTCAGTGCTGTGACTAGTGATTATGGCTCAGTGCTGTGAGGAGTGATTATGGCTCAGTGCTGTGACTAGTGATTATGGTTCAGTGCTGTGACTAGCGATTATGGTTCAGTGCTGTGACTAGTGATTATGGCTCAGTGATGTGACTAGTGATTATGGCTCAGTACTGTGACTAGTGATTATGGCTCAGTGCTGTGAGGAGAGATTATGGTTCAGTGCTGTGACTAGTGATTTTGGTTCAGTGTTGTGACTAGTGATTATGGTTCAGTGTTGTGACTAGTGATTATGGTTCAGTGCTGTGACTAGTGATTATGGCTCAGTGCTGAGAGGAGTGATTAAGGTTCAGTGTTGTGACTAGTGATTATGGTTCAGTGTTGTGACTAGTGATTATGGTTCAGTGTTGTGACTAGTGATTATGGTTCAGTGCTGTGACTAGTGATTAAGGTTCAGTGCTGTGACTAGTGATTATGGTTCAGTGCTGTGACTAGTGATTATGGCTCAGTGCTGTGAGGAGTGATTAAGGTTCAGTGTTGTGACTAGTGATTATGGTTCAGTGCTGTGACTAGTGATTATGGCTCAGTGCTGTGAGGAGTGATTATGGCTCAGTGCTGTGACTAGTGATTATGGCTCAGTGCTGTGACTAGTGATTATGGCTCAGTACTGTGACTAGTGATTATGGCTCAGTGCTGTGAGGAGTGATTATGGCTCAGTGCTGTGACTAGTGATTATGGCTCAGTGCTGTGACTAGTGATTATGGCTCAGTACTGTGACTAGTGATTATGGTGGCCAGGGGTTTTTAGACCGCAAGCCAATAAGCACCAGTTCCTCTGTGGTGGTGATCCAAAAATCGTGGGTTCAAATTCCTCCCATGTCGGCAATGAATTTATGATACAATTTCTCATATGAGTTAACCTATTGTCCTTGTAAATCTGTGACTGGGTGGATTGCTAGGTCAAATACCCGCGACATGACATTTCAGTGATGTAGCACTATATCTGCTACAAGTAGGTCTCGTAATGAAATGACTGAAATAATGTTGAAAGTGGCCTAAACCCAGGCAAACAAATAAAGCCAATGAATATAATTAAAGTAGAGACATGACCAAATCAGTTCATGGTCAAGACAAATCTGTTAAATACAATTATTATTATCATAAATCAAACATGCTTAATTATGTAAATGTTTACAATACTTGTAGATATTCAGGAGACAGGTTCCTGGATAATTTGGGTGACAAGTTTGGGACGTGGCTGTATGACATATTGATGGCCCCCTGGTGTCGGGCAGGGGCATATATCATCGGGGTGGCCCTGGGTTATCTCATGTTCAGGGTGAAGAGGACACTCAAAATGCACTGGGTGAGTTTTACTGCAGTATTCTTTTGTTTAATCATAAGGTTGTTTACTTCCAACAGGGAGTCCTGTTGTTGATATAAACATTTTGTTTCCTTGCCTTTACCTTCTGTGTTATCCTTATGATATTCCCCCTTTACAATTTGATGTCTTGATGTATCAGAAATACGTCTTTATAAAAGATCAAGGTACACAGCATATTATGCATTGTCTCTCTTGAATAATGGAACATCTGGTGAGAAAAACGTCATCAGTTTGTGTGCTCCTTACACATGTTTCTGGTTGTCATGTTAACATTACTTCAACAAGTATCTGATTTTGTTCAGCAAGATTGTTATTGCAAATGCGTATATACGCACTAGCATGTATACGCACTTGCACATATATGCACATTTATGCACATGTATATAAATACACATGCATATTCATTTTAACATAACTCTTAATGAGGCAGTTTTCCATTTCGCAAATGCCCCAAATAAAATACATGTGAATGAACTCCTAATACAACATTATGCAACTTTATATTCAACATTGTATCTTTATTTAGCAGAAAAGCCTCCAAAATGAGCAAGATTCCCTTGAGAGAAAAACAAGCGATGCATTTGTGACTATCGAGCACTACTTATTGTGTTAGCGCCATCTAAAATCTACCATTTATTCATATGTTGCATTTTCTTGGCCCCCTACGCAGGCAATGAACCTGGCTGGCTGGATGTTAACTGCAGCGTGTCTGTTGTCAGTGGTGTTTGCCACTCACACATTCTTCAAAGAAGGAGGAACAAGATGGACAGAAGATGGTACTATCATGTACCACACATTCGCTAGGTATCCAGAGGCTTAATTAATTACCTGAATGAATGAATGAATGAACGAACGAACAAACGAACAAACGAATGAACGAACGAACGAACGAATGAACGAACAAACGAACAAACAAACGAACGAACGAACAAATGAATGAACGAACAAACGAATGAAAGAAAAAACGAACAAACGAACAAACGAACAAATAAGTGAATGTCAATCAGTTCCTAAAATGGTAAAAACAAGAAAATCAAAATGTAAATTTAATACAATATTTTAAAAATTCAACTTTGAGATTTATCAAAACTTGGAAATCACTGGAATCACATTATATTAAGCTGTAAAAAGATGTGTCATGGATTCTTTTCTAGTTCATTTTATTTATTTATATTTTTGTTTTGTTTCAGAACTGCCTGGGGGATTGCCATCGCATGGATTATTGTAGCATGTGAAACAGGAAATGGGGGTAAGTCAGCTGACCATGTTTTAGATGGGATCGGATGTGAAAAAAGTAGTAAGATGTTTGTCTCCCGTCATCAATTCCTTATGATGAAACATAGCTATATTAGCCTTGTACCAATCTGAAGAAAATAATTTATTTATTGTACAGATAATATAAATACTTTAGAGTTGGTAAAAATACGTTTTGAGATATAGATAAAAATATGTCAATGCTGACTAGAGCAATTTCGTCATATTGCTTCATTAAAAATAGCATACAGGAAGTGCACAAAACCGGAAGTGCACAAAAGACCGGCAGTGCACAAAAACCGGAAGTGCACAAAAGACCGGCAGTGCACAAAAACCGGAAGTGCATAATAACTCTCTAAAATCCAATTATGAAAATACCAGGTGGGCCATATTGGGACTATATATGCTATTATGAAAATACCAGGTGGGCCATATTGGGACTATATATGCTATTATGTAATGTTTTGACAGGAGTGGCTGCAGTGTTTTTACAGTGGAGGGCCTTCATGCCACTCAGCAAGCTCACCTATATGGCAGTCCTCATGCATGCTATCTTCATATTCAGAAATGCCTACACTCAAGTGTCTCTTATTTACATTACATTTAATAATATGGTAAGTACTGTTCAAAATCAAGATGTCATTAATGGAAAAGATAATACAGTTTAGCTTGCCTGTAAATGTGGGTTATTTCCTTAAGAAATTGGTCAACATTGTTAACCTCCATTCACATATATTGCAGAATAAGGACACCATTAGAACACATGTTAATATATATTATAATATGTCATTCTCCTATAATAGCTCGTGTCCGGATTGTGTCTCACCAGGCACTAGAATTAACTTAATCATAGCTATATTTGCCGTGTATCAAATCATGGTTCAATTCTAGCAAACCTCATGACAATTAGAAATATTACTTTAATTTTAGAATATATAGACTAAGTTCATCTAGATTACAAATCTGGTTTTCATTATCTGGCCAGGAAACTTTCAGATGTTCTCAGACTTTCAGATGTTCATTACACATTGATTAATACACATTGAAATATGTAACATAAATATGTATTATACCTTTTTCTATTGCAGTTATATTTTGCAATGGGCAACCTTATTATAACATACGGGGCATCCTGGGCTCTTGCTCTGATATTCCAGTTCAATTTCATGGGCCTAGAAAAAGGATTTCTTATCAAAAACAAAAGAGAACAGTTTCTTCGAGGCAATAGTCCTATTGATGATATCAAAGAGAAATCGGAATACTTAGAAAATTATCCAAACCCATCAAACCAGCTGTATGAAGATGTGCAAGATTTTCCAAAACAGAGTGGTGGAAGACCTGCATTTGAGAGGCAGGACACCCAGTTATGAGCAACATACATGAGTGGGACGAGAACCCTGCATTGTATTATCATTTACAACGATAATGTCACATTGTATATGCAAATGAAATGGTCATTGTGTCATATATCACTCAGTGTATATAAGTCATATCTTACAACCAGCTGAATGATGTAACAAAGATTGATGTAATAACCATAAACTGTAAAGCAGAATATACTGATCTTCATTTCAAAACATTCCAAAAGACAACATTCCAAGAGACAATATGTTTAACTCCTAACGGACTAGCCTATCTAAATTGTGTTGAATGGCAGTTAGGGGTTAATAATGTACTGCAGTAAATAATGTAGCATATGTTATGTTCACAGATTGATTAATAGGGAAAAAGTTTGATCACTGATATTTACAGCATCCCTTTCACACATTACAAATTTGACCATAGTGGGGATAATGAAACATTTACTAATCCCTGCAACTGTAAGATAACATCCCTGTTGTGTACATGAAATAAAAATAACTATGTATATTTCTTTGTATTTGTGATTTCCAAAGCCACCAAGAATACATTTGTTTGTTTTTACAAGATTGAGAGAGGCATCATCAATAAGTTCCGTTAGGCTGTTCAGTGTTTGTAGCATAGCAATGCCAAATAAAAGACAACTGTGAAAACATTTCTCTTAAATGTGAAGAACATTTTTGATAAAAGTGGTCCTGAATAGGTGTGAAGGTAAAGTCTCTTCTCTCGGGTAATGTTACTCTCCTTTGCATTGGGCTCAGTATATAACACCCTCTCCGCTTATGCGATGAGATATGTTCAAATAGGTCTGTTCCATTAGCCCCGCCCCTTGAATGTATCCAACTGCACGTGCACGATACGATGACGTAACTTGAATCTCTTGCAAATTAATATTCATGAGTGCCCAAATAGTATGACATTTGGTTGCTTCGGCGCTAGGCCTATATTGAAGAGGCCTTGTAAAGCTGGGTAGGGTAATGTCAGTTTATGTTGTTTTTTTTAACTCCTAAAAGCTATTTTCAATGATATTTTTCAAAATACCTCTATTATTCTAATATGATGTGGTCACTTTTGATTTAACCATAAATATATGTACATCACAAATATATATCCATCAACTGCCACTAAACTACAGGGGATGGATTATTCATTATTCATTCAGGGGGTGGAGGAAACATCCTAATTTTTATACTTATATGCGAGTTAATGGAAGTATGATTTATTAGAAAATGATACAATGCTTTATTTACAATAACTCATAGTTTTATAAAATGCAATTATTTTGAGTATTCACTAATTGGCCACATATTGCCTGGACACCACGCAATTTTCCAGACATTGTGCATTCTACAGGTACCCTGTGTTGATGACCGATTTTGTCAAAAAAATCCAATGCCTAAGCACCTAATGTTAAATTGGAACAAATGTTTGAAATTGGAATAAATGTGACTAGGGTATAAGACCTGATATATGCATAAGAGCCACAATAAAGTTGGACCCAGTATTGTAGACAAAGAATGAGTGATCAAACTTTCCCAGCAGGTGACACTTTGCAATCATTGATCAAATATCTTGCTTTTCTGACAAGGAAGGTCAGTGGGTGAGACTTACACATAAATATCTTACAGAATTATTCAAGATTGGGAGAGTACAACTTTGAATATAAGCGATGGTAACGGCCAACCTCACTGAACTCATTGTGTAGTTTGTACTAATAAAAACCCACAAATTGAACTCCCTCCCCAGCCCCAGATGCTTCTGCCAGTTGCTTGTCAAATCGATGAGAAATAGTGAAATGTCATAGGCGAAATATTGAAAGAATATGTCAAAAACTTCCAACATTTGGTCCTGTTTAGTCAGTGGCTATTTTAAGCAATCATCATTTAAATAGTTCAGTAGGCAATGCATTTACGATATAGTAACATAAAGCAAAATATCATTGTGGCATTGAACAAATGTCAAGGTCACAGCTTAAGTCATTCTATTTAGGCCTTCATGGGATGTATATATGGCATAAATGTGAAGCCTGTATCTTAGCAGATAAGATATAGCAAAATGTTGAAGTTTTGTTCACATTTTGAAGCCTGTGACCTTGAAAAACAAGTCAAGGTCATGATTGAGGTCATCATATTTAGGCCTTCATGGGATGCACAGGTGTTTAATATTTGGAGCTTGTATCTCAAACAGCTGGTAAGAAAGCAAAATGTCAAGTAATTTGTTGACCCACTCACAAATGAAGCTTATGTATTTTAACAGATATATCTGGCAAGATTAATATTGGTAACCAACATACTTGATATGATATATGAAATGTAATAAACTAATAAAATCTATTAAATATCATAAATTAACAGTTTATGAACAATAACAAATGTCCCAAATATATTTATTCATCCCCATCTTACTGTCGTTGTTGTAGATAATAAAATATTAGACTAAGTATAATTGGAATTTGTGCTGCTACAGTTCTCAACAGTGCTGCAACCTGGTGCTCTTACCAATTAAATTTTACAAAAGAGCGATGAATGATGTTGTACCAAGCTGACCGGCCATGCCAAGATTGAAATCATGGTACAATTTCACACATGAGCTGAGGCCCGTGCCTAAAGGGTTAAACTGTTGTTCTTGTAAATCTGTGATCGGGTGGATTGTCATATCAAGGACATGCAACATGATATTTCAGTGAGGCAGCACTATATCTGCTACAAGTAGATCTCATCACAAAATGACTGAAATAATGTTGAAAGTAATGTAAACCCCAAACAAACAAATGTACCAAGCTGAAGTATGTGTGTCATAATAAAGCAAAAAAGAGGCAAGAGGCAAGCAAAAAGGAAATGATAAAAACTAACATCCCTTTTGGAAATTAGGTTAGAGTAATAATGAATAATAGAGATTGCAATGCAAAAAGTGATTTTATTCCATAAGAGGGTGATATTGAAATGATCTGCGATGGTTTATGGATGCATGAGTTGTCTTTTCCACATTCAAAGCTACCTGATTTTTTAGGTGAAACACTGAAGTCAGGAATAGTCGCGGGGTTAAAAAGGTGAATATGAGAATAATGAAAGCATTCACACCTTGTATTACCAGGAAATGTATTTGTGATATATGTGCCCTCGCTGTGAAAGCATTCACACCTTGTATTACCAGGAAATGTATTTGTGATATCTGTGCCCTCGCTTTGAAAGCATTCACACCTTGTATTACCAGGAAATGTATTTGTGACATCTGTGCCCTCGCTGTGAAAGCATTCACACCTTGTATTACCAGGAAATGTATTTGTGATATCTGTGCCCTCGCTTTGAAAGCATTCACACCTTGTATTACCAGGAAATGTATTTGTGATATCTGTGCCCTCGCTGTGAAAGCATTAAAAATCCTCAAACCATGTTCCCAACATTGAATTCATGCTAAAATAAGCAACAGTTCCTCTGTGGTGATTATCATCGGATACAATTTATCATATAAGATGACACCCATGACCGTATCTTAACCGTTGTTTTTGTAAAGATCAAGATTTAGACCTCTGAGTGGGTTGTCATGTCAAGGACATATGAAATGACAATTTTGTGAAGCAGCACTATATCTGCTACAAATAGGTATTGCCATGAAATAACTGAGATAATGTTTAAAGTAACGTTATTTCCCAAACAATATGAAACAAAAAACTTAAAAGATAAGGGAATCAAGCAAGACTAATAGACAAACACACAGACAAGGTTAGAAACATGACATGTGAATATTATATATAAATATACAAAGTTCAGTATATCAATCAATCAATTTCTCGAAATGATACTTATATGTCACTTTTAAGTACTTTGCATTGTTTATGTGATTCAGAAATGAGGAGATGTAAGTAACAGAGGTCATGATATCCTTAAAAAAGTCTATACACATTTTATAATATTTCACTGATTAGATATCAAATGAAGTTATGGTGATATGGGTACTTTGTTTAAGATAGAAATTCCATCATGACAATAGTTCATGTAGATAATTCTAATCGGTCACTTCGATTTATAAAAAGATTTATATAACTTATATGTGCATAGTCATGTCATTTAGGATCAGGTGTTGTGCTTATCCCTTTTGTTTTAAAAGGTATTCGAAGATTAACAACTGTATTCCCATTATACTTTAACAACTGTAGTCCCATTATACTTTGACAATGGTAGTCCCATTATACTTTGACAACTGTAGTTCCATCATACTTTGACAACGTTAGTTCCATTATACTTTGACAACTGTAGTCCCATTATACTTTGACAACTGTAGTCCCATTATAATTTGACAACTGTATTCCTATTATACTTTGACAACTGTAGTCCCATTATACTTTGACAACGGTAGTCCCATTATACTTTGACAATGGTAGTCCCATTATACTTTGACAATGGTAGTCCCATTATACTTTGACAATGGTAGTCCCATTATACTTTGACAACTGTAGTCCCATTATACTTTAACAACTGTAGTTCCATTATACTTTAACAACTGTATTCCAATTATACTTTGACAACTGTAGTCCCATTATACTTTGACAACGGTAGTTCAATTATACTTTGACAACTGTAGTCCCATTATACTTTGACAACGGTAGTTCAATTATACTTTGACAACTGTAGTTCCATTATACTTTGACAACTGTAGTCCCATTATACTTTGACAACGGTAGTTCAATTATACTTTGACAACTGTAGTTCCATTATACTTTGACAACTGTAGTCCTATTATACTTTGACAACGGTAGTTCAATTATACTTTGACAACTGTAGTTCCATTATACTTTGACAACTGTAGTCCCATTATACTTTGACAACGGTAGTTCAATTATACTTTGACAACTGTAGTTCCATTATACTTTGACAACTGTAGTCCTATTATACTTTGACAACGGTAGTTCAATTATACTTTGACAACTGTAGTTCCATTATACTTTGACAACTGTAGTCCCATTATACTTTGACAACGGTAGTTCAATTATACTTTGACAACTGTAGTCCCATTATACTTTGACAACGGTAGTTCAATTATACTTTGACAACTGTAGTCCCATTATACTTTAACAACTGTAGTTCCATTATACTTTGACAACTGTATTCCCATTATACTTTGACAACTGTAGTCCCATTATACTTTAACAACTGTAGTTCCATTATACTTTAACAACTGTATTCCAATTATACTTTGACAACTGTAGTCCCATTATACTTTGACAACGGTAGTTCAATTATACTTTGACAACTGTAGTTCCATTATACTTTGACAACTGTAGTCCCATTATACTTTGACAACGGTAGTTCAATTATACTTTGACAACTGTAGTTCCATTATACTTTGACAACTGTAGTCCCATTATACTTTGACAACGGTAGTTCAATTATACTTTGACAACTGTAGTTCCATTATACTTTGACAACTGTAGTCCTATTATACTTTGACAACGGTAGTTCAATTATACTTTGACAACTGTAGTTCCATTATACTTTGACAACTGTAGTCCCATTATACTTTGACAACGGTAGTTCAATTATACTTTGACAACTGTAGTCCCATTATACTTTGACAACGGTAGTTCAATTATACTTTGACAACTGTAGTCCCATTATACTTTAACAACTGTAGTTCCATTATACTTTGACAACTGTAGTTCCATTATACTTTAACAACTGTAGTCCCATTATACTTTAACAACTGTAGTCCCATTATACTTTGACAACGGTAGTTCAATTATACTTTGACAACTGTAGTCCCATTATACTTTGACAACTGTAGTTCCATTATACTTTAACAACTGTAGTCCCATTATACTTTGACAACTGTAGTTCCATTATACTTTTACAACTGTAGTCCCATTATACTTTGACAACGTTAGTTCCATTATACTTTGACAACGGTAGTTCCATTATACTTTGACAACTGTAGTCACATTATATTTTGACAACTGTAGTCACATTATACTTTGACAATTGTAGTTCCTTTATACTTGTATTATAATCAATATAATCTAAACAATCTCATCTATTCATCATGCTTGCTATAAACATGTCAACTCTTATCATGTGATATGTACTGATCAACTATTAAGAGGGGTGGGAGTTGCCTGAGTTGTAAAGCACGGTCACGGTGAAGCACTGCATTGTCGAGAAAGGTGGATATCCATTGGTCGCGGTTTGTGTTATCATGTTTATGTGATAATGCAAAAGAAAGATCCCCAGCCAGTCTTCGAAAAGTGTAGGGTATTGAGACCCGCTGACAGGCTTCTATCTCATGTTAGGTAAATGCTACGCTCTATGGTGACAAAACATATTTATAATCATAAAGTGGTTATATTATTGTAGAACGTCCTTTCTTGCCTTTATATGGGAGAAGCAACAGAATCTATCCATCATTAAATACTTCTATCCACAGAGGGCTCATGGTATATTTGTTGGCAAACAAATGTGGGCCAAGTGCTTTATATTTTTAAAATGGTATCTTATGATACAAATCTTTATTGAAATAAAAATAATCACTGTCTGTGGTCGATCATTAAACATCTCTGACATAAAGCAACATATATTGATACAATTTTATTTTAAATCTCATTTGGCAATAGTGTTCAAAATGTCATAGATTTTATTCTTATAATATATACTGCAACAGTGAAGTCGCTGATTGAGACAGCAATGTCTTTATTCAGGTGTTCTTTCTTTGGATATCTGATGTTTATCTGAGCTTCTGATGGTTTGCATAATCCCAGGTGTAACATTTCACCTGAGCTCATCCAGACCAATCAGAAACCTTGTATCATCTTAAGTTAGGACCATCTTAGTTCTTAATCTCTTTTTTTGTAGGTGGATGCTGCCGTGAGATGATATCTGTGGAATGCATGACTTGGGAACTACATATAAAGTCATGAGATGGCCATATATGTCTTGGGGTTCTTTCTTGATGCCTGAAAGAGCCTAAATCCCAAGTGAATTATTTGTTTCTTGGATTAAAATATTAATTTATATGTTCACAATAAAACAGTCTAAATATCGTATGATACACTCCTATGAAGGATAAAAAGTCCAGTACTGTTGTCAATATCCCTGGAATTGTCTTCATCTGATGCCATATTGTACTTTGATCTTTGTCTCAACATTTTGCCATGTTTGATCTTTTCCTCGCCTATATCAGTGTGTGGACTAGTTTCATGTTTTTTCTCGTCCTGTTTGTATCCTGGATGGTTTCCAAGATTAATTATATGAGCCATTTTTGTGGCAAGCACCGATTTTTCAATGGCCATAAACGGATATTGGAAAATCAAGGACAACACCCAAGATGCTGCGTAGGTAAGAAATACACTCCCCATGAAAAAATACAACTACAAAATATAAAGAAAATCATTTCCTTTAGATATTATTTGAATATTTTATTTATTACATGACATATATATATATATATATATATATATATATATATATATATATATATATATATATATATATATATATATATATATATATATATATATATATATATATATATATATATATATATATATATATTCCCTCTTATTACATCATGTAGGGATCATATGTTTAACTCTGGTTTGAACTTAATGAGTCTCCAAAATATTAATCGGAGCTCTTCACTATCCTCTTTTACCTTATAAAAAGGCATTATTCTAAAAGGGATGGCCATAGAACTTGTAAAGTCTGCTATGTGTTTACTCACATGCAGACCTTCATTCTGTTCTATGTGAATCCTATGTAGATTTACTCTGAATCTTAAATTGTCTGTTTGGCCAATATATAAGTTAAACAGATGATCCCTACATGATGTAATAAGAGGGAACCCCCAACAAGAGGGAATCCCCCAAAAGTAGGCAGCAATATAAGCCCTACTTATTTACTCCCTGAAGATCCACCAAAGTGGTGAAATATATATATATATATATATATATATATATATATATATATATATATATATATATATATATATATATATATATATATATATATATATATATATATTACTGATCAGAGTGAAATATAATTATATTATCAATAATAAGCTCTAACCCAAACATTCTTAGTTGTGATTGTTTGATTCAGTATAACATGTAGAATACAATAAAAAGCATAATTCAAAACCAGTATCGAATATGATTGAGTCAACACACTGACCATTCTGTTGAAGTTAATGTAGATGAGATCCGCCTGACTATAGGCGTTCCAGAAGATGACGATTGGATGAAGAAGAAAAGCCATATAAGAGAGGCGACTGAGTGGTTGCCATGCCTCCCACTGAAGGAATCTGCCTATTATATCTGCAAATCAACAAAAGAAAGGTGCATTGTCTGTGTCTTGAATATAACGCGCCACCTAGTGTCATTTTGCCTATCATTATTGCACATTATCGTTTTCATAACCAAATCACCATCGATGCTTCATCATACATTTTATCATGTTTAACCCTTTTGTATGCCGACTTGCACACGATGTATTAGCAAAGGAGCTTTTAGCAACATTTAAGTCGCCAATTTCTATTCCTGGAATCCCCAGTCTATGCAGGAAGTCTGGAACAAGAAAAATGTCGAATTTTCACTCAACGACGTGACCGGCAGTTTTAAGATCTTACACACCAGTAACTTTATGTTGCAGCTAAAAGTTCCTACAACCTGTAGGTTGTCTTGAAACTGGCTGATAGTGGCTGTTAACATCACTAGAAATGGGAGACATTGAATATGAAATGGATAGTACAAAACTTCCTATTGCAGTGGGTACAAAAGGTCACTTTCAGCAAGCATAAATGGCGCCAAAAAATAGAATTCTACGATTGATATACCTATTCAAGAAATAATTTTAGTACCTTATTTTCATTTTATTTTCAGCATTAATTTTGTTATGCATAATAATCGTACTTTCATAAATAAACAACAATAAGCTGTTATTATAGATATTGTTTAAAAATAGCTCAGCAAATCAAAATTGTCTCTAATTTCCCTTGCAGATTGGTGCAAAATTAAAAATTGCTGATATTCTGAATTTTTAACAGATTTTGATGAATAAAGACCCCATGGGCTCGTTTTTGAAAGATGCAGATGGTTGAATAGTGATATTTATAATAAAATCCGCGGAAATAGGTGTTTGATTTTCAAAGTTATTCAAAGGTCACTTCAAGGTCACCCGCAATATTTGATAAAAATATCCTACATTCAATCATGTATCATTTGTGGAGGTGTCCTACACAGTACAAACATTATATGCCTATGTCTGTCATTTCTGCTGATGGCCCTGGGATCCCTTTACTGAGGGCGATAGCCTTTACTAAACTAGGCGCAAATTTGACTGGGGTACTGAATGGGCTTGATATGATAGGACCTTTGTTCCTGAAAGTGTCGTAAAAACATTTGACATTGAACTCTTGATGCATTGGATAAGAATACATAAGTAACACTTTATAAACTGTATCAGGGAGAATTGATGAGAAAATAAATGGTATTATTTTGGTTTTGTTTTTTATCATTCTTGAATGTAATTCGAACTCCGTAAAAATATTTGCAATCAAATTTATAACAATAATGTAATAACCATAACAGGTTATTAAAACCAGCATATGACAATACCAATTTGGGGTCACAAGTTTTAATTAACTAACTTACTACCATATCCGTATTCACATGCCCATATCACCCAGGCCACCGCCATGCCCCAGGCTGATCTGGCCAGGCACCAGAAGAAGATCGTCTCCGTCCTGTTCCAAGGCTTGCCACCCTCCTTCAGGACCCCCCACGTCGCAAAGGTCACAGAGGTCATGCAAACACCAGCACACAACCATAGCAACACGTTTATCACCTATTAAATAAAATGGAAGCAGCGTTATATTTTGAGCAGTCTTTTAGAGTCCTTTTAAATGCATATGTGTCTTTCACAGTTTTTTTAAGTAACTTTTTTATTTGAACACACAACACAGTTTGTTTACGCTGATGCATACGTTGCATATTTCAACATAAAATAATGGTATAATAATGCATAAATCAGAAATATATAGCTTTGACTGAACACAAAATAAGGAAACTTTCTGAAGTTTAAAGACCTGTTTAAGGACTATTGTATATAGCTACCATTGGTATTTTAAATCCTTCTTTTTTTCTGTACATAATTACAGCCAAAACAATTCCGATGAGATAAGGTCCAGCCCTGCACCAAGGTGTGATAATCATATCAAAAAACCACGTGTTCACACCTCCCAGGAGCGAATCTGCATCGAACCTAGGACAACATCAATTTTGTTGGATTCAAATATCAATATCTTATTAATATTATCAATATCTTATCAATATCAATATCCCATCAATATCAATATTTTACATCCATATTATCACTTAAGGACAATTTATAGACATTACATATCTGCTGTGATAGGAGATGTATTCACCAAACGTGATATGACATTAATTGATTATTTTTTAAATTTTAGATACATAAAAATGGCCCATAGCATCATGATTTTGTTGGGTTTTGTTGTTGTTTTTTTCAGATAAGTATTTGTCTTGCAAGAATAAGTCTTTGTTCAATTATTGTATTTGTCTTGCATAGGTACAGTGATTACAATATTTGTTTCACATATCCAGATATCAGAAGAAAATTTGAACAGAAGAAAGCAAAGAGTGTCTATGATGTTCTATAACATCTTGAAGGATAATGCCTTTATATGGTTGTATGTGAGGGCCTGTTGATTGGAATATTATAGCGCAGATACCAGACAGTGTGCAAAAACATATCCATCCATTGATCACTAGATAACTGAGGTGTTTACTCACAGTTCATTTGAAACATATGCGGTGACTCCAATATGGGCCAGAAAAAATACAGCTATTGATAAATACCCCAACTTTGGTTTTCTGAATCAAAACAAAAAAACAAAAGATAACATTCAAATGGATATCAGGTTAATTCTGAGACATTATTTTGGTTGCTTGAAATGCTCAAAAACATGTATCTCAGAATGTTATGATCATAATTCTGAGTTGTGCTTTTTACTAGTTCTAGTTTGATCATAACACTCACATTATAAGAGGTATCAAAATCAAAGGTGTCACCGCGTGCAGTTGAAATATCATTGGTACATAGAACGACCACGCAAGGCACTATAATATAAATAATATATTAGGAAATGTTAATATTGGTATGACCATGTTCAATGAATACAATATTCCTGTAACTGGGCCCAATTAACCCTTCGTACCTACATCATAAAATAGAAAACAGAGAAGATTTGGTAAAAAAATTTCCAATATTCTGAACAGAGATGAGTGATTCATGTTATTTTATGAATGAATGAATGAATGAATGACCTTTTCAGCAATATCCAGGCTTTATCAGGTCCGTGAGAAGAGTACTATTTTTGAAAAATGACGAGTAATCTTTCATTTGCATTTGCCACATTGACATGATAACACAAGCCACGGCCTTTGGTAACCAGTCAAGGGGTACTGACTGGAATGGGAAATAACTCAATAGCAGATATCCATCATTCTTGACAATGAAGAATGAACACAGCACAGGAATCAAACCCAGGACCCTTAGCACGGGAGACAAACGTTTTACAAACATCCTCCCTGCCCAAAGTGGTAATAACGACACACAAAATGTATTTTTCAGAGCAGTAAGACTAACCAGTTTGTCCGTGTTTACCAGGTTCTGGACCATTAGTAGGTTGGTCCACCAGTTAGCGCGGCAGTTCTCTGCGTCGGAAATCAACGGTGGCTCCATGGGACCTATTAGAACGTGCTTATAAAAGCACACATAAAACATCAACACTAATACCATGGGAGGCATCAAGCTGAAATATAATTAGCATAATAATTAGCATAATAATTAGCATAATAATTAGCATAATAATTAGCATAATAATTAGCATAATAATTAGCATAATAATTAGCATAATAATTAGCATAATAATTAGCATAATAATTGATATAAGAGGGTATATACAAATATGCGTATTGGTACATTAAATGTTGGGACTTACAATACTCTGTTGTCGTCAGCTGTATGCAAATCGATAAAATACTCACCTCCAATATCGGTGCATATAGAAGTACATAACTTCTCTCCAGCCTAATTTGTTGTTTTTTTCTTCCATCCTTTTAAACCAATGATACGATATGAGAAACCCGCTGAGAACAAGCAACGTGTCTGCACTGAAGTGGTAGTTGATCACCACTTGAAACCAGAAGTCCCTTGGCAAAGTAAGGACCTTGGTAAGAAGATTTCCTAAAATGTTAACAAACCATAAGAATGTCATTGTAAGGGAATCCTGGCTTATGCTGACAATGTTGGTAAGTGGAAATGATATGTTGTGATCATTTCCTTGGTTTGATATTCGCTTATTGATTTAGAAAATATCAGTTGGATTGAAGCCAAATAAGTGAGATATTAGGGTGCATAAGAAAAAATGGCACTACTGGAAGGAATAGACACATATTAATGTACAAATATAGCGTATAATATACATAAAAGGGTTGGCACACTACAAATATATTGCGATATTTTAGATACATAAGGTAGTGTGGACACAGAGAGAGTGAAGAGTTGGCACAGCAGGTGGAGAGTTGACACGGAGGGTGGAGAGTTGACACGGAGGGTGGAGAGTTGACACAGAGGGTGAAGAGTTGATACAGAGGGTGGAGAGTTGACACAGAGGGTGGAGAGTTGATACAGAGGGTGGAGAGTTGACACAGAGGGTGAAGAGTCGACACAGAGGGTGGAGAGTTGACACTGAGGGTGGGGAGTTGACACGGAGGGTGGAGAGTTGACACGGAGGGTGGAGAGTTGACATAGAGGGTGAAGAGTTGACACAGAGGGTAGAGAGTTGGCACAGAGGGTAGAGAGTTGACACAGAGGGTAGAGAGTTGGCACAGAGGGTAGAGAGTTGACACAGAGGGTGAAGAGTTGACACAGAGGGTGGAGAGTTGACACAGAGGGTGGAGAGTTGACACAGAGGGTGGAGAGTTGACACAGAGGATGGAGAGTTGACACCGAGGGTGGAGAGTTGAAACCGAGGGTGGAGAGTTGACACAGAGGGTGGAGAGTTGACACGGAGGGTGGAGAATTGACACAGAGGGTGGAGAGTTGACACAGAGGATGGAGAGTTGACATAGAGGTGAAGAGTTGACACAGAGGGTGACGAGTTGACACAGAGGGTGGAGAGTTGACATAGAGGGTGGAGAGTTGACATAGAGGGTGGAGAGTTGACATAGAGGGTGGAGAGTTGGCATAGAGGGTGGGATTGGGGACCGAAGTGGACCCATATCAAGGGATGGAGTATTTCAGGATAGAATGGACATAAATAGAGAATAAAATGGACATAGATGGAGTAAAGTGGACATATTTCAGGATAGAATGTGCATAAATCGGAATAAAATGGACATAAATGGAGCAAAATGGACCTATATCAGTATAGAGTCGGCCTGGATTTGAATGGGATAGTCATGCATATAATATTCTGCTAGCATTCAGGTTTGGCGGTCTCAAAATGAGATAGTACCATGGTACATTAGTGCATACATTTAGTATATAATGCTATATATTACCTGTACTCCAGGTTTCATTCACAATAATTCCAAGAACCATGGTGTAACCAGCGGTTGAGTAAAAGGTACTCAGTGTCCTAAGACTGTCGCATGTCCTGAACCTTAGGGAATTGTTCTCAGTGGAAAATATTCTCGTTGTGTTGGTTACAAAAGAAAAGCCAACAAAACACCCTTCCAATCTCTCCAGTAGGCCTGAATATATGTTAAACATTGGCATCCTACTATACAGATATATTCTGTTGTAATGTTCGTGCTTCTCAAAATGTATGTGCAAGATATTTATTTCTAATTCATATTTGTTTCTTCTTGTTGTCAAATATAATATATCTAAATGAGTAAATACCTAAATATATTAAAATAAGTGAGGATAAGAATCGGGGAATTATATTGAAATAAGTGAGGATAAGGAACATGGAAATATATTAAAATAACTGAGGATATGAATCAGGGAAATATATTAAAATAAGTGAGGATATGAATCAGGGAAATATATTAAAATAAGTGAGGATATGAATCAGGGAAATATATTAAAATAAGTGAGGATATGAATCGGGGAAATATATTAAAATAAGTGAGGATATGAATCGGGGAAATATATTAAAATAACTGAGGATACGAATCAGGGAAATATATTAAAATAACTGAGGACAAGAATCAGGTAAATGCATAAGAATAAGCGAGGATGAAAATCAAGGAAATACATGAGAAAGTTTTGGTTTTACCTATGGGTTGGTCCTGCCAAGCAGACATTTCCATTGTGCCTCCTTTTTCTTGTATAAGCTCACTGGTGCTTTGTGTGCTTATCTGACTGTGTAAGGACAACTTACTCAGCCTGACATAAACAAAACATTTTCTTGTTTATACTCAGCTATATTTCACTCTTAATGTTATTTCTAACCGGATACAGCGACAACAAGTGTCTTAAATGAATGGAATATCAATTACAGCAAAGCGTGTTTTTCATATCAAAACCTGAAAAAAGAAGCATAAACCAGACAGTTTTGCTTTTATGTTCTACATCTACATCCATAAGTTTACTCGGCAAAACCAATTGGCATCCCGTCGGGAGTTCTATCTGGATATCCAACACAGTAGATTTATTATTTATTAACTGGACGATCGCCTTATATGTAACATAGCATTGCTTGCAGTGTATACTCTGCCAAAGGACCTCAATAATAACCCCAATACCATTTTGGCATATTGCATTACACTTTAATACATATGGCCAAACTCTGAGTTTGAGACAAATGTTTATATGTTTTTACACTTATCATTCATCAACATTTACAATAGTGTTTGATGCATACCTTAATGGCACTGACTGACCTTAATATGTCGATGAGCCATTAAGAATCCATTTATTTATTGCATTAAATCAGTTTTCTTGGTTTTCATGAATTTTAATTACATTATGGATACTATTATGTCTTTGGACACATACCCTGCTGCGTCACTTCCGGTCCCGTGCTCGGTGTGGGGTGAGGGCACTTTTCCATTATAAGTTTGTGGCATATCTGCTGTAAAGCTATTCCTCTTTCTACTCAGCCATTTTTTCCTTCCATAGATATCCCACAGTGTGGCTAGTAACCCCAATCCCAGCAGGAAACACACTATTCCGCTGCAATCAAATATAAATATTTCAACATTAGTTAATTCACCAGGTGTCTATCGCATCATGAACATTGTATGCTGGGATAGATTTAAAGACCGGAGAGCTGATATGGGGACTACCATTTTGTATGCTGTGAAGGGAATACTTCAATATTGTGACAACGAATGCACGTATAGAAAAAATAACCAGTCATGGAAGCTTGAGAACAGAAATAAGTTATGTTTGTCGTAAAGTGAATGAAAGAAAATGACGTGTCAATCAGGATTTGTTACTCCTATGAGCCAAGCTTGCGTGTCATCAAAGTTCACCTATGCATTACAGATTTTACCACACCTGGTGGCACCATGGCCAACTCGAGCTGTGAGGATTCATACACATAGTCTATATGGCAATTTAAGTTGTTCTGTATCTATGTGGACTAACTGTATTAGTGAATAAACACAGGATTTATTTGACTTCAAATGAGTTAGTGTCATATAGTGTCATTTTATTTGTTGTGTTAGGATTTCAAATTCAGCATTGCAATACTCACAGAGCTAACAGCGTTTCTTGATCATCATTAAATCCCATATCGTGTTTGCAGAATATACTATATACATCCAGGCCCAAGATAAGGGACAATCCATTCTCTAGTATACAAAATACAACACGTTTAATTAAAATATTGTACACATCCAGGCCCAAAATAAGGGACAATCCATTCTCTAGTATACAAAATACAACACGTTTAATTAAAATATTGTACACATCCAGGCCTCAGATAAGGGACAATCCATTCTCTAGTATATAAAATACAACACGTTTAACTAAAATATTGTACACATCCAGGCCTCAGATAAGGGACAATCCATTCTCTAGTATATAAAATACAACACGTTTAACTAAAATATTGTACACATCCAGGCCTCAGATAAGGGACAATCCATTCTCTAGTATACAAAATACAACACGTTTAACTAAAATAGTGTACACATCCAGGCCTCAGATAAGGGACAATCCATTCTCTAGTATACAAAATACAACACGTTGAATTAAAATAGTGTACACATCCAGGCCTCAGATAAGGGACAATCCATTCTCTAGTATACAAAATACAACACGTTGAATTAAAATAGTGTACACATCCAGGCCTCAGATAAGGGACAATCCATTCTCTAGTATACAAAATACAACACGTTGAATTAAAATAGTGTACACATCCAGGCCTCAGATAAGGGACAATCCATTCTCTAGTATACAAAATACAACACGTTTAATTAAAATAGTGTACACATCCAGGCCTCAGATAAGGGACAATCCATTCTCTAGTATGCCGAAATAGTGTCGAAATAGTGTTGAAAGTAAAAACCTGAAACACGCACAAAATCATTCCCCAAACACAAATACACATACCCATTCCCCAAACACAAATACAGCCGCCCATTCCCAAAATATAAACACACACACCATACTCCACACGCGCAGACATCCACACACAAAAATACACACACTCACACAGGCACACGCACAAACACATACATACACAACCACACACACATGCGCGCACACACACGCACACATACACGCACACGCACACATACACGCACACCACCATACTCCACACGCGCAGACATCCACACAGGCACACACTCACACAGGCACACGCACAAACACATACATACACAACCACACACACATGCGTGCACACACACACACGCACACATACACGCACACACATGCACACCACACACACACACACACACACACACACACACACACACTTACCATTGATATTATCCTTGATAGACGGCGTGGCACAGGAATCCGGTACACATATGCCCAGAGCCAGGGACAGGATGGCAGAATTATTCTCAGCCTAAACTTTCAAAATTTAACTATTTTACACTTTTGAAAAATTATCTTTGGATCAAATAGCTTATATATATGTAGTGTCATTTATATGATAGTATATATATATATATATATACTTACTTGTCAAATTATTGAGGAATAATGTGATGCGAAAATTCCAGAATGAGTACAGCTTAATGCACATATATCAAGAATGCTAAATATTATTCAAAATATTTATCAACAATTGTTTTATAAACAACATAATATCCATTGAACAGCGTTTCTGTTCTTATGAATATTATTTAGAGAGTTGTTCTTACCAGCTTAGGACCAATATTAACTCTGCAGTACTGGCCATTATATGACCCTATGATGGAGTCAGTAGTGTTGGTGGTGTTTCTCTCATAGGAACCTATGATATCCTGACACATGCTGAAACTTCCAACAAAGTGCAGCTTCCCCTCAAACACACCAGAGGGCAGTTTGGTGGCCGCATCAATCACTGAAATAAACAGCAGGAGTTGTGAATTCTGATATTTAGTTTCATCCTAAAGCAGTAAAGCATTTTGCTTGATTTTACGTCAAAGATGCAAAGTATTTTGCTTAATTTTATCCCAAAGTTGTAAAGCATTTTGCTTAATTTTATCCCAAAGCTGTAAAACATTTTGCTTAATTTTATCCCAAAGCTGTAAAGCATTTTACCTAATTTTATCCCAAAGCTGTAAAACATTTTGCTCAATCTAATCCTAAAACTGTAAAGCATTTCACTTAATTTTATCCCAAAGCTTTAAAGCAATTCCATAGTTGTAAAAATATCGAAATTATACCCCAACGCGATACAGATGTTCGTTTGTTGCTTTCTTAAAGTTGTAAAGCGTGTACCAAAGCTGTAAGGCTGATAGCTTTGTTACATCCAGCATGGATTTACTTACTCCGCCAGGTGAATCCTGGGACAGTGCCATCTGGTGGGACAGGGGGAGGCAGCAGACCACTACACAGGGCAGCTGGTACTAGACTCTCACAAAGATTGTTAGCCAGAGCAACCAGCAGACAAACCAGGTTCTGTTCCAGAGGCTGTGTGGATCAAAATTAGAATGTATATTCATTAATCTAATCCCCCTGTTTCTCTGATGTGGATAAAAGAAATTTCGTGTGGTAGGTAATGATATAGTTTAAGGCTTGATTAAGTACCTTGAAAGTTATAAGTATTGTCAATAAATACAAAAATATTTTGGAAAACATGCTATGAAGATAAAAAAAAATGAAAACTTCCCATAACCCAGCACTTATGAATTATATAACAATTTAAAACATGGCTTGTTATTAACTTTAAGAGGAATTAACCATATGACCAAATATATTCAAGTATCGGGGCATCACTAGAATACTGTTGAAAATTGTAATTCCTTCAAAAAACAGATTTATCCTAATCCCCCAGTTTCTCTTTTGCAGAAATTTCGACATGAAGATAAAAAAATATAAAAAAACTTCCAAAACCCAACACTTATCACATGAATTATATGACAATTTGGTGCATCGTTACCTTAAAGGTTCTGTTGAGATCCTCAGCGCATTTTGACTGATCATTTTCAAGAGCTCTTGAGGCTCCAGATGTGGTGACGTTATTCTGGTATGCTATAACCCTTCTCACAAACGTCTCCGCATCTAACTTCCCAAGAACACGAGGCAGTTGGCCATAGTTATCCAACAAATGTCCAAGCGGTGTGGCCGATATGTCAATCAATTTAAACACTTGTCTTATGTAAAGTTGCTCTTCGGCATTAAGCAACTGCTTAGATAGAATATTTGCATTTGAATACTCGCCATTAAGACTGTCAATTCCCTCAGGAAATAGTGAATGGTATAACGATATGATTCTAGGGTTCTGTACATTGCACACAGACATGTAATTATCGACAGAACCTCCACATACAGTAAATAGGCTTAATGTCCATAATATCATCACATCCATATTTCTCCTTTGTGTGATCACATGATAAACATTTCAACGAATTAGTAGTGTGTGAGCACTATTAGAAAGTTTCAGATTTACCACATAATGTCATGGTGTGATTTAGTACATACCTGAATCGTTCAAATCAACCACCTGATTTTTTTAGGTTAGGTGAATACAGTTTTGTCTATATTTTGATTCCAATCACGATGATATAGGTCAATGTCACTATCGCTATAATGATAAGAGAGATAGGAATTAGCGATAGTCGTTTTTGTATTTGAGTATCTTCATAACAAAGGTTTTGATCGGCAAGTAAATGTGGTTTCTCAAAGTTAATATATTGTCCACATTTATCGCCTTTAACCAAAAAACTTCACCCAACTGACAATACAAAAACATTTAATCGTACAAGAATCTTTTGCATCTCAAAGCGTATTCCCACTGCAATACTGTAGAATTGGGAAGTTCCAAATATTGACGTTAGTTTTTAATTACATCAATCCATATATCTATTAATTACATCGACCAGGGGAAATAATAAATTTGATTAAATATCTATTTTTATAAATATCCCCGGAAACAGGTTAGTAATTTTACCTTCCTGCATATATAATATCGAAATCAATTTCATGGTAGTTCTTCAAGGTAGCATACATAAAAGTCAGACATCAGGCATGTTTAAAGGAATGTTTCATTGATAATGATGTGACAATTCCGCAAACATTAGTAAATCATCAAACCAGTCCACACAGATATGCGCCTATTTTCCTTGTTTTTTATATTTTTGATTTGTGTGTCAAGTGCCTAATGGATAAGGACACCCAAGATTTATAATCATCTTGACAATTAATCAAATTTCTCTGAAGTGATTAATGTAAATTTTCTTGAATTGGGTCAAAATGTTACATGATTGTTTCAATGACAAGAGTTAAAATCGAACCAAATTTTGTGTTATATTTTTCAAATTCTCTTGATCCAACATCACTTTCAACATTATTTCAGTCATTTTGTGATGAGACCTACTTGTAGAAGATATAGTGCTGCCTCACTGAATTGTCATGTCGCAGGTCCTTGCCATGACAACCTACCCGGTCACAGATTTACAAGGACAATGGATTAACATTTTGACATGGGCCTCAGCTCATATGGGAAACTGTATCGTGAATTCAATCTCTGACAATTGTCATCTTGACAATTAATTACATTTCTCTGAAGTGATTAATGTAATTTTTTTTTAATTTTGTCAAAATGTTACATGGTTGTTTCATTGACAACAGTCAAAATCAAATTATGTTATATTTTTCAAATATTCTTGATCCAACATGACATGTTTTATATATCGGTAGCTGAATATAATTGTGCATTACAGATCTGATATATAATTTAACTCGGATGGGTCTATGATCTTTCTTATCTCACAGATTTTGGTGTCATTCCTATCTAATAATATTTACTGTCCTTGCCAATACCTATTAACATGATGAATGGACAACTGGAATAATCATGTGTGATTGCGAACCAGACTATAAACCGGAACCGGGTCTTAGTTTATATGGGAAATTGTATCGTGAGTTCAATCTTTGCATGGCCGGGGTTCGAACCCATGACCTTTGGATCACCCCAGAGGAACTGGCGCTAATAAGCTGCTGGCGCTCTCACCAACTGCGCCACGACCCGTGTCCGAAACCGGTTATATGCTTGGCCTAATACCTGACCAAATACCTACATCTGTGTACTGACATTACTTTATTATATTAGGTAATTTAGGGGTTTTCTACCTCTGCTGTTTTTTCCTACATGATAGAAAGCTAAAATTAGCTAAAAATAGCTAAAATTTTAACCCATAAACAATGATTAAGATGTTCTCACGGGATCTGAATCTTCAAATCTTTTCATTGTTTACAATTATTCTTCCAGATTGAATCAAGCAATATCCAATTATGTTAACAAACAAGTTATTATATCAAAGGTTTATTCATATTTTATTAGATTGTCCTAAAATCTATCCAAAACTTTGGTGAGATCAATACCTTTTATTTTTAATAATGAACACATAATTTGGTTTCAGATTTATGTCTACATTTCATATAGTTTTGCCTTTGTCTATAAAAGGGAGTTCCTGTCTTGGGAGAGGCCGAGACCGAATCCAAACTTAATGTGGGAATTATTATGTTGAATTGAGGTGTGATTAATTTGGGAGCTTTCACAGACACAGTTCATGGATCAAAATGATTTGTGATTGTCAGAGCCAAACTGTTGTGAAAGAAGATGGCTAAACTTAGATTGAAGGTTGCCTCAATACCTCTACAACAAGATGGCTAAAAGTAAGTTGAAGGTTGCCCCAATACCTCCTAAGGGCTAATAGAGTAAGTCTGAAAATGAGAAAAATGCCTCCTGGAGAATTGATTTTAAACGTATAGTATTGAAATTGCTATACCAAGTTATCGGTCTATGTGCCTCACACGTGTTTAGAACTGGCAGTTCGAATTCAGACACATGTTAATTATTCTTGTATCAAGTTGAATTTCTAGAAAAAGGACCTCATTATCAATTATGATATTATAATAAAATGTCTTTGCTATTCGTCATATTGAAAATGGTATTAAGATTTGGTTACATTTCTACATTGCTTCTCCTATATTTGTGATTCCAAACACATTGTTTTTTGTTGTTTGGGGATTTACATTATTTCTAACATTATTAAATTATTTCGAGACGAGACCTACTTGTAGTAAATGACGAGACCTACTTGTAGTAAATGACGAGACCTACTTGTAGCAGATATAGTGCTGCCTCACTGAATTGTCATGTCGTATGTCCTTGACATGACAACCCACCCGGTCACAGATTTACAAGGACAACGGGTTAAACTTTCAAGTATGGGCCAAAGTATTATAATGAATTCAAATACCAACGCGACAGGGAATCAAACCCACGACCTTTGGGTCACCACAGAGGAACTGGTGCTGATAAGCTTATATTCCAAACAAAATCCATCGGAACCTCGTTATAAAACTTGGGTGATAACTTGTTGTTATTCTGCCTGCTCTCCCGTATTCACTGCACTAATGCCTCAGTCACATTTGCACCGGGGGCCGGCGGGGAAGTTAAAATCGGCCGACTTCACAATTTGCCGGGCGCCGGGGAGTGTATCAGCAACAATCTGAGAGATGCCGTAGCTGTGGTCACATTATTAAAGGGCACCGTACGGCACGTGCAAGACTGAATGGCACAGACGTCTGTAGGATATCTTTACGACGTCTTTTTCATGACACAGGCGTCTGCAGGATGTCTTTAAGACGTCTGGGTAGGCTTAAAAAAAATTATTTAATCCTATTTTCACCACACGATGCCACCGGCAGCCCTAAGATAATCTGCCGATGTCCCTGCGGGACACTGCCGGGACCCTGTCATGTACTTTAAGATGATATTTGCTGATAAGACATCGGGGAAACGCCGGCAACTTTTAAGTTCCAGTTAAAAGTTCCCGATGACCCGCCCGACGTCTTAAAAGATGCCCAATTGTGGCCGATGATCTCCCGGTGCCCGCACGGCAATCTGAACTGCCTGCCGATTTTGTGAAAAATACCCATCGGCCGGGCATCTTTACTGAAATCGGCGCAAATGTGACTGAGGCATTATGTGACGCTTTGATTGTATCTCAACCGATTCTTTTAACATTGCACTTCTAAAGCAGTGGCGACAGCCTGTTCGGGACATTGTCACCTCTGCCTTAAGCCTTGACATCGTTTTCTCAGCTTTCGCTCCAAAATGGAGATGTTAATTATGTAGATTACATTAAACTTAAAATTTGCATGACAAAAACACAATAAGGCTGACAATGGCTTTTTATTGAACAACGTAAATTTGAAACATCCAAACATTTTTCAAGCATGCATTGAAGTCTCACATATCAAAATATATCTCATTCCCTCATCACGATTCTTTAGCATAGAATATTACTCTATATCTAATTCCATCATACCTTAATGTAAAATATTGCTCTCGTGCAATATAACTTTCCGAAGGTCCATAAAAAGTCATATTGCACGACACCCAGGTACATATTTGTTTTATTCTATGATCACTGTGTTAATTACTGCCATTGTTGGTTTAATTCTAAAAGTGAGACATTGTTGTGATTGCTGTCGTCTGCTTCCCAGTCTGCAGGTCACTCAGAGCAAGCTGGTGACGTCATTATAGGGCTTCCCCAACATTTCCCGCCATGGAATTCCCCATCAGTGCAGTGGAAAGTATATTGACGTGCAATATAATGCATCTGGTCAATAAAACAATTTAGAGAAGCTCATGTGACCAGGAATTGACCAATCACAGCACAGAATACACAGTGATCATAGAATAATACTCTATATTTAATTCCATCATACCTTAATAAAGAATATTACTCTATATCTAATTCCATCATATCTTAATGTAGAATATTACTCAATATCTAATTCCATCATATCTTAATGTAGAATATTGCTCTGTGTTTAATTCCATCATGCCTTAATGAAGAATATTACTTTGTATCGAATTCCATTATACCTTGACTTAGAATATTGCTATATATAGTTCCATCATACCTTAATTTAAAATATTACTCTATATCTAATTCCATCATATCTTAATGTAGAATATTACTCTATATCTAATTCCATCATACCTTAATGTAGAATATTACTCTATATCTAATTCCATCATATCTTAATGTAGAATATTACTCTATATCTAATTCCATCATACCTTAATGTAGAATATTACTCTATATCTAATTCCATCATATCTTAATGTAGAATATTGCTCTGTGTTTAATTCCACCATGCCTTAATGAAGAATATTACTTTGTATCTAATTCCATCATACCTTAATTAAGGATATTCCCCTGTATCTAATTCCATCATACCTTAATGAAGAATATTACTTTGTATCTAATTCCATTATACCTTGACTTAGAATATTGCTATATCTAATTCCATCATACCTTAATAAAGAATATTACTTTGTATCTAATTCCATTATACCTTGACTTAGAATATTGCTATATCTAATTCCATCATACCTTAATAAAGAATATTACTCTATATCTATTTCTATTATACTTTGATACAGAGTATAACTTTATATCTAATTCCATCATTCCTTATTTAGAATATTACTCTTATTGTCCAATTATACTTTGACATATAATCACTATATGTCAAAGTATTTTCAATATAATATATTGAATATGAGATTCGTGCAGACTTACGGAAACTCCGATCTGGAAATAGTTTTCATATTCGTTATTCATAGGGTAGACCGAAACTTGTGTTTAAGCCATAAATCAAACACAAAGTTTATACAGTCAAGGGGTAGTTAAATACAAATGTTTGATTTAGCTAAGGCACTTAGCATGGGTAGAATTTGCCAATGACATAACTGGAAACATGCAATTAATGTTTCAAGCAGTCTTTAGTAAAAGAAACATGAAATATGTTCATTACATTTATTAAAATGATAGATTAATGGTAGAATTTTTCCAATAAAAAATTTGAATGGTTATAGTAATATCAATAAACGAAAATTTCAATAATTTCAATAGCCACCTTGTAAACTTTATGAAAATTAATTCATGATATATTTTCGGTCCACTTATATATGAATCCCAGCTTCAGCGGTATCTGCTACAATAACAGCGAAATCTGGTAACTGACATTTACAACAGACAACAATTCGAAAACTTTTTTTTTCTACTAAAATAAATCTATTGTATGGTATGACGCAGTCAACAAACTCTTTTGAAATAATTTGGTAATATTATTGCAGTTTGCAGGTTTTTTTTAGAAATTCTCACCATCCGAATTAATGGACAAAAATAGTTTTACTTTATATTGAAGTATCAAGTAAGGACCAATTAAACAGATTAAGGTACCAACTCCTTCAGAAAAACTGACACTTTACAAAGCACATAACCAGCTTAGGGTGGCAATGATGTTAATATAAAGAAGTGTAGATAAGAATCAGTTTTGGATGGATTAAGAATGTCACAGTCGCTTATTATATTTCTAAGTGGAGCGCTTATTTACTTAAGTCATTGACTTATTTATTGGGAACCGCAAAGCGCCTTAATGTATTAAAAAGTCTTTTAGGTTATACATGTTTATGAAGTATATCTGTGCGAAGTATTGTGTATGATTGTGCTAAATCATTGTATTATTCATGACTTATTGATATTTATTAGTAGTAGTCAGAAGATTATTCTCTATTATTCTAATATTAATTAATAAAAATCTCTTTGTATCACATCCACTCTATCAACAAACACCAACCAAATATATAGAACATAGATATTCTATTGTAATGATATTCGATAACCAAATGTTGTTTTCAAATTCAACGGCAAAATATGATTATTGTTCTTTCTTTATACAAATTTAAGATACACATTTGCATAAAATTTAAACAGTGTCATACATAACTCCCGGGTCTGTGGTTGGCCACAAATCTATTAAGTCTACATTAAGGTACAAATCGCCTCCTAACACCAAATGTATGTTGAGGCAACATCTGGTGTTTGCCTGCTCTTTTCAGGTGCAAAGTAAATGTTAAGATATTGGCTTCCAACCAATGAATACGAGTCCTCAAAACGAGGTGGACATCACATGTTTTGATCAAAGAGGTTCATTATAGGTAAGGTAAACAGGGGTCATGAACATGTAGATTATTTCCATTCCAGGACTAACTTTGGGAATTACTGGATACTACTGGGACACATAAAATACGCATTGCTCTCAAGACCGAATCTGCAAGTAACATTTTTAATATTTTATTTAATACCTTATGTTAATGTTTTTCAAATTGTTATCATATATATATATATATATATATATATATATATATATATATATATATATATTTATATATATATATATATATATATATATATATATATATATATATATATATATATATATATATATATATATATATATATATATATATATATATATATATATACAGAGAGAAGCAGATTATGCTCCATAGATTAATTTCTTTGAAAACATTGATATGAATGGAAGGCGGAAAAAAGAGTATTATATTATCAAATGCAAGTATTGCTCAATAGAAACCCATGCTTAATGTAACCTATTTTATGTACAGTCAAGTAATGATCTATTAAATCATTGAACTTTATTTGGGTCGGGGAATGATTTGCAGTGGTGCTTCATCCAATAAAAAGAGACACTCAAATAGTAATATGTAGCAATTATGCAGAACTATTTCTTTCTTTACAGGAACCTTATATAAAGAAGTAAATAACACATATTTATATATCACATTCGACAAAGGAGCCAATGAAATACATCGGCTATCAGTTATTTGAGCCCATTTTTTTTTTTACAAACATTGGAAGCGGTTACAAATTCCAGTTAAAGCCAAACATTCATATGGTCACACTTAAAAGTGAACAAATAAGGTCACGCATATTTATTGTGTGACATCATCTAGTCATGCATAGCTGTTGCGTGACACTAATTGGTCAGGCGCACTGCATGTAAACCGCAATACAGTCACACGTTGGTCATTTGGTTATATCCATGCGTGACCATATAGATGTTTGGCTCCAACTAATAATATTGGTTATTATTTTAACTGGTGCAAATTTGAAAAATACAGGGATATATGTTTGATCTTACAAGGACTTATGCATGTGTACAAGATATAGATTGTGTGATGCGCTGTGTATGTCTTTGATAATATTGTTTTCAAATTAACGAACTTATATTCCAACAAAATAATTTATAACTCATTAATCACAAACATAATACACTTCCAATACAGTACAATGTTTTGTGGTTCTTAGGAAATAAGTATAATCGTAAGTGCATAGTAAATGGACTTACGATTGATTATTATGTTCTGTGTGGCTTTGGTTTAAAGTTTTAGTTTAAACGTATTTTTTATTCGCAATTGAACAACAACTTCATTGAATTTTATTGAATTTTCATATTGTATTTCGAGTTAAAATTTAATGGTTTAGTTATTAATGTTTTAGGCACTGAATGGCCTTATCGTGTCATTTTTATTTGTATTTTCGAACTTTTCCAAACTGCTTAAGTCAGAGGGACCAATCACCGGGACACATTACCCTGCTGTTTTCTAAGAGTGACGAGGGATCCTTCTTTTGCATTATCACACAAACACGATAACATAAGCCATAGCCTTTTAAAACCAGTCAAGGAGAACTGGTTCGAATGGGAAACAACACGATGTCAGATATGCACATATCTTGCCTATGCAGCATGACCAAAATACCTACCCCAACCAGGATTCGAACCCCAGACCTTTAGCGTGGGAGACAGGCATCATACCAACTAAGCCACGTCCCACCCGTTTTATTGTACCAAACCGACCCCACAAGCACAGTTAATAGATTGTAGGATATGTGCCTTTGTTGGTTAAATAAGTGGAGGACGGGAGGTGGTGGGTTCGACTCCCACTGCCGGCAGTGTTACTTTCACACTGGGTAAAAGGCCGGAAAGTTGACCTGATATGGCCATAGTTGCTGAAAGGATCGTAAAAACACAATTTTTTTCATTGTGTCAATGTGCCCCAGAAAAGCAACCATTCATTGATTTATTGATATTGCAGGAGGGAGATATGCCTCAGAGCAAGAACAGAAGACAGACAGACCAAATCTATGGAAAGGGTTCATTGGCTGCCGACCTTCTGGAGTCCACCTTCCTTACCAGAAGAAGAGCAGCAAAGATCAATGAAGGAGAAAACAGCAGGCTCAAACTATATACTCAAATGATAGAGAGACACCGTGCAGTGGAAGAGGAAAGAAAGGCCAAGGTTATAAGTAGGGTTAAAAAAAGCTATGAAGAACTGAATGCATACAAACAGGTTCTCGGTGTGTATAAAGCGGATAACTTATTAACAATGCAATGGGGGTTTAAGCCAAGCAGTTTCAGGCCAAAAACGCCAAAGAGCACAAAAAGGTTTAAATATGAAACAAGGATATATCATGCAGGGTTTTCAATTCGCACTTTAAAAGGAGAGGTTCTGGATCAAATTGAGAGGAATAAACCTCTCAATAAGAAGGAGGAATTACATAAACAGCTGCTGAATGAGTCCAAGACAAAAAGCAGCTTCCTGGCAGACAGAAGAATCACAAACGAAGCCATGAAGAGAGAAAAACAAATGAAACATGGGACCCGCACCAGACATCTGCAGTCTGTGCAATAAGACTGACCATCGTTTCTAGTGGGATATACCTCGGTGTGAAATATGCATATTTATAATTCTAATATATAAATAGATATTATGTCTTACAGCCGATGACAACAAAGATGCGGACGACAACAGAGTTCGATATAATAGATATTATGCCTTACAGCCGATGACAAAAGAGATGCGGACGACAACAGAGTTCGAAGTAATAGATATTATGCCTTACAGCCGATGACAAAAGAGATGCGGACGACAACAGAGTTCGATGTAATAGATATTATGCCTTACAGCCGATGACAACAAAGATGCAGACGACAACAGAGTTCGAAGTAATAGATATTATGCCTTACAGCCGATGACAACAAAGATGCTGAAGACAACAGAGTTTCGGTTCCTTTCTCAATGTGTTAAACTTGTATCAGTCTCTTGGAAATTATTCATATGAGGTTGTTGTCCAACATTTGCATGTCACTTGAAAATAAGGTCAAGCTTTCGTGTCATTGGCTGTACACCTACTTAGATATGCAGAATTTCTGTTAATCAACATTCAGTGAAGGAAAAAAATTATGTAATTTTATCATAGGGAATTACCCTTTGAAACCAAAAGATTAAACCAACCTAGCATAACCACCATGGAACTTGCTGAGGCATCAAGGGTAAAAGGATTACCTTTGTGGTCATTTATAGACCAGAACCTTCTCCTTTGAATAGACATACCTACTGAATATGCTGAATATCCGTAACATATAATACATATATATAGAATCATATATGTAGAATCATATATGTAGAATCATATATGTAGATTCATATATGTAGAATCATATATGTAGAATCATATATGTAGAATCATATATGTAGAATCATTTTTTTAAATGATCTAGCGATGATTGTAACCTTGTCTAATTATTTTTTAGATCTATCTAAAATTGATATTTTCCATCTTAGAATTGAAGAAATAAAATTTTTAAAAGAGCGGATTTATTTAGTTTTATACAAAATCCTATCATGAGGCATATCATGCGAAATATAGGTTCAAAATGCTGAAGACTGATCTACAAAAGTGTAAGATAATGTTTGATAATATAATTTGATATATAGATATATATAGATAGAAATGTTATCATTATTTTGTATTAATGGATTCAGCGGCCAATGTATTTTATTGACCTTTACTTGGCAGTGGAACAATAAAATAATTCACACAATTTCTTCTCGACGTTTAAACATAACATCACCAACAAAATATTATTCTGTTAAAGGTGCCACTCCTCAATGATATTAGTGACATTTTATCCAAAAGTTAGATTAAAATATTCGGATTTATTTACTGAAAGTTGCTAATTGTTACCAAAATTTATTTTATTCAGCGCCTGTTCAGTGTGTGGCCAGTTCATGGTAAGTGTGTGGCCAGTGCATAATAAGTGTGTGGTCAGTGTGCAGAGTATGGTCAGCGTGTGGTCAGTGCCTGGCCAGTGTGTGGTCAGCATGTGGTCAGTGCACAGTAAGTGTTTGGTCAGTGCGTGGTCAGTGCGTGGCCAGTGTGTGGTCAGTATGTGGTCAGTGTATGGTCAGTGCATAGTAAGTGTTTGGTCAGTGCGTGGTCAGTGCGTGGTCAGTGTGTGGTCAGTGTATGGTCAGTATGTGATCAGTGTGTGGTCAGTGCGTGGCCAGTGTGTGGTCAGTGCGTGGCCAGTGTGTGGTCAGCATATGGTCAGTGTATGGTCAGCATGTGGTCAGCTTGTGATCAGTGTGTGGTCCGCATGTGGTCAATGTGTGGTCAGTGGATGGTCAATGCACGATCAGAGCGTGATCAGTGTGATCAGCATGTGGTTAATGCATGGTCATTGTATGGTCAGTATGTGGTCAGTGTGTGGTCAATCTGTGGTTATAATCCCCACTCAACTATGCACAATCGTCGCAAATGGTAACTTGTACAAATCTTGTCAACCCTGACAGCAGATCTTACAAAACGTATATCAGGTATGCAGATATTAAAAGTTCCGAACAATTGTCTTCACTAAGTTTTCAATTCTCCCTCACTTTCACATCTGCCAAGGCACCATCCTGGCATCCCTCTTTACAGAGCGATTGGTCAGTTGCGTTTGTGTGAGTGCGGGATGATTTCACACTTTCAGGCTGGTCAAAAACAGCCGACCCGATATGGTCAATGTTGTGCTAAAGGCCATAATAGAGTCCATCTTGGCACAAACTGATCCAACCTGTTATACAACTTTTTGCAAAGAGCCCACAATCTCTGAAAATAAAAGTTACACTGCTTCTATGTTTATGTTTAAAATCCGTGAGGATCAAGATTCTGGATTTGTGAGATATCCATTAGTACCCATCTGATAGCAAAGTTTTCTCCAGCTGGTAGTGCCACTTTCAGGAATACTGGAATACACAAATTTGGTTTTCTGTTGATGATATGGGCATAAAATAATTAACAACAAATAACATTACATTATTGCAATTAAGAAAAAAGAATCGAAGGCATCAAGCAAGCAAGTCATCTTAAATGTATAACTTCTCTGAAAAAAAAACAAACATTTTAACAGCTATTTCTGTTTTAATTGTTTCAATGTTGGTTTGTTTGTTTGGGGCTTTACATCACTTTCAACATTATTTCAGTCATTTCGTGATGAGACCTACTTGTAGCAGATATAGTGCTGCCTCACTGAATTGTCATGTCGCAGGTCCTTGACATGACAACCCACCCGGTCACAGATTTACAAGGACAACGGGTTAACCCTTTTGGCACGGGCCTCAGCTCATGTGGGAAATTGTATCACGAGTTCAATCTCGGCATGGCCGAGATTCGAACCCACGACCTTTAGATCACCACAGAGGAACTGGTGCTAATAAGCTGGCACTCTAACCAACTGCGCCACGGCCCGTCAATGGCGGGGATTCACTTCCTGTTTCTAAATAATTTTGATCATAATTTCTCAAATAATTGGTCTATCAACATGTGTAATACATTAATCAAAACCTGAAAATTTTCCAGATTCAAAATGATCTGAAAAAAAACAAACATTTTAACAGCTATTTCTGTTTTAATTTGTTTGTAAGAACAGCAAATGCTGGGAATAAACAAACTATATATTTAGAATATGTTATATGCTGAGATGAACTAAAATGAGCTAAAATAAGGATTTCAAAAATTGAGCCTTTTGAAGTGTATGCTCTAATTACTCACATAATTTGAAAATGAATGGGAGTGGATGAATCACACATACCATGTTAGTCTTCTTTCTCGACAGCGCACGTCCATAGGAACAAAATTGTTCCCAGGGCTACCTCCAAGATATTTGACAGACCTTGACAATGTGTAACTATTAAAAGAGAAAAGTGATCAATATTTCAAGATGATAAACATTAAAAGCATCCCCACCCTGACCCATTTTACTAATAGAAAAATATAATCAAAAGAGTAAAATTGATAGGCCAGACCTCGTGCCAGGAGAAATAGGAGCTAAAAATAGATAATCCAGATAAGTGCTACTAAACCTATTTTTCATGATCTTCTATTGAATGCAATTTGGTGTTGTTATTTTTTTTTCTTTTCTTTTTTCCTTTCTTTCTTATTTGTAACTACATATATTTTTATTCAAATTTTTTTATTTTACATTTTTTAACCTACCAGGTATGAACTTTTTATGAACCTTTGAACTTTTATGTACTTACCTGTCTGATTACCGGTCGGGAGTCGCCCCGACAGTCAGTACCGGTCGGGAGTCGCCCCGACAGTTGGTCCCCGGTCGGGAGTCGCCCCGACAGACCAAATCATGACTCAAAAGACATGTACACACTGTGGCCGTCCCGTCTCCGGACACCCAGGTCCATATGGGAAGAAGAAGTGCGTCAACCAGCCTCTGTGGATCGTAGAGGCCCAGCAAGCCCTGGACCTCGACCTCGCCCCCGAGCATCCTGAAAATCTCCCCTCATCTCCCGAGGCCGGTGAGAGGGAGTCAACCAGGATGGAGGGGGAGATCCACCCGATGTACCGCCAGTCGGCCATGGGGGACCAAGCGGCCAGCTCGCCGCTAACCACATCAGCACCTGCATACACACCTGCACCACCTGCACTACCTTCCATTCAAGAGGTCCAAGCTGCCACAATCGCCGCCATGAGGGACCAGATGGCCACTATGCAGGTTCAACTTCAGGCAGTCATAACAACACAGGCAGCCATGAGCCAGTCCCAGGGCGCTCACACCCCCCAGGGATACCCCAGGGCTCAACCACGGGCCACTCCAGGCATCCCGGGCACCAGCCAACAAGCGGCGAATCAACCGTCCACTGCAGGTAATCGACATTTACTTACCGATACAATAGTAATGGACGGGGACCACCAGCCAGGGGATATTATCAACCATCCAGGCGACCCTCCAGGGGTACTGAACGATAGTAACTTCGCCCCAGCCGGGGATTACGTGGAGGTAGGAGGATCCATGCCCTACCTGGGATGGAAGATTCCGGGCTTAAGGAATACTGAGGGCCTCATGGATCTTAAAAAGCTATGTCCGGTAGCCAACATACCTGAGAAGACCCTCAGGTCAGCCCTGAGGGGCGAGTACATACAACTGGATGATTTTCTGTCAAACCTGAACATTCAGTCCGATGAGCAGGGCGCCATGCACACGTACCTGGACAGCGAAGGTACCTTGCGGTACAAGTCCAGGAAGCAGAAGCGCCGAATATCTGGTATACAAACCTGGAACGAAGCCTGGAGGGCTTATGAACGTTTTATGATCAAAGTCCACGGCTGCCAACTGTATGAGCACATGTGCAAATACAGCCTCCGAATATATGACTTCTCCAAAAGATTTACCTGGACGGCTCTTACAGCCCTGGATGTGAAACATCGTATAGCAATGTCAGGGAGGCACGTGAGGTTCGCGGATATCCACCTTGACAACCTCCCCTCCACCCTGGATGCTACAGCGATAAGCTTCGGGGTACCAAGGTGCCCTCGTTGCAGGTCATATGACCATTTCTCCCCTTCAGAATGTCCTTTTCTATACGCCACGCCGATCCAGGTCCCGGCAGGCTCGGCGTTTAGGGCCCAGAAGAAGGCGTACCCAGCGACTCCTGGCAGATAAATCTGCAACAACTGGAACTCTCAGAGATGTAATTTCAAATCCTGCAAGAGGATCCACCAGTGCAGGGTATGCAGGGGCCCCCTGCCGTACGACCTCTGCAGCAAACAAGGGAGATGTGCTCAACCCTCATCAGGTCCCTCACAGCAGCAGCCAGGGCCAATCGTCACCAGCCAGGGCACGGGAGCTCCCTCAAGGTTTGGCCAGATGCAGTGAATTTTGGCGTACGTCTCTCCTTAACCTCCAAGATAGGGACCTTGCTAGGGACCTCCATCACTCCGCCAGGGATGGGGTTCGGATAGGATTCACTGGCCTTCCTATCGACCCAATACTGAAGAACTGGCGCTCAGCTTTTGAACTCAGAGAGGAGGTGGAAAAGTTTATCAAGACCAACATAGAGTCACGCAGGGTCGTAGGTCCCCTTCAGCGGGAGGACCTCCCCACAGGCTACCGTGCCTCCCCCCTCGGGGCCTTCGTCAAGAAGTCTTCAACCAAGACTTGGATCATCCATGACCTTTCTTGGCCTGCTACGCAGGCTGTCAACGATGGGATTGATTCATCCCAGTGTTCACTTACCTACGTGAACTTATACGACGCCGTCACCCTCATAGACTCAATCAAGGAACCCCCGTGGGCGGCTAAATGCGATTTTTCGTCCGCTTTTCAGTCCGTCTACGTCCACCCGGACGACCAACCACTATTGGGATTTACCTGGGAGAACAAATATTATTACATGGCTGTCTTACCTTTTGGGCTCAAATCAGCTCCAAAACTGTTTAATGACTTTGCCGATGGCCTCGATTTTATATACAAGGAAAGGGGGGCTTCCCCCGCCACAATACACTACCTAGATGACGTTATCACATTTGGGGAATCCCCCCAAGCCTGCAAGAAGAGTTTAAATATTATTTTAGAAACTAGCGAAAACGCCGGTTTCACGATCCAACCTTCAAAGACGGTCTTACCTACACAGTGTATCAAATTCCTCGGGATTCAAATTGACATTCTCAACAGGACTTTAGCAATCGGGCCCGATCGTCTAAAAGGAATAAGAGCACTTACCCAGGATTGGTTGTCAAAATCACGTTGCACCAAACGAGAACTATTATCTTTGATCGGCAAACTGATGTTTTGCGCCAAAGTTGTCAGCCACGGCGTAACGTTCACCAGAAGACTGATTCATTCATCTAAGAAACTAAGAAAACTTCACCATACCTGCAGGATATCCCCTCAGGCCAAAGCGGACATTCGTTGGTGGTTCCAGTCCATCTCTAGTCACAACGGAATAGCCATGTTCCCGAAGGAATTCGACGTACTTACTGCGGATCTTCTTTTCACTTATGCGTCCGACATAGCGTGTGGTGTCAGTTTATACAATTCGTGGACATTAATGCAATTCTCGGGACCGCACCAGTGGATGTATAATATGACAATCGCCTGGAAAGAATTATATGCAGTGGTTCTAGCCCTGGCTACCTCCGGCCCCAGGCTCCAGGGCCACCAAGTCATCATGAACATCGATAACCAGGCTATATGCTACTGCGTGAACGCAGGCAAATCGAAGGATCCAAAATTAATGGGCCTGATAAGAGTCTTATATTTTTTTATTTCATCTTATAAGATTGACTATAAAGCAATTCATTTGTTCTCGGCCAAAAATGCCTCAGCCGACGCGCTGAGCAGGTTGGACATGGAACGGTTCAAGAAGCTGAACCCCCACAGTTGACGCAAATATTACTAAGCCTGCATCCATACCTACTGATATGTAAATGTTATATACTTAACTATGTTGTATTAATTTTTCAGATTTGGACGCTCGGGTACAGGAATTGGTACAATCCGGTCATCGTTTTAATACACGAAGGACTTATAACTCCGCCCAGCTTCAATATGTAAAATTTTGTAAACACTACAACATTTCACCAATGCCCGCCACAGAAGATATCATATTAAGATATATAGCTTTTCTTACCTGCCCCACCATTATACCATTATAGTATGCTTAGCTATCTGAACATTAAATATACTATGTACTGGGTTAGTTAGTGGTAATTAGTTCTGGATTAAGATTATATAATTTGTAATTAGTAATGTTATGTGTGTTCTAGTGTGTGTTCTAGTGTGTGTTCTAGTGTGTGTTCTAGTGTGTGTTCTAGTGTGTGTTCTAGTGTGTGTTCTAGTGTGTGTTCTAGTGTGTGTTCTAGTGTGTGTTCTAGTGTTACTTGTATCGCTTTACTTGAATAAAGCTCTACCTCCACTTAAGGCGAGCGTTTGGTCTTCCTCTAATAGATATTGATGCCAACTTACAGCCCCCATGTCGTTTGTTTTCACATCTTGGCTACAGCTATCACATGTACTTTTGATCATAATTTCTCAAATAATTGGTCTATCAACATGTGTAATACATCAATCAAAACCTGAAAATTTTCCAGATTCAAAATGATTTTTAAAAATGTTATCACATGACCAAATTTGCATAATTTTACATAATGAATAAATACAAAAAAATTACTTTTAAAGTAAAGTAAGAAATGGTATGATATTCTGATACTCCATAAAATTTTAGGTTATTTTGATATTTCAAAGAAATTAATCGGACAATTATTAAGTGCGTAAAAAGCATTTGAAAAAAGGGGCGGAGCCTAAAATCGTACTGAATTTAAGCTCCGCCCACTATTTTGTTTGTTTGTTTGGGGCTTTACATCACTTTCAACATTATTTCAGTCATTTCGTGATGAGACCTACTTGTAGCAGATATAGTGCTGCCTCACTGAATTGTCATGTCGCAGGTCCATGACATGACAACCCACCCGGTCACAGATTTACAAGGACAACGGGTTAACCCTTTGGCACGGGCCTCAGCTCATGTGGGAAATTGTATCACGAGTTCAATCTCGGCATGGCCGGGATTCGAACCCACGACCTTTAGATCACCACAGAGGAACTGGTGCTAATAAGCTGGCACTCTAACCAACTGCGCCACGGCCCGTGGCATACCGCCCACTATTTTGAATGCCATTTTAGCAATAAATAATGTTTCGATTTTCACATATAAATTATGAAATCCAGCTAGAATATTATGCTCTTCCTCATAGAAACTTTAGTTTATAAGTTTCTGTAGAATTAAAAAATCACATATTTTAATGAGGTATCAATATGCTAATTAAATCATGTGACCAGACTAAAAAATATATTTCACAGGATTGGAAACTTTTGAGCTTTCCATAGATGTGTCAAACATGCTGATTGGACATGCATTGTTGAAACTGTGATCAAAAACTCTTTTGCTCAACTTTAACAATCTCCAAAACTGAAGAATTTACCAGCCAAAAGTATGGAGAGCTGTGCTTGTGTGTTTCGTCTTATGTGCAAAATATTCTCATCATTTTGCTATCAGTTTTATTAGTATTACTATTTACAGACAGAAGTGCAAACTTTTCATTATTCCCATTATGAATTAATATTTGATAGAAAATGAAAGAAACCAACACAAATCTTGACTTCTGTTATATCAGAAACGTTAATGTTCCAACAACATCAATTGGTTTGATAAACATTGGCAGACACGTAACAAACTGAACAACACATTTCTGCTAACTAAATCGGGTGGTGCTAGTATCATGGTAGATGATTCCCTTTCCTCAATTCCTAAATTTCATATTAGCTCCATGACACAAATTCTTGAAAATCATAACCTCTTTCTTAAATATAGACATGCTTTACCTATTGCATCTCCTATCCCCGCCATAACTTCCTCTTCTCGAAGATTATCACCATGTTCGCTGATAAATCGACTTAACACTGGGCGCTGTAATGATGCGTCCCGCAGCTTCCTTGTTGACATTTTGGAAATCCTCGGATGTGTTTCGTCAGAACCCTTATGCTCAGTGATGTCACTTGCTCGAGGTGACTCAGCCCGTCTTAACCACGCCCCTAAACATACCTGATTGGCTGACGATCTCTGAGGGAAATGGCCGAGTAAATCTGCCACGTGTTCAACTCGATCATGTAAATAATACTCTCTCCACACTAATGTCTTACATCAAAATCGCTTTTCTATCTTGAATAACATACATATATTGGCTCGAAGAGAGAACACACGAACATTTTCAAGCCCCACCCCTCACATTGGCGGAAACAATCAACCGCCTAAAACACGTGGACGGCGTAAAAATGCACATGGTCATTTGTATAATGTAAACAGTGGTGGTGCTGTGAACAATGAGAACAATGACATTCTTCTAGCAACCATTAAATTTAATAAAAAAAAACCTAAAAATTGGCTCTTGCAACGTCCAAAGCATTGGTAATAAAGTACTTCTAGTTAAAGATTATTTTGCTAGTCTAGGTTTGAATTGGATGCTTTATTCATGCCTGAAACCTGGCTACATAACTCTGGTGATGAGAGGTTCATTAATGAACTTGAGGGCTCCCTCAAACTGCAATCCTTCCCAAGGCATGGACGGGTTTTGTTTGTTTGGGGTTTTACATCACTTTGAAAATCATTTCCTGATGAGACCTACTTGTAACAGATATAGTACTGCCTCACTGAATTGTCATGTCGCAGGTCCTTGACATGACAACCCACCCGGTCACAGATTTACAAGGACAACGGGTTAACCCTTTGGCACGGGCCTCAGCTCATGTGGGAAATTGTATCACGAGTTCAATCTCGGCATGGCCGGGATTCGAACCCACGACCTTTAGATCACCACAGAGGAACTGGTGCTAATAAGCTGGCGCTCTAACCAACTGCGCCACGGAGGGGAGCATCCATTTATACCACCCATTATTTAGATAACATAATTACCTGTAGTAGGAGGGCCCACAGGCTGCCGCTCGCTCGCGGGACACTGACTTCCCAGCTTAAATTTAGTGAAAACTTTGTTGTATGTAACTTCTCACAGGATGTTCAAAATTTGTTCAAATATTTTTAGATTTGCACATATTGATAACAAGAAGTGTTCTGAAATGTCTATGAAGAAAATATAATGCTTACTCATCTAATTAGAAATATATCTGTCATTAAAGTTTGACAAATTTGCCCATTTATGCCACCATCTTGCCTCCCGTGGTACTGAGGCCAGTCTCAACCCTGCTCTCTTCTTTTCTAAATCGCCAAAATGTTATTGCTCTGATCGACCTCATTCCAGGTGCAGTGAAAAGTGGAGACTTCTGTCTATACAGGGGTGGGTTGTTGTAAGATTTATTTTAATTATTTCCATTAATAATTTTGCCATAAATAGTTTGAGCCTGATTTTAACATGGATTGGAAAATCATATTTCTTGCAACAACCTACCATTTAAAAGCATTTTTTCTTGTTAAATGGACTTTAATTCATTTTATGAAATGAATGCACACCCCTGTTGGCGATTTTGCTTTGAAAACTTCATACTGCCATCTGTTGCTCAAGGGCTATCTCCATATTTGGGTTTTGACTCTAACCCGGCCCCTTAAAAATATACACCAATGTAAATCACTGACCTAGTTACTGTACGAGGAGAGTCTCAGTGCTCCAGATGCCAGGAATCAAAACAACTCAGCTTGCAGTAATCTTTCAAAGTTTGCATGTTTTATGATGTGATATTCAGTCATATTTACCTCAGTACAACATAAATGTTCATTGGTAACATAAATTCAACATATCTAGCATTGATGTATGATGGAAATTACCAGTACAAAGACGAAATTGGTTGTCAGTGTGTGCACAGTGAGGTAAGTTCATTTTTGTACTTCATTCTTCAATGTCTCTGCCTTTTTTAAATTACATGCTCAATGATAAAGTAGGCCATGTAGCCAACTTACTCGAAATTTAAAATATATTATTAAATCTAGAACTATCAGCTTTGTAGGCTGTCTTGGACCCAGTAGTTACCATGGCCCAGTAGTCATCATGGCCCAGGAATTTCCAGCTGTCACCTTCTTGTGTAACTGTATATTCAATAATTTATATCAAAAGCCAAACAAATCTTGTATTCTATATGTATTCTATATGTATCATGTATGTATTCTATATATGTATTCGAGCCAATTTCCTATTTGTTTTGATTCTCATTTATTTTTTTACAGGTGCTTGACTTTGATGCCAACAGTCCAACTACAGTTTAGCAGTCCACTGACCCATCAAGGCCATATGGGCCACTGACAGTTAAATTTTGCATGCTGGGTCCACAAAGGCTTCAACATCCACATCCACTGACAGGTTTGCAATGTGCTGACAGGTACTCATCAAGGCCATGTGGGACACTGACACTTCAGCATTAAATGCTTGGTCCACAAAGGCTTCAACACCCACTGACAGGTTGGCAGTCTGCTGACCGTTACTCTTCAAGGCCATGTGGGACACTGACACTTCAGTATTAAATGCTTGGTCCACAACGGCTTCAACACCCACTGACAGTTTAAGATCAAGGATGATCTCCAAGAAAGGGCTCTTCCATATTTGTCTTCACAGTAATGCATCATAATGTAATAATATAAGTTGTGCCAAGGTGCTATATGAATAGAATGTAACTCGTCCTCACATATAAGAAATGCAAGATTCAATGCCAAAGGTTTGAAATAAATGGTTTCTATTTTTTAAGGGATGAAATGATATTATTGGTGTTCTTTAGTTACAATTAAAAATATATTCAAACTTGTAGATGTAGAAAATGAAGGTCCATTAATTATAAAAATGAAAATGTTTAAATTAGCCATTATTTAAAAGAAATCTGAACCATCATATTTTTTTGAATGTGTATATGGATTGAGAAATGATCATGCATATTGATCTGTGATTGAAATGGTTATTTTAAGATATGCTCATTTATAATTACATTTATTACAAATATGATTTAATAGTATAACAAAAAAAACAATTGTAGGGGAAAATCTTGTATCTCTGCCAACAGTATCAGGCTTTAATCTGGGTTCATTCTGTTGAAATATGAAAATATTTGGGATATAAGCTTCTTTTTTTTATTTAATTATAAATGAATCAAAATTAATCAGTTAGGAAACCATAACTGATTGTTTTGTTGACTTTGCCGATTTTGTCGATTTTTTTTTTCATATTCTTGAGATAAAAGTTACTCTATCAAAAATTATTTTATCAGTAAAGCTCTTAAATTCTGTTATATCCATTTGGGGGTTTCAAATGCAATTCTTTTAAAAAAAAGTTTATGTGATTATCATTATTAGTTATAAAGTTATGGCAATTTTTGTATATTATTTTGCTATTTTTTCAGTTTTTTGGTACCGTTCCATAAAAAGTCCAAACACTTTTTTTCTTAAGTTTGACATTCAATATAAAGCAGGAATTGATTCTGGACTCTACAATTCTTAATGAAATGTCTCTATATAGTAGAAAAGCTTTGACTAAATGAAATAAAAGTCTTATAACATATGAAATTTGACTATTCCATCCCTGTAAACTTTGCTATTTGGCTGCTTTTCCTCCCTGTATAAACCGGTGTCCCAAAAAAGCCCCATTTTAAGGGTGGAAAAATGACCATAAAATGAAAACTGTTACTCCGATTTTGATAAATGAGACCTTGTTTAAATCGTCTTATCAAGTTGCATCCAATAAGCTATTGAAATCAACATTTCAATGACTTTGAAAAATCCATGACTTCCCCTACCTGTAGTGGAAGCCAAGAATCATGCCTTCATACAGCCCAAAAAGACGGTTAAACCGACACAAGTCATCAAATTCCTCAGGATATCAATTGACATTAAAAACAGAACTCTCATTACCCTCTCATCACCTCGAAGAAGTCCGCCAGCTCACAGATGAATGGATGAATATCAAAAATGCTATGAAGAGGGAGATTTTATCATTGATCGACCTGTGAATTGACCTGTGCAAAGGTAGTCCGCCATGGAGAAAAATTCACAAGACGTCTTATTCGGCTGGCTAAACGTTGGAAAAAACTGTACCATGCTATTAACATTTCCACTCAGGCTTGGGCAGATATACATTGGTGGAATTCTTGTGTAACGTCACATAACGGCATAACGATGTTCCCAGAACAATTTAACGCTCTGACTGCTGACTGCTTCAGACTTTGCCTGCGGAATATTATATAACGACAAGTGGTCAATAGTCCAGTTCTCAGGTCATAATGCATGGATGGCAGAGCGAGATATTACTTGGAAGGAGCTTTGTGCAGTTGTATTAGCAATCGCCACCTTTGGACCTCACATTAAAAAGAAACAAGTTATAATGAACATTGATAACATGGCCGTCCGCCATATTTTTAACTCAGGGAAGTCCAAGGAACCCAAGCTAATGGGCCTTGTTAGAGTTTTATATTATTTTGTAACCAATTATAATATATACTATAAAGCAATTCACTTGTTTTCAGCAGAAAACGCTTCAGCCGATGCTCTCAGCCGCCTGGACCTGCCTAGGTTCAGACTTTAAAACCCTGCAGCCGGTGCTATTATGACTAAGCCAGCACTAATTAATCATGATTTCTAATATTCATAATTCACATGTATATATTGTTCCCTTTTCTACTTTGTAGAGTTGAAGGTCAGGGCTAGGAGATTGGTAGCTGCAGGTTTAAGACACAACACCTCCCACACCTACAACTCAGCTCAGCGCCAGTATGTTATTTTGCAATATTTAGCTTATTTGTTGTCTCCTGAAAGAGGAAACCCCCTATCAGGAGCCCCAATCTCAATTTATTTGGCAGCAGTTAGGTCAGCCCATATCATGCACAGTTACAGTATTCCCCTACTAATTTTCCCAGGGCAATCCTAGAACTCAGGGCTTTAGCTGATATTCAAGGTCCACCATGTAAAAAACAGCCAATCACGTATCAGATATTATGTACACTTGCCTTGCTGCTTTGTCCCTAGGTTTTTTCTCAGAGGGGCGGGGGAATATTGTGTCACTCTAGCCTCCAGGGATCCCTCTAGCTTCATAGCCCCTCCTTTAATGGTCAGGGACGTCAAGTTTGGTATCCACCAAGACACCCCATTTTTCTCTCTTAAGGTCCACAAGTCTCGTTTCAGTTTCACTAAATATGTAGGTTACTCATTTACTGGGGTCTGTGCTCCTTGCTCGCTAAAAGCTTTTCTCAATTTCAGGGCATCCCAGGGACTCTTAGCTCCTACTTCACCGCTCTTGTCCTTGGGCGGTACCCCTATCAGCAAGGGCTTCCTAAACACGGTTATAAAATCCTCCGTCTCAGCCCTGGGCCTGGATCCTTCCCAATATTCTACCCATTCCCTATGCGCAGGGAATGCCACCCAGTCAGCCAGTAGTAACTTCTCATCAGAAGAAATTAGCAACGCAGGTAGATGGCACTCTATTGCATACCTTCAGTACATACGTCTACCTCCTATTAACCACATTCACTATGCTTCACGTTTAACTAAATAATACATGGCATATCAACCCTATTCAGGCTTAATGGGATTCATATTATTATGCATGCCATTATTTATCTAATTATTATATCATGTCATCATATATATGTAGTTTTGTATAAGGTGTATTAAAAAATGTTCAAAAGTCAATTGCCTAGGGGAATTGACCCCTAAGGTATGTACGTGTAATCTCAATTAGCTAGGGCAGTCAATTGCTTCGGTGTATAAATGTTCAATTGGCTAGGGCTGGCATTTGCCCTGCAGTCAGTTCTCGATTAGCTTAACATATTAATTTATGATGTTGTACCGAGTTGTATGTGTGATTTGTAGTTTATTGTGTGATTAGTTAAGTGTGTTATCAGAGTTTCAGTGTATTCCCGCTTTATTAATAAAGCTATTTCCCACAAACTTTGCATGCCTGCGTTGTGTCATCTAATAATGGCTTAGTGGCACTTTAAGGCAAGTTAGTGTAGGGAGCAGGCGATTAGAATGAGCAGGGAACTCACTCCATGTCAGCCTTAATATTAGTCAGTTTTCATCATTGGCGTGGTGCAATTGCCCCGGTCAATTGCCTAGGGGGAGACGTCACTTGTCCGTTCAGTCGAGCGATCTCAATTGCCTCGGACAATTGGCTCGGGGATATCAATTCCACCAAAATCTCAATTGCCAGGTCAATTGCCTAGGGCCCGCATCATGTACATTTCTCTTATTATTTGAGGCTAGGGTGTACAAACTACTGTATTTCAGTCAGTTTTGTTGCTCCCATCCCGCCCTATCAGCTTAGTTCTAGGTAACGGGTTCATATTATTATGCATGCTATTATTATTATATCATGTTATCATATATATGTAGTTTTGTATAAGTTGGTGTATTAAAAAATGTTCAAAAGTCAATTGCCTAGGGGACTTGACCCCTAAGGTATGTACGTGTAATCTCAATTAGCTAGGGTGGTCAATTGCCTCGGCGTATAAATGTTCAATTGGCTAGGGCCGACATTTGCCCCGCAGTCAGTTCTCGATTAGCTTAACGTATTAATTTATGATGTTGTACCGAGTTGTATGTGTGATTTGTATTTTATTGTGTGATTAGTTAAGTGTGCTATCAGCGTTTCAGTGTATTCCCGCTTTATTAATAAAGCTATTTCCCACAAACTATACATGCCTGCGTTGTGTCATCTAATGAAAAAAAGCTCACATCATTAATGGATAAACATGCTCCCATGAGAAATGCCAATGTATCCCAATGCAAACCAGTGCCTTGGATGTGTGACCAAATTAAGCATGAGTGGTCTCTTAGGAGAAGAATAATCTTCAGAGAAATAAATATAACTCCTTATTGAAGTCATCCCAATCTAACTATTTCTCAAACTTGGTTGCGGAGAGCAAACTGTGACACCACTCAAGCTGCAAGGTTTAATGGCTTTTTTTTGGATAAAATTGAAAAAAATCTGCCAGGACATAGATAATAGACCTTCTTGTATTAATGTGTCACCAGGTGTCACGATGAACAATAGTTTGGCACAGCTAGATAGATTTGCACCCTTAACTATAGATGATGTATGTAAATTAGTCAAGTCAACTAAGAAGGCCACGGGCCGTGGCGCAGTTGGTTAGGGCGCCAGCTTATTAGCACCAGTTCCTCTGTGGTGATCCAAAGGTCGTGGGTTCGAACCCCGGCCGTGCCGGGATTGAACTCATGATACAATTTCCCACATGAGCTGAGGCCCGTGCCTTAAGGGTTAACCCGTTGTCCTTGTAAATCTGTGACCGGGTGGGTTGTCATGTCAAGGACCTGCGACATGACAATTCAGTGAGGCAGCACTATATCTGCTACAAGTAGGTCTCATCACAAAATAACTGAAATAATGTTGAAAGTGATGTAAAACCCCAAACAAACAAACAAATCAACTAAGAAGTCATGTGAGCTTGACCCCATCCCAACCTGGTTCCTACTTGACTTCACTGATGACCTCTTATCCATCATTGCTTCCATCATATCACTTACTGATTCAGCAGTATCAGAAAATATGTAAATTGCCATCATTACTCCTCTCTTGAAAAAAACGTGGTCTGAAACTTGTTGAGAAGAATTATAAACCTGTAAGACTGAAATGCTGATCTGTACTGACAAGTATAGTACTGCTGCTAACATTAATAATCCTAACACTATCAGAGTAGGGGACTCTGATATCACCCTGTGAGTCAGTGGTTGATTTGTTTATTTGGGGTTTTTACATCGCTTTCAACATTATTTCAGTCATTTCGTGATGAGACCTACTTGTAGCAGATATAGTGCTGTCTCACTGAATTGTCATGTCGCAGGTAATAATAATAATAATAATAATAATAATAAAACTTATATAGCGCTGAATACCAGATAAGTCTGTTCATAGCGCTTCAGGTCCTTGACATGACAACCCACTCGGTCACAGATTTATAAGGACAACGGGTTAACCCTTTAGGCACGGGCCTCAGCTCATATGGGAAATTGTATCATTAGTTCAATGTGTAAAATGTGTAAAAAAATGTGTAAAAGGTATAGTATCACATCAGGAACCACACCAGGAACTGCAATTAGACACTGTCTAGACGAGAAGACAGCTGAAGTATTAACACATGCTTTTGTTACCCTAGATTATGGTAACGGCTTTCCCGCAGGCCTTCCTACATCTGACATTAGGAAGCTGCAGTACCTTCAAATCTCTGCCACCCGTATCGTAGGAACGATCCGGAAATTTGAACATATATCAGGAAAACTAAAAGAACTACACTGGCTCCCTGTTCATGCCAGAATTGAGTTCAAAATTCTCCTTTTGACCTGGAAGGCCCTCCATGGTAAGGCGCCACCTTACTTGTTTGATCTACTCCTAGTAAAACAGGGTGATAGGTGCCTGAGATCCAATGACAGTACCTAACTATCAGTTCATAAGACATGCCTGAAGACAGTGGATTGATTGTTGATTTTGATTGTTTGGGGCTTTACATCACTTTCAACATTATTTCGGTCATTTTGTGATGAGACCTACTTGTAGCAGATATAGAATCACCATTCGGTCTCTGACCAAGTCCAGCATGCATTGCAATTGAAAGAACTTCCTGTTAATCCAATATGGCCTCCACTCAATGAGATGTGTGTAATTCCTCTGGCTTTTGGCTCAGATAACATATCAAAGGAAGAATTTCACATGCAATATGTTCTGATATATCAACAATGTTTCTTCAATCATTATCATGATATTCAAAATTTAGAGTTAAAACAATCTTTGAAGTTGGCTGTCAAATTTACTTCTTCAGTACAGTATTCAATTCATTGCAGGATTTAATTATAATGGGAATGGACTTCTGTTAAGGCTAAATATAATTGAACATTTGACTTATCTAGGAGGAATAATAAAAAATATTTATAGTTTGGCCCATGTTCAGTTTGTCACACCTATCCTTTGATGTGCAGTGGATACCTCCCACTGCCTGGATGATGAATTACAGCTTCTCTTTGAACTGCATTTGACTCTTAGTGTAAAATATGGGCTTATTTTATTTATTCATTTTGAGCTCAACAACTTACCACATTGGCAAGATCTGCTCATATCAGTAACATGATTGACTTGATTGACCTATAACAATGAGGTATATCACGCCATCAGAATTTTATATTTAATGTCTTCTTACTGTATAATTCTATTTTTGAACACTTATTTGTTTCTCTTCTACCAATATTGAATTTAATTTGAAACTTTATTTCAATATAAAAATATTCTTTTAAAGCCTTTCACATCTGTCCTTTGAAGGAAGTTTGACTTACTTTTGATATGAGTTCATGATTAAGATATGCCCTTTGGTCAATAAAATAATACCAATAGGAAACTTCCACTGCATTGAGAAAAAATACTTTATTTTCTGCCCAATTTACGCAAAGAAAATTCGTGTCAGAGCCAGTTGCATTAACTGAAATAAAATCTGATGACTATTAATTTTTAATTGTTGTATCTGTCCTTGGTAGGAAGTTTTTATGTTTTCTTTTTTTTGAAGATGTTTTGATAGCATTAAACCTTCACATTAAAAAAAAGTTAAAATTCGTACACAAATTGTTAGTTATAGAATTATATTTATAACAATTTCAAATCTATCAAATTTACCACCCAAGGCCTGTATAGGTCTACAATTGTAGATCAACTGAGATCTTTGACATGGCTTTAACTTTATAAGTATTCACCATATCTTTTAATATACTAACACCCATATATAATTATTATGCAAAGTATGAAGGACATTTTAATCTCCATACACACTAATTACTCAGCAAGCTATTAATGTGAAGAATTCTGAAATTGTTTTTTACTCAATTATCAAGCTGTTAAATACGCTCTCCTATTCATGTACATATTTAGCAAAAAATATCCACACCATTGTCCCTAAAATACACATTAATTATGCCTGATTACTTTTTAAATACATCTATTACATTTTGGGGGCCAAATGCTACTGGTTTTGAAACAAAGTGACACTAATATCATCACTTTTTAATTGTCATTCTGTATGGAATTTATTGTTTACCATTGAGTGGCGACCAGTCAAAATGAACAGGAAGTTCTTCCAGATGTATTGACGGGTCCCTTGGTAATGAGCCGAATTGACTGCACGTGCTGGCGGCTCCACGTGGTGAATTCAACTGAATTTGACTGAATCTGATTGACTTAAGCTGTCACTCTATTTCTGAAACAACTCTTTAACGTTAGGGGGAACAGTGTCTTCTAAAGTTCTTTTTTCCAGCCAAAAAAAGTCATTTGAACCCCAAAAAATTACATGGTGCAAAGATAATTGTATGTATGAAAATAACTACGAAACGGATTTCAGTCTTAAATGTATCAAATGCTGAGAGATGGATTTTCCTTTTGATTAGATATTTAATTTGTTTTTAAAATTTTATCATTTTTAATCATTTTAGATTCAAAATTGAAGCAAAAATAAGAAAAAGATGGTTTTTTTGGTAACAATTAAAGAAAGGATAGAGCTTACTTGAAAAACATTTTTGGGCATAACTACACTAGCAATCTCCAGAACCAAGGCATTAATCTTTAGCTAGAATGATGTTATTTAGTTTAAATAGACAGAATTTTAAAAGATGTCTTATAACTCAAGTAATTTGTGTTTTTGTAAATAAAATGATTCAAATAAATGCAAATTTTTGACACCATTTGGTAATTTTTGACTTGAGTTTGAAGAAAGTTGGGTATCTCAAAATATAGACCATTAATCAAAATTCCATCTATTTAAACTAAATAGAATAATATTTGGAGTAAACCTGTTCTTAAATTTTGGTAATTAAACTTGCAAAACTTCTCAATTTTGTCATAAAAAGCGTAGGAAATTTTCAGAAATATGAAGTTTAATTTACTTCTAATTTTGTATCACTGGGCAGTGATGAGGTCTTATGCAGCAACTACTGGCTAATGGATTAGTCATAAAAGATCAATACATGATGTTTTCATGTGTATTAATAAGCATTGATCCCATCTGAACCAATATATGGTATTTATTTAGTTGGTTTTGGTGGGTTATAATGGTGCACTATTTCATGCAGTTGAAGGATCAATGACGTCATAATGGTGGTGTGGCTATTTATCAATGAAATAGTGACGTCATGCACTTTTGGTATCTTAGCAACAGTCAACAACACATTTCATACTGTTGTGATCCTCTGCATGAAGTTTCTCTGTTCCCCCTAACGTTAAACCAACTAGGACTATACTGTGACCTATTCAAGCCTGAGAATAAGGTGATTAGGTCAGTGTTTTCTGATCTCTCATAGTAGTCTTTCTATCTTTCTTGCTTCATGCTATTTACTTTTGCTTACCTGCCTGGTTAAAGTGTTGAGTTCTCATCTGCAAAAACATATTTTTATTAATATCTCGGGAACCATTAGATATTTTTTCTCAAAATCTTGCTAAAACCTCGACTCATCATATTATAATAATCATTGAAAAACTTGAGGTTTTTTAAATTATAGTTTTGCTGCAATTCGAAATTTTGTTACTTGCCTTTTTTGTGCAACAAACAAGTCGCCATTTTTGTGCGACAAAAGAAAAAATGTAATATCTCTATAACTAATCAAGAAAAAAAATTAGTTTTCTCAATAAAATATCCTTCCATACTCTTCTTTCAATACACAAAAGTATTATTGGCTGTCTTTATCACTTTTTGGGGTATTAATGCTTTATTTCTGGATTGTAATGGGTTGAAACTACTGCAATTTCCAATTTTGAGTTTTTTGTTGAATGTTGTAGGTTTTTGAAAGATTGTATTTTTATAAGCAATTTGAGCAGTTGTCTTGTTTTGGTACCCAGCTTTACTAGGCCTCTTCAATATAGGCCTAGTGCGGACGCGACCAAATGTCGAACTATTTGGGCTACATGAATATTAATTAGCAAGAGATTCAAGTTACGTCATCCTATCGTGCACGTGCTGTCCTACTGAAAGGCTGTAATTACATCACCGCACCGTGCACGTGCAGTTGGATACATTTAAGGGGTGGGGCTAATGGAACAGACCTATTTGAACGTATCTCATCGCATAAGTGGAGAGGGTGTTATATACTGAGCCCGATGCAAAGGAGAGTATTGTTTTGGATGTGCGGCTAATAAATAAATATTCATATTCCATTCATACAAACACTACCTTCTTGACTATATGGGTGATTATGACGTATGAATATATTAAAACTCAAATATCTTCCCGTTGAATAATCAACTCATTTCTGATTTTCTCCTGCAAAAACCTAGAAATTCTTCCGCAAAAACTGAAAAATTCTAAATATGTGATCACTATTTATGTCCGTCTTCCCAGTGTGATGTCAGTAATAGAATTTGATTTCTGACTGTGACGTCAAAAATCATTGTGGTGTCACACTACATATTGCTGAATGAATGATACTTCTAGTACTATCTTAGTACTATCTTGGCTTTTTGATTATAGGCTCAATACTATTCGGTGACACTAGCTACTACTCAACTTTCTTTGTACATGGAATGTAATTACTGTTACTATTTGTGACACTAGTTAACACTACTATACCCAAAGCCATCGTCAAAATGGACTTGAAATGGACTTGAAATCCCTTGATTTTAGAAATACCATGCACTGCCCATCCAATTTAAGTCCCGACTCTGTAAGAACTCGACTTCCGGCAACTAACAATCAAACAATTATGTCCCTTTTATGTCAACATAAGATGTCAGTCCTGTTTGAAAATATTTCTTTGTGTTTTCTTGATCTCAGCAAAGTTTCGCCATTGTTTACCAGTTTGCGCAATGACGTGAAAATGGGTCAGTTTATTCACGGGAGTGACAGCAACAATCTGGAAACTCCACAACGTTGTGGTCCTTCTGACGTCATATGAAGATTCTCCCTTTGCATTTCCATGACGTCATCACTTGGACTCTTCTAAATGTCATTTCACGTTGTCAGGTTTAATATCGGGTAAAAAACTGGAGAAAAAACGCTACAGAAAGCTCACGGATTTGCAATTATAGATATTATGACTGGGAAAGACGATGACATGGATCAGAACTGCAACAGTCAATTGCCGGAAGTCGAGTTTAATTACTGGGGAAACTTCAATATGATGGGCAGTGCATTGTGTTTCTAGAAACAGTGGATTTCAAGTCCATTTTGCCGATGTCTTTGGGTATAGTACCCCAGTAACTTATTGGCTCTACATATCTAGTGACCGGCAACTGTCCGAAACCGGCAGATGAAACTCGAACATTTTTAACTCAGTCAAATATCGAGTAAAACTGTGCTGTACTTATTGCAATTGAGCTGAATATTGTGCCTCACATGTCATCTTGTAATTCCTATTCCTTTCAAAACTTTAAAAGTGTTTATTTGTTTTCACGGCACGAGTGATGTTGTCACTATCAAATGACGTCAGAAATGCTGACGTAACCAACATCACCGTATAATTCAATGGAAATTTGGACAATCGGCAGGTTTCCTGAATGCGTTAATTTCCCGCTAGTACTGTAAATATTGAAAGGATATCATTTTTACTTTACAGGCCTTTACAGTAGACGGTCTTCTGTCGATATGAGCAGTTTTTACAAAGTTTTGAAAGGTTTTGTGAAAATCGGGAGTGAAAAACCTGAAAATGTCCGGATTTGGTTGCCGGTCACTGTACTTAGAATCTGTTGAGAATTACTGGAGCATTGCAATGACTGAGGTAAGAATAATTCTATAAAATGCTGAGTAGAATTGTGAAAACACTACTGTCTTGAGTTGTTCAGATTCGGACGCACTCAGGTGGTTGTGCCAGTTGTGCTTGGTTGAGCTGCATTATTCTCAGTGTAGAAACACTTGTTATATACATACATACACATTGAACATTCATTGTCTGGTCATACTTATTGTCTGGCTGTACTCATTGTCTGATTTTACTCATTGTCTGATTATACTCATTGTCTGATTATACTCATTGTCTGATTATACTCATTGTCTGATTATACTCATTGTCTGATTATACTCATTGTCTGGATGTAGTCAATGTCTGGTTGCATTTCTAAAAATCACTCAAAAATTGCTCATGTTTTTGCAGAACATGACTAAGGAAGTAACCTTTCGTGCTGATGGTGGTGATGGCATGACTACCAAGCTTATGGGGATGAAAAAAGCGGAGTTGGTTGATAGAGTTCTGCAGGGCAAATGTGATATCAAGAACCATGAGGTACTGCTTATTGAGAGAGATGGTAGAGTTGCAGACCTAATGAGAAATCAACCAAGTTGAGGAAACACTATGGATACAGGAAGATACTATGGCATCTAAGACCAAGTTGGTCGAGGCAGCAAGGATATCTGAACTACATATGAAGGATAATCTAAACAATATACATGCAAAAATGGTTGAGGTTCTCAAAACCAAGGATGGAGCCTTGAAAGCGGCAGTTAGAGCAGAACATTTATTAATTGTGAAGAAAAAAATCATTGATCGTTTAATGGTTGATATTAATGGTGGAGGGTATGACATGGATTTACCTTTGGATCACCACAGAGGAACTGGTGCTAATAAGCTGGCACTCTAACCAACTGCACCACGACCCGGACGAGATCCAGCATGAGATTGCAAATGCTATCAAAAGGTCAGAGTCACATTCTGTGATAACCAGTGATCATGGATGGTTTTGGGTTTGTATTAGTTCAGAAATTCGAGGAACTGCCCAAGTATGAACTTATAAATGAAACTGGTTTCCTTAGAAGAAAAAACATCCAGTACCTAACCAAAACCATTGATGAACTAACAACACCTCCTCGAGAAAAGAAGTTCATTCCTCCTGAGACCCCCATCTCAAATGCACAAGAGAATACCTCTTACCTATCACAAAAATCAAATAAAGTCCATAGTAGTAAAAATAAAATTATTGCTTTGCAGATGGCAGCAAAGGCCAGTAAGAAAACCAGGGCAGCACAGAATAAGAATTGGGCTGATGAAGTAGAGCTCAAGAATACACCAGAGAGTGACACCAGTCAGCCGTCATCCCCCTTAAGACTGGTTTTCTCTGACACAGATATGCCAAATGATGAACCAACTACTGGAGCCTAGACTGGTGAGGCCTTTGATGGAATGTCAAAGGCCGACCTCAAAAGGATGCTGATCAGTGAAAAAGAGGTTTCAGAAAAAATCAAGACTGAATTCGAGAATCTGAGGTTGGAGAATGAACAGCATGTTAAGAGAATGGATGAATATAGACAAAATGAGATGGCACTAGAGTCAAAGGTAAAAGAACTAGAGAAACTGAATCATATACAGAGTGTGAAAATTAATGACCAAAGTGTGAAATTGGATGAAAGTGAAAAGAAAATAAATGCTATCCCTATAGGACGTTCATCCCATTCTAAACCAGAACCATTACCAGCTAAAAACAAGGTTCTATATTTGATGGATGAAATGTATGTAGGTATTGATACGGGCCCCAAGTATGTAGATAGAGTGGGTGACTCGAAAAATAAAATGCACAGCATCTATGCACTAAGCGAGTTGCTTAGAGATAGCGATTTCAGAGATGACTTGAGTGATTACGCTGCAATTGTAGTATGCCTTGGCCTACAAGAGATGGTTGATGGGGGAGATGGCACTACGGTACTAGACACCATGATGACACATATGTACGAGATGGAGAAATATGTAACATGTTAACATTTTCATCTGCCAAATTCCTCCTATCTCAATGGAATGCAGTTATCAACTGATCGCATCCCATACAATGTTTAATATTGGTCTAAAAAATGCTAAATGCACTTCCAAGATACTATTCCTACTAAACCCTCCATCAATAACCAAACCATCAGCATCCAAGGTCGTGACGTCAAAGGTAGATCACAACACACTTCTACCGGAGATGTATAACACATGGTGTAACAGTATAAACAGTAGGATCAAGATGACACATGGTCAATTCCAAGTAGATGTAGCCTCCATTGATGAGCCATCTGTCGATGAATCTGATGATGATGATGAATGTACCAATGTGATCGATTTCTCTGACTCAGAGTATCCTGATGAGAAGGTCGAGACTGAAGTACCTACTGATGCTGCCTCTATGCTGATAGGGAGGGGCGGTGAGTCCATTCAAAAAATTGAGACGGACACAAACACTAAAATACGGAAGGTTGAGAGGACTCTGAGAAAGGAGAAAACATCACATATGATCATTAGGGGCACACCCCTCGGAATTGCCAAAGTATTAGTAACCATTAGGGACAAAATTAACAAGTTCGAACTGCAGCGGAAGACCCCATGCCAGCATTTTAAGAAGGGGAACTGCTACAAGGGAAATAGATGCAATTTTTCCCATTCCGAGAGTAACAGACAAAAGCCCACAGCCAGCCCGAAGGCCAACCCAAAGGGTCATAAACGACCCAGAAAAATTTGACATTTGTACAGTGATACCAGACTAAAAGACCATATGAACCTAAAACACATCATCTTAGAATGTCAAAATTGTAACACCTACTGTGAAAGTAAAGTAAAAATAAAAAATATGAAGAGGGTACGATCATACATAACAAATGTAAATAATAATATGACTACAACTGTAAAATGCCATATGTCTTATAAAGAAAGATGTGAAAATAAAGATGCATTAAGAAATGAAGTGTTGTATATTATTGAAAAACTACCATGTGAATGTGCCAATGATCACAAAATAAAAATCAAGACTGAAAATAAAAATATTTATGTAATGCCTTACCCTTTAACCAAAAAACTATGGCCATGTAGTCTGGTCTCACGCAAAAATATTCTGACTGTAAAAAATATAAATTCTATAAAGAAATTAACTTTTGAAATGATTAATTTCAACATATATATAGGCCACGGGCCGTGGCGCAGTTGGTTAGAGCGCCAGCTTATTAGCACCAGTTCCTCTGTGGTGATCTAAAGGTCGTGGGTTCGAATCCCGGCCATGCTGAGATTGAACTCATGATACAATTTCCCACATGAGCTGAGGCCTGTGCCAAAAGGGTTAACCCGTTGTCCTTGTAAATCTGTGACCGGGTGGGTTGTCATATCAAGGACCTGCGACATGACAATTCAGTGAGGCAGCACTATATCTGCTACAAGTAGGTCTCATCACGAAATGACTGAAATAATGTTGAAAGTGATGTAAAGCCCCAAACAAACAAACAAAATCAACATATATAATATTAAAACTACAAATGCATATAATGAAACAAATGTGAATAGACTGGCATTAATCTTAAAGGGGGTTTCCCAAGTGGTCACTCTTAATGGAAAGCGTCTAAATAAAACTACAAGGTCACGTGACACACATGACGCGGCTCATTGGGGGAATACCAGGAACAACTCCGTCAGTAGATCGATTAATACGAGTCTGAAACCAAAAAGACATGGAAAACTAACCCCGCATAGGCAACTGTACAACAACAAAAACATAACACATGCCACTGAACCCTCGATGGGTGCAAGAACATACAATATTGATCGATATAAGAAACGAATCGATCGGAGCTTAGCCACGCCCCCTGAGTCGCTGATTGGCTGCTCGTCGTTATACCAAAGGGAAATCTCTATGGTTGACGTCACGGGGTCGTTGACCGGATTTCCCTATCAAGGACATCTTAATGAAGCGAGACGTAGTTGCCCAACTAATGCATTAATGAACTCTGCAGAGAAGAATAAAGGGAGGCAGATACATGGAAGCGTTTTGAAGAATAGCGTAAAAAATGAAATGATCATTGCTGTCTCAAACGCACAAAGTATTGGAAATAAGATTGACCATATACACCAATATATCTATGAAAATAAAATTGATATCTTTTTTATTACAGAATCATGGATTAATTCTATCTTAAAAAATAATAACCACCCTACTAAGATTACTATAGGATCGGATGATATTTTCAACTCTGAAAGAGTTAAGGATCTTGGGGTAATCTTGGATCAGGAATTATCCATGAAATTACAAATAAGAAAAATATGTAAAAACGGTTATTTCCACGTCAGGAACATAGCCAAAATAAGAAATTGTCTTGATGAAAAAACTGCCAATACACTAGCTCATGCTTTTGTTACTTCCACCCTGGACTATGGAAATTCTCTACTAGCAGGAGTTCCAAAATGCGAGTTAGCTAAACTGCAAAAATTACAAAACGCTGCTGCCAGAGTTGTAGGAAAATTAAAGAAAAGGGACCATATAACACCTAAACTAATGGAACTACACTGGCTGCCTGTGGAGGCGAGAATAAAATTCAAGATGGCATTAATTACATGGAAGATACAAAATGGCCTTGCCCCGAAATATTTATCAAGTATGCTACAGGAAAAAACAGGGGAAAAAAATCTTAGATCATATGAAAATAATGAATATGCCATCCCGAAAACAAATTCAAAAACATACAGGGATAAGGCCTTTTCGGCTTATGCACCGAGAAACTGGAACTCCCTACCCCTAGGTGTGAAAAATTGTAAAACGATTGACTGCTTTAAAAAGAAGCTGAAAACACACCTTTATAGAGAATATTACATACTAAAGCGCCATGAGCAGACTGAGTCTGAAATAGCGCTATAGAAATTTTTTATTATTATTATTATTATTATTAACAGAATAGCAGAAAATTCAGGAATACCTTCCAAGAAGGCTGGTTATGAGGAAGTGATACAGATTCCTCTGGGAATTGTTGGGAGAATCATTGGCAAAATGTGCGCCGCCTTGAGAGCGACTCAGGGGCAAATATAAGTAGATTGACTCCTACAAGAATTAATTTGGGAAGAAGTACTTTGCTTCTATCAAAGGAGAAACAGCCAAAATTGAGACAGCTAAGAATATGATTTGTAAAGAACATTGATGAAATGAACACTGTCTTGAAATGTTTGGCTGGGGTGGCCAACTGCTTCCTTGCGTTTTTGTCGCAACATTTCTACAACATATTAAGACTCTCATACAAATTATAATGACATTATAGCAACTCAGAATAAAATTCCTATGACTCTCGATACCACTTTACTAACTTGCAATGATAATTCTTTAACTCGTGGAGTCATTTCTACTTTTCTTGGTAATATTGCTACAATTTGTAATGACACTTGTGTATCAGCTACTTTTGCATTCTGATCTATCAGTATTATTAAAACCGGCCCCACTTGCACAGTTGGTAGAGTGTAGGATCTGTACCTTTAATGGTGATATAAGTGGAGGACGGGAGGTGGTGGGTTCAACTCCCATTGCCAGCTTTGTAGCTTTCACAATTGTTAAAAGGCTCAAAAGTCGACCTGATGTGGTCATAGTTGCTAAAAAGATCGTAAAAACACCATAAAAATTTCAATCGGAATTACATCGTTATTAAAGACCAATGAAAATAACACATTGTGTATTGACATTATCTGTGTTAAGGATGTTCAACTTGATGAGAAAACCATCAGTTTGCGTGCTCAAAACACTTGCTTCTAATAGCAATCTCATATACACACGCAGATAAATGCTTATATAGACACATGCATGTATGTACATGGGTTTTAAATACACTCACATGAGAGACAACTCCTCACAAATTCTTACCAACTTTGTGTGAAATGAATAAATCATTTCTGCAGTGTTCACAGACTATTTAATGCTTCTTTTTATAATAAAAAAAATTCTCTTTAACTAATCATTATATCCCAGATATGCCAGCCCCTAGAGGTAAGATGAACAATTAAATCATATTTTAGATGATGTTAACTTTGTACCCTTATGTGGTCAGGATTTCAGAATTTATTAAACCATAGATCTCAGGAATCAGGATGAGCAGGAAAAAAATACCCTTCCAATAAATTCTCCTCTTTTGGCCGCAGCTGGTTTGAGCACAAGCGTGGAATGACTGGGAATATCTGCTTCAAGACCTACCTGTAGCTGCTTGTTTGTTTGTTTGGGGGTTTTACATCACTTTCGACATTATTTCAGTCATTTCGTAAAGAGACCTACTTGTAGCAGATATAGTGCCGCCTCACTGAATTTCCATGTCACAGGTTCTTGACATGACAACCCACACAGTCACAGATTTCCAAGGACAACGGGTTAACCCTTTTGCACGGGCCTCAGCTCATGTATGAAATCATGAATTTAATTTAATCTCGGTACAGCCTGGGATCGAACCCATGACCTTTGGATCACCACAGAGGAACTGATGCTAATAAACTGGCACTCTAATTAACGGCGCCAAGGCCTGTGGCCCCCAACTTGTAGCAGATATAACGCTGCTTCCTTCACTGAATTGTCATGTTACTGGTCTTTCTAGTCTGACATTACAACCAGTCACAGACTTATGATTGCAAAGACAACTTTCATTTTAAAGGTATGGACAACAGCTTGTACGAGACTGTATAATAAATTCAATGCTGGCACAGCCTGGGATCGAACCCACGACCTTTTGGGTCTCCACAGAGGAACTGGTGCTGAAAAGCTTGCACCAACTGTGCCAAGCCCCGTGGCCTTATCACTGCTAGAACTGACGACACCCATATCCACTATTATGTATTAGTTGTTAACACACATTACAATCCAATTATGTTGTTCTGCCAGGAATTGATTATTGTAATAGAATCATTGGTGTATGCCTAATTCAGTACATGGATGTTATTACTACTCATACTCTGAAACGAATGTTATTACTACTCATACTCTGAAACAAACTAAAAACTATAGAAATTGCATGCATTATATGTTGTTTGATATTGATGAAATGCAAACCTCAATGTTCATACTTTTTTTATTTGTCATTCTGTGCATGCTGTAATATAATGGGTCTGAATGCTATACTTGGTAACCATTGCTTGACAAAGCATAACTCATATTAACTAATAGTATGTGTCAACACCATTAAACCATTGCCGAAGAAATAAAAGCAACGGTTTGTGCTGCCAATTGTACAATGCGTATGACTGTCAATTATAAGTACAAGACATTTGCGGAGATCGTGAATGGTTAATAATACTATAACAGCAAACAGAGACAAATAAGCTGCAACTATCGGTATCATGAATACTCACAGACTACCAGTCTACGATTATTGGCAATCAAGATTTATCATTTGATATCTAGAATGTCATTCCCACCTTGACGAGTGTTATAAAAATTAAGGACGATTATACAAGGATGAACAAAATAGCACACAAGAGTTTCAGAATATCCTCATAAGATAATCCAGCCATAGATACAACCATGTGGTTATAATCTATTTATTTATATCTATATTTATTTCTTTGTATTAACGACCATTTCAGCATTATTTAGGCTATATCAAACCAAATAGCAGCCTGCTAAATGCCTCAATGCCCTACTCTTCTGCAAGATTGATCTCTCTTTTGCATTAACACATGGACATAACACAAAACATTATTAGGCAGACATGCATAAAACTAGCCAATATAGTTCCCTCGGTATTACAAAACGTTTAAATCATCTCTGTAACGCATACAATTTTGCATTTATACTTATCTATTGTTATCATTATATTGGGTTAAATTATATTTTAAGTGATGCGATAGCCATTAGGTGTTTTTGAATACTTAGGAAAAGTGCTGTGTCGTCAATATTTGTCTATGAATATATTTCTTAAGTAAAATACGTCATCCACTGTGGTCAGAATCAAAACGTTCAACCAGAATGTGCTTAACTAGGATCAGAGAGTGGGTGCAAGAGGTTTTCTAAGAGGTACTTACAATTGTTATTTCGGTGTGATTTGCATGCAATATAAACACCAAGTACCACAGCACAATATGTATCAAATATTGAGGCAAGTAATGATGTAACTCTGCCACTATATGAATCTACCTGTGACTCCACCACTAGATACATCTCCTAGTAACTCTGCCACTTTGTACATCTCCCTGTAACTCTGCCACTAGATACATCTCCCAGTAACTCTGCCACTATATACATCTCCGTGTAACTCCTCCACTATATACATCTCCCTGTAACTCCACCACTAGATACATCTACCTGTGACTCCACCACTAGATACATCTCCCTGTAACTCTGCCACTATATACATCTCCCAGTAACTCTGCCACTAGATACATCTCCCTGTAACTCTGCCACTAGATACATCTCCCTGTAACTCTGCCACTAGATACATCTCCCTGTAACTCTGCCACTAGATACATCTCCCTGTGTCTCCGCCACTAGATACATTACCCAGTAACTCCTCCACTAGATACATCTCCCTGTAACTCTGCCACTTTATACATCTCCCTGTAACTCTGCCACTATATACATCTCCCTGTAACTCTGCCACTATATACATCTCCCTGTAACTCCACCACTAGATACATCTACCTGTGACTCCACCACTAGATACATCTACCTGTGACTCCACCACTAGATACATCTACCTGTGACTCCACCACTAGATACATCTCCTAGTAACTCTGCCACTTTGTACATCTCCCTGTAACTCTGCCACTAGATACATCTCCCAGTAACTCTGCCACTAGATACATCTCCCAGTAACTCCACCACTAGATACATCTCCCTGTAACTCTGCCACTTTGTACATCTCCCTGTAACTCTGCCACTATATACATCTCCCTGTAACTCTGCCACTATATACATCTCCCTGTAACTCCACCACTAGATACATCTACCTGTGACTCCACCACTAGATACATCTCCTAGTAACTCTGCCACTTTGTACATCTCCCAGTAACTCTGCCACTATATACATCTCCCTGTAACTCTGCCACTATATACATCTCCCTGTAACTCCACCACTATATACATCTCCCTGTAACTCCACCACTAGATACATCTACCTGTGACTCCACCACTAGATACATCTCCTAGTAACTCTGCCACTTTGTACATCTCCCAGTAACTCCGCCACTATATACATCTCCCTGTAACTCTGCCATATATACATCACACTGTAACTCTGCCACTATATACATCACACTGTAACTCTGCCACTATATACATCTCCCTGTAACTCTGCCATTATATACATCTCCCAGTAACTCATCCACTATATACATCTCCCTGTAACTCATCCACTATATACATCTCACTGTGTCTCCGCCACTATATACATCTCCCTGTAACTCCACCACTATATACATCTACCTGTAACTCCACCACTAGATACATCTACCTGTGACTCCACCACTAGATACATCTCCCTGTAACTCCACCACTAGATACATCTCCCTGTAACTCTGCCACTATATACATCTCCCAGTAACTCTGCCACTAGATACATCTCCCTGTAACTCTGCCACTATATACATCTCCCAGTAACTCTGCCACTATATACATCTCCCTGTAACTCTGCCACTATATACATCTCCCTGTAACTCCACCACTAGATACATCTACCTGTGACTCCACCACTAGATACATCTCCTAGTAACTCTGCCACTTTGTACATCTCCCAGTAACTCCGCCACTATATACATCTCCCTGTAACTCTGCCATATATACATCACACTGTAACTCTGCCACTATATACATCACACTGTAACTCTGCCACTATATACATCTCCCTGTAACTCTGCCATTATATACATCTCCGAGTAACTCTGCCACTATATACATCTCACTGTGTCTCCGCCACTATATACATCTCCCTGTAACTCTGCCACTAGATACATCTCCCAGTAACTCTGCCACTATATACATCTCCCTGTAACTCCACCACTAGATACATCTACCTGTGACTCCACCACTAGATACATCTCCTAGTAACTCTGCCACTTTGTACATCTCCCTGTAACTCTGCCACTTTGTACATCTCCCAGTAACTCTGCCACTATATACATCTCCGTGTAACTCCTCCACTATATACATCTCCCTATAACTCCGCCACTATATACATCTCCCTGTAACTCCACCACTAGATACATCTACCTGTGACTCCACCACTAGATACATCTCCCTGTAACTCTGCCACTTTGTACATCTCCCTGTAACTCCACCACTAGATACATCTCCCTGTAACTCCACCACTAGATACATCTCCCTGTAACTCTGCCACTTTGTACATCTCCCTGTAACTCTGCCACTTTGTACATCTCCCTGTAACTCCGCCACTATATACATCTCCCTGTAACTCCGCCACTATATACATCTCCCAGTAACTCTGCCACTATATACATCTCCCAGTAACTCTGCCACTATATACATCTCCCAGTAACTCTGCCACTATATACATCTCCCTGTAACTCTGCCACTATATACATCTCCCTGTAACTCCACCACTAGATACATCTCCCAGTAACTTTGCCACTAGATACATCTTCCAGTAACTCTGCCAATAGATACATCTCCCTGTAACTCTGCCACTAGATACATCTCCCAGTAACTCTGCCACTAGATACATCTCCCAGTAACTCCACCACTAGATACATCTACCTGTGACTCCACCACTATATACATCTCCTAGTAACTCTGCCACTTTGTACATCTCCCTGTAACTCTGCCACTTTGTACATCTCCCAGTAACTCTGCCACTATATACATCTCCGTGTAACTCCTCCACTATATACATCTCCCTATAACTCCGCCACTATATACATCTCCCTGTAACTCCACCACTAGATACATCTACCTGTGACTCCACCACTAGATACATCTACCTGTGACTCCACCACTAGATACATCTCCTAGTAACTCTGCCACTTTGTACATCTCCCTGTAACTCTGCCACTTTATACATCTCCCTGTAACTCTGCCACTATATACATCTCCCTGTAACTCTGCCACTATATACATCTCCCTGTAACTCCACCACTAGATACATCTACCTGTGACTCCACCACTATATACATCTCCCTGTAACTCTGCCACTATATACATCACACTGTAACTCTGCCACTATATACATCTCCCTGTAACTCCGCCACTAGATACATCTCCCTGTAACTCCGCCACTAGATACATCTCCCTGTAACTCTGCCACTATATACATCTCCGTGTAACTCCTCCACTAGATACATCACCCTGTAACTCTGCCACTAGATACATCTCCCTGTAACTCCACCACTAGATACATCTCCCTGAAACTCCACCACTATATACATCTCCCTGTAACTCCGCCACTATATACATCTCCCTGTAACTCTGCCACTATATACATCTCCCTGTAACTCTGCCACTAGATACATCTCCCAGTAACTCCGCCACTATATACATCTCCCTGTAACTCTGCCACTATATACATCTCCCAGTAACTCTGCCACTATATACATCTCCCTGTAACTCCACCACTAGATACATCTCCCAGTAACTCCGCCACTATATACATCTCCCTGTAACTCTGCCACTATATACATCTCCCTGTAACTCTGCCACTATATACATCTCCCTGTAACTCTGCCACTATATACATCTCCCTGTAACTCTGCCACTAGATACATCTCCGTGTAACTCCACCACTATATACATCTCCCTGTAACTCTGCCACTATATACATCTCCCTGTAACTCTGCCACTATATACATCTCCCTGTAACTCCACCACTATATACATCTCCCTGTAACTCTGCCACTATATACATCTCCCTGTAACTCTGCCACTATATACATCTCCCTGTAACTCCACCACTAGATACATCTCCCTGTAACTCCACCACTATATACATCTCCCTGTAACTCTGCCACTATATACATCTCCCTGTAACTCTGCCACTATATACATCTCCCTGTAACTCCACCACTAGATACATCTCCCAGTAACTCCGCCACTATATACATCTCCCTGTAACTCTGCCACTATATACATCTCCCAGTAACTCTGCCACTATATACATCTCCCTGTAACTCTGCCACTATATACATCTCCCTGTAACTCTGCCACTAGATACATCTCCCAGTAACTCTGCCACTATATAAATCTCCGTGTAACTCCTTCACTATATACATCTCCCTGTAACTCCACCACTAGATACATCACCCTGTAACTCTGCCACTAGATACATCTCCCTGTAACTCCACCACTAGATACATCTCCCTGTAACTCCACCACTAGATACATCTCCCTGTAACTCCACCACTATATACATCTCCCTGTAACTCTGCCACTTTGTACATCTCCCTGTAACTCCACCACTAGATACATCTCCCTGTAACTCCACCACTATATACATCTCCCTGTAACTCCACCACTAGATACATCACCCTGTAACTCTGCCACTAGATACATCTCCCTGTAACTCTGCCACTTTGTACATCTCCCTGTAACTCCGCCACTATATACATCTCCCTGTAACTCCACCACTAGATACATCACCCTGTAACTCTGCCACTAGATACATCTCCCAGTAACTCTGCCACTAGATACATCTCCCTGTAACTCCACCACTAGATACATCTCCCTGAAACTCCACCACTATATACATCTCCCTGTAACTCCACCACTAGATACATTACCCTGTAACGCTGCCACTATATACATCACCCTGTAACTCTGCCACTAGATACATCTCCCAGTAACTCTGCCACTATATACATCTCCCTGTAACTCTGCCACTATATACATCTAATAATAAAAATAATAATAAAATTTATATAGCGCTGATAGCAGATAAATCTGTTCATAGCGCTTAACTCCACCACGAGATACATCACCCTGTAACTCTGCCACTGTAACTGTAACTGCACTGTAGACACTTATACACATACACAGATGACGTTTAAAGCATGGAGTGTAATTATATTAGGACGTATCATGACATCATTAATGCCTCTTTATATAAATGCATCTTGTGCCACAACTCTAATCTGTGTACATTTGATATCATATAAACTCAGCCTCAGACACATATGTTCAGAGGTCTTAGGATATAAACATATATATCATAATTTTCTTTTCAGCACATGCTCCCATCGTTGAGTCAAGTGGTATGTCTATTTTATCAAGAGATATTTGGTGTACCATTAAGTAAAAATCGATGCATAACTCTTATACTCTTTGTAGACGTCCTCACTTGAATATCTGACAAAAGACAAGAAATGAATAATGTTGTGTTTTGTATCAGGCGGATTGGCTTTTGGGTCACATATCATTATTTGTCTCTGTCTCAGACCAGATATATCTTTTGTGTAAAAAAAAACTTGGAAGTTTGTTTTTATCCGGCCATAGTATGCAATATAAACATTAAGAGCTTTATATAATTACACCCTTAAGAACAGTATAATATAAGCAATGAACGTTTTATACAATATAAATCTAAAAAACTTTATACAATATAAGCAATAAAAGTTTTATACAATATTAAGTTTTATACAATATTAATCTAAAGAGCTTTAAACAATATAAACATTAAGAGTTTTATACAATATAAATCTAAAGAGCTTTATACAATAAAAATATCTAATTTTATACAATATAATCCTTAAGCACTTTATACGGTATAATCCAAAAGGACCAGATACAATATTAACCTATACAATATACCCCTAAAACCTCATACAATACAAATCCAAAACGCTTTACACAATATAAACCTTAAAAGATTTATACGATATAAATCTTAAAAGCTTTATGCAATATTAACCTTGAGAGCTCTGTACAATATAAGCATTAACACCTATATGAAATATAAAACTTAAAAGCTTCATACAATTTCAACCTTAAATGCTTTTTACAATAAAAGCCTTAAGAGCTTTATACAATAAAGCCTTAAGATTTCTATACAATATAAACATTAAAAGCTTTGTACAATATTAATCTTAAAAGCTTTATATAATATAAACATTAAAGGTTTTATACAATATAAATCTTTAGAGCTTTATACAACATATACCTTAAGAAACTCATACAATATAAACTTTAAAAGCTTTACACAATTTTAACCTAAAAAGCTTAATACAATATAAACTTTGAAGCGCTTTATACAATACAAACCGGAGGAACCTCATACAATATAAAACTTTTAATAAGTTTTATTCATTTAATAATATCTTTTCCAAAATGGATGATGAAATCAGATAAAATTGGTTCGTCGTAAACTCTTCCTGAACACAAGTTTTCATATTTCAACATGTATATATTGAATTCTATCATGTAAAAAAATGCGTTATATCAAAGCGCAATGACAACATATTCATTGACAATCAAAAAATGGTGGCTTAAAGGCATATCAATCGTTTAGGTCATTCAGTGCCTAAAAATGGTTTAACCATAAACCTATTCATTTACAACAGAAAAAGATCACATTCATAAAACGATACTGGAGCACAAACCTGATAATATATGAATGCATAATTTGTCTTGCTGCATCTTAGATTACATTTGTTTGTCTGGTATATAATATTTTGGGTTCCGCCCATTGGGTCTAGTTATAATAGGTGTACTTGTTTTGAGTGTGTGACTGGGTGGGATATCAAATAAGAGCGGACAATATGATAAAGGCACCATTTATGCAGCAGAGGTTAAGGTACCATTAGTTCTGTAAGTGATCATTCATTTATAACATATCTGAATTGAATCCTACATAAAAAAAATCATTTATATATGTATATATGGGGATACATGCAACTGAATTGGGAATGAATGGATAAATACAATTTTTTTTGCAGATAAAAAAAAATAATCATGATTTATATGTAGAAATAATTGATACATTATTCTCGGTTATATATTTGTCTTCTTCGGTGAACTAGATTGTCATATCAAATATCTGGACATCATGGACACATTTGGAAGTACTGTTTTCCCTTCATCTGTAAATATCACAAGTTCTCTACCTGGAGGATTAATGACTTTTTATGACAATAGAACAACACTATGGAATAACAACATTTTACATCCAAGCAATGCTCCTGGAATTAACTGGGACAAACTCCTGGACGTGATGCAAGATAATTTGTGGACTCTTCCTCTGTTTGTGGCCATCATGGTTGTAACTTGTTTAATGAACATCTTAGTTATGATCTTAACAAGAAAGAACAAACGGTTAAACACCATCACTAATATGTACGTGTTTTCTCTGGCCGTGGCAGATTTTGTGGTTGGTTCACTGGTTATGCTTGGCATGTTAGTGGTGACTTTGTTCAAGACCTGGCCATTTGGTGCTGTCCTTTGTATATCTTGGGTGTCTATTGATTTCTCATGTTGCACTGTGTCCATGCTACACCTCTGCATCCTGGCTTATGACAGGTACAGAGCTACCGTCGACCCTCTGGCGATGTTCACCTCAGATCGAGGCAGAACTGAGGCGGTGGTGCGTTGTCTGTGTGCTTGGGGTTTGGGGATCATCGCCTGGGCGCCCCCTGCCGTGTATTATGTTTACAAAATGATGCAAACCAACCAGTTTGATTGTTATTATAAACCTGATGAGATATACATAGTTTTGCAGGCCTGCATTGTCTATGGTGGTCCTGTAATCATCATGAGCGCCCTCTATATGTGGACTCTGAGGCATATGTACAACTGGAATTTCTTTGGACACAAAAATGATTCAATTTCCACAGACACAGTGGATACAGCCATGACAGTAGCTGAATGTACAGCATCTGGCAAAGTTGTATCAGTCCATGTTTCAAACAGTTCTGCTTCCTTACATTCCATCAACTCTGAATTTGAAACACAAAGTGACCAACAAAACAGAATGATGGCGGTACAGAGGGAGAGCCATGCCAGGGCAATCCGTACTTTAGGGGTTGTCATAGCAACCTTTCTGGCATGTTGGGTACCATTTTGCTTTGCATGGCCCATCAATCGTTATTGTTTCTGTATACCGGACATTGTATATGAGGTAGAGTATATCTTATCTTACTGATAACAAAATGATGGGGAGAATTATCTAATCTAATGTGTATTTCCGAATTGTGTTCAAGATTATAATAAATCTGATACCATCGTATGGTAGGTATATCTAGCAGTGTATAAACACTAGGTATGGTGGGTATATCTAGCAGTGTATAAACACTAGGTATGGTGGGTATATCTAGCAGTGTATAAACACTGGGTATGGTAGGTATATCTAGCAGTGTATAAACACTAGGTATGGTGGGTATATCTAGCAGTGTATAAATACTAGGTATGTTGGGTATATCTAGTAGAGTATAAATACTAGGTATGGTTGGTATATCTAGCAGTGTATAAATACTAGGTATGGTAGGTATATCTAGCAGTGTATAAACACTAGGTTTGGTAGGTATATCTAGTAGAGTATCAGCACTAGGTATATATATATATATATACCAGTGTATAAACACTAGGTATGGTAGGTATATCTAGCAGTGTATAAACACTAGGTATGGTAGGTATATCTAGCAGTGTATAAACACTAGGTATGTTGGGTATATATAGCAGTGTATAAACACTAGATATGTTGGGTATATCTAGTAGAGTATGAGCACTAGGTATATATAGCAGTGTATAAACACGAGGTATGGTAGGTATATCTAGTAGAGTATAACACTAGGTATGTTGGGTATATATAGCAGTGTATAAACACTAGATATGTTGGGTATATCTAGTAGAGTATGAGCACTAGGTATATATAGCAGTGTATAAACACTAGGTATGGTAGGTATATCTAGCAGTGTATAACACTAGGTATGTTGGGTATATATAGCAGTGTATAAACACTAGATATGTTGGGTATATCTAGTAGAGTATGAGCACTAGGTATATATAGCAGTGTATAAACACGAGGTATGGTAGGTATATCTAGTAGAGTATGAGCACTAGGTATATATAGCAGTGTATAAACACTAGGTATGGTAGGTATATCTAGTAGAGTATGAGCACTAGGTATATATAGCAGTGTATAAACACTAGGTATGGTAGGTATATATAGCAGTGTATAAACACTAGGTATGGTAGGTATATCTAGTAGAGTATGAGCACTAGGTATGGTAGGTATATCTAGCAATGTATGAATATCAGACATGGTAGATATATGCATGGTAGTCATATTGTACTGTTGAAGTATATAGGACAGTAACTCTTAAATTATATATTTTGTCAAATAATCTAACGTCTTACAAGAGTCAGAAGAGTAAATATTTTTTTCTTATTTCCAAAAGTCATCTCAAACCTTATTATACAATGACATTTTACTGTAAACAGACACTGAGTTTTTTTCTCCAAACACTGAGATACCTGAGCTAAATAATGTGTGCGAGAGGTCTAGACAATTGTTATCTATTGAAGTAACTTTTATGAGAACAATAACATCATGATAACTAAAACTGTATAACTAAAACAAACTGAAAAGAAATAACAATTGAATCATGATCATTGTGTATCTTATAGCATTAAACTGATAGTTAGAAAAGGAGTTTTAAACTTCTTTTCTCGTCACACTGACCATGATCTACTTGCCAGTATTTAAGAAAATCAATATAGTACAACTGTACAATAAATCATAACTTTTCAGTTTGCCGTCTTTATGAGATCTATATATTTTACAGGTGACCTACTGGCTGACATATCTAAACTCAACAGTGAACCCGATGTTATACTTTATATGCAACAAAGACTTCCGGGACGCCCTGAGGGAACTCTTTTGTGGAGAAAATCAGAATGCTTGAGAAGGCAAAAGCAACTCATGATCATTCCTATCTGTTGTAATACATTTGCAATCTGCATTTCACAAATCATAATTCAGTTGTACTGTTAGTTTTGGTCTCATATGATAAGCCTCTATTAGAAATAAGATATTTGATAATAAGTCATTGAAAGAAAGTGTACAATGTCAATGTGGGTCAAGTTTGGATGGAGAATGTACTGTGTATAGATTAGCGGTGATCAATTCAGAAGTAGCAAATCCAACATTTCAAATGGTTATGCATCGCATTTGGATAGAGCGCCAGCTTACTAGCACCAGTTCCTCTGTGGTGATCCAAAGGTTGTGGGTTCGATCCCCGGCTCACCGAGATTGAAATTAAGATACAATTTCCCATATGAACTGAGGCCCATGCCTAATGGGTTAACCTGTTGTCCTTGATAATCTGTGACCGGTTGGATTGTCATGTCAAGGAACTGCGACATGACAATTCAGTGAGGCAGCACTATATCTGCTTCAAGTAGGTCTCATCACGAAATGACTGAAATAATGTTGAAAGTGATGTAAAATCCTAAACAAGCAAACAATCAAAAGGTGACAAATAGATTGTACTCATACTCTCCATTACATTGGTAGTAATGATAGCCGTTCAATCCCTGCCGTCATTGCCCGGTTTCACATGGTTTGAAAACTGGACCACCATGTCCAGTCATGCTTGTGAATCATGCCCACGAAATATACAATCAGAATTGACCATCCTCATGTCGCGACCTGCAATAATTGGCTCACCAAGACGTTAACCAATAAGAATCTGCACAAATCTTGGTCTGCACTATATTGGATGCCATCACTGTCAAATCCAATCTGTAAACATGCCCACGCTGCATGGCAACAGATCACGTTAGGCAAGCTGACTGCCCGTTTCCCAGGATCCAATAAGACGTGCCCACCTCAGAATGAGACCATCAAATGCATCTACAAGGGTCGCCACTGCCGGCATGTTTGCAGGTAATGCAGGGGGTCCCATTCGACACTTGTATTAAACAAGGCAAGTGTGCCATAGGGGGAGTTAAGCACTTTTCTCAAACCTGAATTTTTGCATGATTGGCTGCAGGATTATCGTGTTCAGCAATTGGCTAAAGACTTGTATGATAGGGCCTGCATCCACAGAGGTTTCTTAGGGGAAGATATGCACATAACACTGGCGTTAGTAAGTTTGTTAACAGTAACTTACACTGAAAACAAATGTAGTCAAAGGGTAGTCAGAATGACTACTATATAGTGTTATTGACCAGGATGTAATCATTGGCTAGTCAGTGTGATTACTAGGTAATAATCAGATAGTCATCATGATTACTGCCCACTAGGAACTTCCCTCTGCCATTTTCGAACTGCCATTTTGGAAGGAAAGCAAGCTGTCCAACAAAATTGCTTTAAATCTCGGTAAGTACAAGTCTAGTTTAGAGGAGGGTTTGTTATTGCACAGCTCGACCGAGTACAACTTTTGTACACAAACAATGTCACATGATCACAAAGTGTGATAAATATGGTTGGTAAAAAGTTGTATTTAATGATTTGTATTTGTTGAATGGCTTTCATTGTATGTTTTAGGTGCCAAGATGAATGAAAAAATGAGTTGTGAGATATCTGAAAAATGATTCTGCAAGATGGCTTAGACTAGAGAAAGACATGAACAGGGAACATTATGATCTCTCTGAATTACAATGTTTGATCAGTAACTCTCTGTTTGACCAAGTTAGCCTTTGTACTTGTGCACATTTAATGAGATATTATACAATGTCTATATAAGAGCTGTACCAAAGATAAATAATGTTTTCAGCAAATTAGTCCTTTAATTATTGTTTTTAAAAGTGATAGATAATCAAGATTGTGATTGTGAGGGAAATGACATTCTCAGCTGTGCAGTAGATGCACATATGTTGGTATAAAGTTGTATTAGCAGTTTGTTTTGTTCATTGACTTTCATTGTATGCTAAAAGTGCGATGATGTATATATAAAATGACTGTTCGATGTCTGACACTAGAGAAATACATGAATAACATTAACATTATTTTGTCTTTGAATCAAAATGGTCGATAAGCACTTTTCTGTTTGACAAGGTTCAGCCTCTGTACTTGTTCACATTTAATGAGATATTATGCATTGTATAATGATCTATAATGTCTATATGAGAACTTGGCAAAAAATAAATAATATTTTAAGTAAATTTGTCCTTTGTTTTTGAAGGTGACAGATGATCAAGATTAGAATTGTGGCGACTATAAAAGATCGGTCAAGCTGACTAAATACCACCTACTGGCCTGGTATTGTGACCAATGTACATGTACTCATACATTTGATATGTACTCAACAAGACAGAAAATGGTCGATCATTTTACGTATTGGAATGGTGGCTTCTTTAAAGTAGTCATCCTGACCACATGATCATCATTCTGACTACTACTGTCATGTAGTCATAATGACAACCTTTTGATCATATATGTAGTCATAATGACAACCATCTAGTCATCACAAAAAATATTCACCTAGCATATGACTACCTAAAGTAATCAAAATGACTACTAGGTAATCATACGGACCATTAAGTAATTATAATAACCACTAGGCATTAAGTTTGGTCATGATTACTAGGTAGTCGGTTTTGACACCATAATGACTACCTCTAATGTAGTCAGAATGACTACATTTCATTTAGAGTGTAGCAATAGGCAGAGTTGAAGGTCCATATAAGGATCTCCCACCTAACTTCAGGGCATCCCCCATTAGATGCCTTCACAAGAGAGGACAAGGCTAAGGTCCGTGTAATTTACGACCTTTCCTGGCCGCCGGATATTCCATTTACGATGGCATTAATGGCGACTTGTATTCATTAAATTACACCACTGTAGATGACGCTGTTCACAGGATCCAAAAGTATAAGGACCCATGGCAAACAAAAATGGATTTGGCTAACGCCTTTCAAAGTGCCACCTATTGGCAAAAAACTGTGGGCCTAGCAAAGGTCATCAATTTTCTTGGTATTGTAATTGTGCAAAAAAAGCTAAACAAATCTCTTTGGGAAGAATGAATGAAATCCTTAATGACTTGGAACAATTGAACAATGTTCGCTATGCCACCAAGCGGGAACTTTTGTCAATATCAGGGAAGCTAACATTTTGTTCCAGCGTTGTATCAGGGGTATCCGTTTTCACCAGAAAGCTGATACACTTGGCAAAGGCTTAATCCCTTCATCACAGGATCAGATTCTAATGTTACACAGGATAAATTAAAAGGATTTCTCATGTATTGTTATCTTAATCATGTTATAAATGTTATAAAAGTAATTTAAGTAATTGCAATAATTGCATGTACCAATTAGCAATTTAGCCCATATGAATGTTTGTAATAATTCACCCTACAACTATCCGCCAGATGGCACGGCGGCAGCATTGTACTGTGTGTGGGTAAAAGAAACTGGTCAAAAAAGTATTAAAAATATTGTTTTTCTGCATACCCTTACAAACACCATGGGGTGCTACTGCTAATTTTGATTGCGACCTGCATCTTCTCCCTGGTTTAAAAAACACAAGCTTTCCTAAAGGTCACCAAATCTGCTAAATCCTTAACAGTGCCTCAAGAAACCTCACTGTCCTCAGTTATTTTTCTATGCTTTACAAAGATCTGGACCATTTTGATAATCATCGACTTTGTTTATATATGAATGAAACTGAGTGATCAAAAACAGCAGTTCAAACCAAAGAAAGTCTTTCCAAAAGGTCAAATGCATCCTTTTTGCAACAAGGCAGTAAATTCGGATCTCAAAGCCATTTGGGGAGCTTCTTCCACCTTTGCCGAATTTTAAGCACTGTTTTCCCCAAGCACTTGTTTACCCTCTGACTGGCTACTCCGACAGGATTTATGAATTAAATTTTATCTATTAAAGTTAATAAGAGAAAGATTCCATGTGCTAAAAATCTATTTTTAAAAGTTTGTCATATTGTACTATGTCATCTTGGATTCCAAGGACTAAAAGTGATCAGAGAAAATAATATAGAACTCTACTTTGCCTGATTATTCTTCTTTTTCACAGCCTTTTGATTAGCTTTTTGTGATCTCCAACAAGCCTCTACAATTTAGTCTCAAGTCAAGCTGGTCACATTTTCAAAGACTCATTTTGCCCATAAAAAATGTTGAACACATGGAAATCAGAAAAAATCAGAGCAATTGAAAAACTGACATTTGTCACACAGTTAGCATTTAAGGGTATAGAAATGTGGTTTATGAATATGACAGGTTTTATGTAAGCTTTGGTCATAGGAATAACTGGATTATTTTACTTTTAGTACTGCTTCTTAGAGCTTTGGGTGAAATTTTATGCTTTCAGTTATAAATTCATAAAAAGAGTTTTAAGTGTTTGTAACTTTAAGTGTGGGGGACTTGCTTTTGCTATGGTCCGGTGCACCTATTTTTTCCATTTGGAATGATGTTTGTGCGATGTGGTTTTGTGAAGAATAAAGTGGCATAGTTGTTTGGCAGTTACCAGACAGCAAATTTAAGAAATTGTTGTTGATGGACAAATATAGTAGTTAAGAATGAAATAGAATAACTTTTTTATACATCAATGTTAACATTATTTCAGTCATTTCGTGATGAGTCCTACTTGTATTAGATATAGTGCTGCCTCACTGAACTGACGTGTCACAGGTCCTTGACATGACAACCCACCTGGTTGCAGATATAAAAGGGGGCCTCAGCTCATATGGGAAATTGTATTGCGAGTTCAATTTCGGCACGGCCGGGGATTGGACCCACAACCTTTGGATCACCACAGAGGAACTGGTGCTAATAAGCTGGTGCTCTAACCAAATGCACCACGGCCTGTGGCCCCTATGACTATGTTGGCTCATTTTGTATAATAAATACCTGATGCTCAGATTAAATACCTGATGCAAGCTTGACTGAGTTGCAGCCCCCTTTCATAAGAAAAGGTGGACCCTCATCGCATAGCATAGAAAAGGTTCAGAAGGGTGGCAACAGTCGAGCTCAAGCCTACTTCTCAAGAACCCCAACTCGGTGAAGGAACCTGGCATATATTTTTGTATCACAGGAAATTTCTTAAATCATTAAATAGTTGTATATCAAATTCCATAGATGCAAACCTTTATTTTATCTTTCTAGCATTTACCAATACATTTTATTTGGAAAACATATGAAATGGTTTATCCCATGATGTATGAAATTGATCATTATCAGATATAAATTCACATCCTCATCTCAACACATGTGGCACCAGGATTGACAGCCAAACCATTAACTGGTTCATGAGGAATTTCACATAATCAACACATACTCTTGAATTATCCTATGCATCATATTATATACATGCCAGGCCTTGACATTAACATTTGTGATCCACTTGCCCACTCTTATTTTAGTTCCTTGTCTACTCATGGATATAAAAACAATATGAATAGGGCCTTTTCTAACTCAGGAGTTCATTTTTAAAGTAGGAAGACTTTGAGCTTGTGAGTAAAAATGTCACCCTGACTTGTCAATCTTGTAAGAATATAACCTACAATTATCACTTTATAAGATCAAGTAATGTCAAGTGATACTGATGGATATACCCCACTGTTACTAAGCATACCTATAATCAACTGTGCATGTTTCCTGGATAATATAATGATTGACATTTGACAAAGACCAAAATGTGCGAAATTTATAAGCTCTACCTCTTGATACAGTGCTCAGTGTGAAATACCATCTTGAGGAATATATATATTTAGCAGCATGCCATAACTTTATCTTGGTCAGGGTTTGGGAGGCAGGGGTAATACCAGGGGCAACGGAGCTTGGACACAAAGTTATCTCTAATCAGGTGTCATCCCTGTGATGTGGTCAGCAGCTCTCTCTGTTCTCTGTGGGGTACTTTGATTGGGGACAGATTACAGCACTTTACCACCGGGCATTTGGAACAGAGGTGTCCAGTTGCCCGGACTTGCCCGACAGGTGTGAAGTATACCAAGCGGGCAACTGGCTAATGTCGAGGCCTGCATGCAAATGAAAGAAAACCATACCAGCGAACCTTTTATGACTCGCATGCAAGACAATATCAGCCATTTTTGCAATAAGACTGCCAAAAGGGTGGAGATATCTTACTCAGGGTTTACTAATAGCATTTTACCCTTTTTATTGTGGAATGTATGAAGATTATTAAGTCTGAATACTCTTTTAGACAAATGCCATTCTTCCTGACCCTTTGTCACTGTAAAATATGAAATATATATATCCACATATATAAAACAATAAACATATTTGTTATTGAAGTACAAACATTTAATAATCTGTAGTAAAAACAAAATATACATACAGTGAAGGTCCAAATCACAGATATTTTCGAAAAGCACCACATCAAATCATTACTGTTCCATTCCTTATTTGAAAATGTAAAACCCTAAAATTACATGGACTCAATGCTACTTTTTCTGAGATAAATATTATATCAGGGGCCTCAACTGTGTGTAGAAGTTTAAATGTCTTGGTCCTGGTGCGAAATAAGGAAGAGAGACAATGGGACACCAGACATTTTTTCCTGACCTTTCAGTAGCTAATCCTGAATTTAGCTACTAATCATAGCCTAATATATTTTCTCTGTAAAAAGCGCAATGGGCAAATTTAATTTGGTATATGTGACCAATAGTTTATTATAATTGTATTTTTTTAATTTTTTTATCATTGTTCTGGAAATTTGAAATTACTCAAGAATAAACTTGACCACTCAACATAGCATGACCTGAATGTATTATTTTTTATCAAGTAAAAGATCATATATATTAGCAAGACACATTAAAATAATCACTATTTTTAAGTCCTTGAGAAAAGGAACTACTTTCGTTAGAGCCAATCTTTTTTGAGTGTGTAAGCATTGCATTCAATTTCATACATATCCCCATTATAGTTAACTTATTGCCAGATAATATAATTAACAATTTGCAATTCTGATTACCATTTCAGGCCCATTCACAGCTTTCTTCCTTAAGACTGAGATTGGTTCAATCATCCACATACACACAGTACATCAACACACACAAGCAGAATAGCTGCTCAGAACATCCTCACACAAGTAGAATGGCTTGCCAGAATTCAAACAAGTAGAATGGCTTGCCAGAATTCAAACAAGCAGAATAGCTGCTCAGAACATCCTCACACAAGCAGAATGGCTTGCCAGAATTCAAACAAGCAGAATGGCTTGCCAGAACATACTCACACAAGCAGAATAGCTGCTCAGAACATCCTCACACAAGTAGAATGGCTTGCCAGAATTCAAACAAGCAGAATGGCTTATTTGAACATACACAAGCAGAATGGTTGGTCAGAACATATTCACACAAGCAGAATGGCTTGCCAGAACATATTCACACAAGCAGAACGGCTTGTCAGAACATACACAAGCAGAATGGTTGGTCAGAACATATTCACACAAGCAGAACGGCTTGCCAGAACATATTCACACAATCAGAACGGCTTGTCAGAACATACACAAGCAGAATGGTTGGTCAGAACATACTCACACAAGCAGAACGGCTTGTCAGAAAATACTCACACAATCAGAATGGTTTGTCAGAAAATACTCACACAAGTAGAATGACTGGTCAAGACTTAAAACCAATGGGAAGGCATTCAGCCTAATCATAGCCATGCTTCCAATGCTGCATACCAGACACTAATCATGATTTGGATTGGAGACGAGTCTAGATGTAGTGTAGCAGTTCATATTTATTTTGGTATCAAATGAAAATTGATTTACTCTGGAGTCCACTGTGGTGTAATTTGGTTAAGCACACCATCCACTACTAGTTTCTGAACAAATATTCCTTCAATCATCCATATACACACAGTACATCAACACACACAAGCAGAATAGCTGCTCAGAACATCCTCGCACAAGTAGAATGGCTTGCCAGAATTCAAACAAGTAGAATGGCTTGCCAGAATTCAAACAAGCAGAATAGCTGCTCAGAACATCCTCACACGAGTAGAATGGCTTGCCAGAATTCAAACAAGCAGAATGGCTTGCCAGAACATATTCACACAAGCAGAACGGCTTGTCAGAACATACACAAGCAGAATGGTTGGTCAGAACATCCTCACACAAGCAGAACGGCTTGTCAGAACATACACAAGCAGAATGGTTGGTCAGAAAATACTCACACAACCAGAACGGCTTGTCTGAAAATACTCACAAAATCAGAATGGCTTGTCAGAAAATACTCACACAAGTAGAATGACTGGTCAGAAAATACTCACACAAGCAGAATGGCTTGTCAGAACATAGACAAGCAGAATGGCTTGTCAGAAAATACTCACACAAGTAGAATGACTGGTCAAGAACCAATGGGAAGGCATTCAGCCTAACCATAGCCATGCTTCCAATGCTGCATACCAGACACTAATCATGATTTGGATTGGAGACGAGTCTAGATATAGTGTAACAGTTCATATTTATTTTGGTATCAAATGAAAATTGATTTACTCTGGAGTCCACTGTGGTGTAATTTGGTTAAGCACACCATCCACTACTAGTTTCTGAACAAATATTCCTTATATTCATATTTTAACCCTGTGGTTATTGATATTATTAAAAATATGTGTTATATATATATATATATATATATATATACACAGAGCTGTATACTTTCTACATATTTACATTCTAAAATTGTCCAGACATTTATTCAAGATCGGGATCTATTTTTGGTTATGTTACCATTACCATAACTGTCTGTCATTCGAAAGTATTTGTTCTCGAACATATTACTGTTCATATCCTTCACAAGAATGACAATCAAAATATCAGGCCAGACATAAAAACTTGTTTTACACCCCTGCTTTGTTTAAATTTTGGGTAAAAAAATAAATGTTCCTTAATGTCACTTCCAAGAAAGTGTGGATTAGGTTCTTGATTTTCCCTGTAAAATGTATTATTATCAAACACAAGACTGACCCTTCTCCCAATGACTTTATGTTACAAAAACAGTTGTTCTAAACATTTTCCCCCACCAATTATGAAAATGATGCGAAACACAACCCTTTTTTCCATGCCTGATTCTTCAGGTTTTTTCCTTCACATTTTTTGTTGGATCAAATTGTTGCAATGTTAAGATGTACAATGACATTAATATCCTACATTTAGTTTTAGTCTCAAAACACAAAGACTTGTGAGAAGTTAGCATCTCAATTTCACCTCAGCTTGTTGAAGAAAAAGGGAAATATTTCAAACTTCCATTTGATGAGTTTTACAAACTAATGAATCAAGTTAGTTGATCTATTAATCTTCATCTCAACACCAAATAATCCAGAGTTAATCCAAACTGATTCAATTTGACCTTATTCAAAGCAATTTGTCAAGGATATTGTTTTAAAAAAACTTCTTTCTGGACAACTTCTCAAAGTGGTTAACACATTTTTTTTTAAATGCACAGAATGGAATTATTTTAAACAAATTGTTATCATGACCCCGGTATAATATTGACCATTTGTTTGTGATTAAGTCTCATAATATCCGGGGAAGAAGAAGACTTTCTTCCTGAGAGTGTGTCGCACCTCACTGATCTGCAGGTATCCTTTATATCTCACATGCCGGTCACTGATACGGCTATTGATCTGAAGAGAAAGAATAATCATCGTTAAATAAAAGGCTTGATTTAAGACAATGATTGATAATCATATTGAGATCACCATAAGCATGTCTACCATATATTAAAGATTGACACAACCACCATTTCAAATTTCAGTCACTTAACCCTTGTCAGTAGTCCTTTTCAAACCATCCAGTTGTTGACCTAAGACCCCCTTGCATTTTGAGTGTTTTACTCAGAAAATCTGACATTTCCCTTTTACATGACCGGTCTACAATTCAGAATCCGGCCTACTAAATTTTCATAGTAAATTATTACATCATGGTTGAAAAATGTTTCAGTTTCAAAATGACTGCAATTTAGGGTGTTTCATTTTTCGGACTTTTTTTCCGATCAAGCTGCTCATTAAAAGAAATGATCTCTGATATGTAGTAAACCCACAGAAAAAATTTAAGACCAATCAATCAACTTTTAGACCCCCCCCTACCACCTTGTATGTTTGACCTCGGAAATCAGTGCTCGGTGGCCATTTTCTGGTTAAAATTCAAGTCTCATTGCCTCATAATTTCATTTTATTCAACTCAGGTAGTGTCTGTGTCACACAAATGTAGTTTTAAAGGTTACTTAATATTTCAAGATCATTCCCATTTAATTTGGGTCAATATCATTCAAATTCAAGACATTAATTCTGAAAAATATACATTTTCAAATTAATTTCACACTCATATCGGATAAATTTTTCACATTATTTCCACATTAACTTCAAATTGAGAATTATATTATAGTATGAAAGTTCACAGATTTGTCTCCATTTCATTTTTAGCTCTGCTGAGACTCACAGAGCTTTAGGAGTGGGGAAAATGTCTGTCTGTCCGTCCGTCTGTCAAAATTTCTTTGAAAGTCTTCTTCTCCAAAACTACCAGTAATATATGTTTCAAATTTGTCCTTCACTCCCATTTCTGCTACATCTTTGACAAATGCCACTACTTTAACAATAGCTGCCATTTGTCTGTATTCCTCATCATCTTGCCAGTGCTCTGGTGGTAAATGGAGCCATCTTCCATCCATTCCTATGAGTTCAAACAGGACCCATGACTGTGACCCAATCTGGGATTAGTGAGATATTTCCCTGTTAAAGCATGTTTCTTTGGGAAGAATGGTTTTCTGGAATGAATAGAGAGGGCTAGGCATAGCTAGAAGTTGTGTGATAATTGCAGTCTTCATCCCATCATTCAATGATCTGTCAAACAAGACAAATACTACTCAGTCAGATACCACAAATGACTTAGCATAGAGTTCTTGACCACGATAGCTATGGATGATGCATCAACTGCCTAAAATATATGACATAACATGGTGTAAGAGAATTTGGAGAACAATTTATGCTTAATGTTAAAATGGATATGTGAAAGATAAATTTTAAACTGTGAATTAATAGCCTCAGAATCATATCACATCTGATAGTCACACATATCTCACAGCCACAGATTAAAATGTGGACCTGGAGCAGCCCAGCATGCCTAAAGAAACCAAGGTCCATGGAACAGGGAAATGTACTGGGCCATCCTATCAAAGTCAGTCAGTATTGCAGGTGTAATGAGACATTTTGTTGAATAAGATCAAGGCATAGACAAATTTGCCATGTGAGCTCCACATTCTCTTCATCATGCCTGATTTCTTGTCTCAGCATTGTATATCATGAATATCGCAAAACTGGCTGATGAAACATGACCAGATCTCATCACACCTGAAATACTGGTTGGCAATAATAGTTTAGACCAGCACATGCCCTGTTTCATGGGCCTTAGTTTCTTCAGGTACACTTGGTTGCTCCAGCTCCGAATTTAGATCTCCAGCTGTGGGAGGATATGTGTGACTATGAGATGTGATATAATTCTGAGGCTATTAATTCACAGTTTGAAATTTATCTTTTGCATATCCATTTTAACATTAGATATAAATGTTTCTCCCATTTTCTCTTACACCATGTTATGTCATATATTTTAGGCAGTTGATGCATCATCCATAGCTGTCGTGGTCAAGAACTCTATGCTTAGTCATTTTTGGTATCTCTGGTGGTATTTGTCTTGTTTGACAGATCATTGAATGATGGGATGAAGACTGTCATTGCCACACAACTTCAAGCTATGCCTACATTTTTGTAGTCCTGCTCTATTCATTCCAGAAAAACCAGTCTTCCCAAGGAAATGTCTCACTACTCCCCAATTGGGTCACAGTCATGGCTCCTGTTTGAACTCCTAGGAATGGATGGAAGATAGCTCCATTTACCACCAGAGCACTGGCAAGATGATTAGGAATACAGACAAATGGCAGCTATTGTAAAAGTAGTGGCATTTGTCAAAGATGCAGCAGAAATGGGAGTGAATGACATCCAGGATTAAGCTAACTCTGCAAAGAAGGGAGCTCTCAGAGGTCTCATTGTCCATGTCTCTTCTTCACACAGACTTAAAATTCCATAATTCCTTAAAAATGAGATGGAGACAATTCTGTGAATTTTCACACTAACATATAATTCTCAATTTGAAGTTAATGTGGACATAATGTGAACATATGTATCCGATATGAGTGAAATTGATTTGAAAATGTATATTTTTCCGAATTAATGTCTTGAATTTCTATAATCTTAGCCCAAAATGTTGTCAAGGAGAAATACTAGCCAATGAGAATTGAGATAACAAGTTGGAGCCAAATTTGATATGTAACATGCATTTTGATTGGTCAATATCATCTTCTGCTCTTGAATTGGTTTTAAATGATCTCTTAGGAAGAAATGTTCACAAACATTACAAAAAAACAATGATAATCATAGCCCTAAAGCCATCGACATATGTTTATTCACTTTTAAGTGGTTGCTGAAAAAGTACAAAATTTCTAACCTCCATGTCACTGCACTAAGGTAAATGGTGAGATCACTAAGATTTGAAGGAATCTGAATCTTTGCCTCAATGTCTACCTCTGTATAAAATTTTTAACATATATTACTGGTAGTTTTGGAGAAGAAGACTTTCAAAGAAATTTTGACAGACGGACGGACAGACATTTTCCCCACTCCTAAAGCTCTGTGAGTCTCAGCAGAGCTAAAAATGAAATGGAGACAAATCTGTGAACTTTCATACTATAATATAATTCTCAATTTGAAGTTAATGTGAAAAATTTATCCGATATGAGTGTGAAATTAATTTGAAAATGTATATTTTTCAGAATTAATGTCTTGAATTTGAATGATATTGACCCAAATTAAATGGGAATGATCTTGAAATATTAAGTAACCTTTAAAACTACATTTGTGTGACACAGACACTACCTGAGTTGAATAAAATGAAATTATGAGGCAATGAGACTTGAATTTTAACCAGAAAATGGCCACCGAGCACTGATTTCCGAGGTCAAACATACAAAGTGGTAGGGGGGGGGTCTAAAAGTTGATTGATTGGTCTTTAATTTTTTCTGTGGGTTTACTACATATCAGAGATCATTTCTTTTAATGAGCAGCTTGATCGGAAAAAAAGTCCGAAAAATGAAACACCCTACTGCAATTGCACAGTCTGCATTTTTAAGAAAACAGTATATGAACTATTCTTATTACTTCCTGTGATCAGCATAAGGGATGAAAGTGTCATGGCTGCTATAAAAGCATTAGACTATGCAAGTCCAAATATCTATATTAGGACTATCAAGGACCTCTCGTTGCAATGGGTTTGTGCAACGGGCAAATAATGTCACTATTTTTGGAGGGAATTGCTCTGACTGGTTAACAGGGAACCCCAAACAACAACCACATATTTCCATTGATGTGTGACCAGAATTCCGGCCACAGCATACAGGCACCTTTGAGGTGGTTTACTGTCCCTATATGTATATGGGACAGTTATTAGTGTCTATAAAAGCATGGTTGAATCATTTGTAATTGTCAAAAGCTTGTGACTTCAGATTTAAATAACTTTCCATGGTATGTTATATTTCTAAAAAAAACCAACAAATTTAAGATTTTATAAGCCTCAAATCTATACCATATAAAATGTCGTGCATTACTAATTTTCTACATGTTAAAATGGTCGGCTTTTGTCACAGGTGTGAAGGCATAAAGGTATTAAGCATCAATTCTACAATTTCATGTATTGAAAGCTTAGCCACATATGAACATGGTGACAAAATTGAAATTGATGATAAAGTAAATGATAAGTTGCTATAAGACATAAAAGTTACACTCCCAGGAGAGATCTGTATCATCCATAAGCTGCATGTGACGGGTAAACACGGGTAGCGTGAACTTTGACCTGAATTGAGGCTCAAAGTAGGGCACTATCTAAAAGGCAATACATTTCATGACTTTCATAAGTGTATTGCCATACATTTATGACGTCGTTTTACCTTTCAGTGCCTCTAAGATAACACTCCACATACAAATGATGCCAAGAAAGAAGTGTGCTTCCGTAAAGGAGCTATAAATTAGGGTCTTGTTCAAATAGATTTCACAGACACTGATGGGGATGCTTCAATCAAAAAGTTAATAGACATGAAAGACAAATACATTTATAATCAATATGTGACTTTCAAACGTTTTTTTTGCAAAATTGGTGCTTAATCCCTTTAAACACAGTTTGAAGTGGCTATATCAGCTAGATACAAATTTGTCCTGTGTTTGTGGTAAACAATGATACTGATACATTTATTTAACCACATTTTTATTGTAATTTGCAATCAATTTTTGACTTGTTTCTCATTTTTACTATAATCCCCTTGACAACTTGCTAATCCACAATGAAGGTTTTCTTCCACTTAAAAGCCAGATGTTAATTATTATTACTGCATATTTATCACACTAACCTGTACCTGCATCATACTGACCTGGACCCATATCATACTGACCTGTGCCTATATCATACTGACCTGTGCCTATATAATACTGACCTGTGCCTATATCATACTGACCTGTACCTATATCATACTGACCTGTACCTATATCATACTGACCTGTGTCTATATCATACTGACCTGTGTCTATATCATACTGACCTGTGTCTATATCATACTGACCTGTGTCTATATCATACTGACCTGTACCTATATCATACTGACCTGCATCTCTATCATACTGACCTGTGTCTATATCATACTGACCTGTACCTATATCATACTGTGTCTATATCACACTGACCCGTACCAATATCATACTGACCTGTACCTATATCATACTGACCTGGACCCATATCATACTGACCTGTACCCATATCATACTGACCTGTGCCTATATCATACTGACCTGTACCTATATCATACTGACCTGTACCTATATCATACTGACCTGCATCTCTATCATACTGACCTGTGTCTATATCATACTGACCTGTACCTATATCATACTGACCTGTACCTATATCATACTGACCTGTACCCATATCATACTGACCTGGACCCATATCATACTGACCTGTACCTATATCATACTGACCTGTGTCTATATCATACTGACCTGTACCTATATCATACTGTGTCTATATCACACTGACCCGTACCAATATCATACTGACCTGTACCTATATCATACTGACCTGTACCTATATCATACTGACCTGCGTCTATATCATACTGACCTGTGTCTATATCATACTGACCTGTACCTATATCATACTGACCTGTGTCTATATCGTACTGACCTGTACCTATATCATACTGACCTGTACCTATATCATACTGACCTGTGTCTATATCATACTGACCTGTGTCTATATCATACTGACCTGTGTCTATATCATACTGACCTGTGCCTATATCATACTGACCTGTGCCTATATCATACTGACCTGTGCCTATACCATACTGACCTGTACCTATATCATACTGACCTGTGCCTATATCATACTGTGTTTATATGATACTGACCTGTGTCATCATACTGAGAACGTCTTCTATGTGAGCACTTCTGATACAAGTCTCCACTAAGTCCCTCATGAACCAGCTGCCCAGGTTTGGGTGACGCCATGACTTATACCCTGAAAGCAAATATCACATGAGCAATATAAAACATGTCATCATCAATGGTCAACTCAATTGATAGGAAAGGAGATACATATATTCCTCACTTAGGCCCAAATGAGCACTGTGGATGTCACTATCAAAATGACACAGTGCCACCTATCTGACAGAGAGCTACCTACTTGACCCAGTGCTACCTACCTGATACAGTACTACCTATCAGACAGAGAGCTATCTATCTGACATAGTGATACCTATCTGACACAGTGCTACCAACCTGACACACTGCTACCTAACTGACACAGTGCTACCTACCTGACACAGTACTACCTAACTGACACAGTGCTACCTAACTGACACAGTGCTACCTAACTGACACAGTGCTACCTAACTGACACAGTGCTGCCTAACTGACACAGTGCTACTTGACACAGTGCTACCTATCTGACACAGTGCTACCTATCTGACACAGTTCTACCTATCTGACACAGTGCTACCTATCTGACACAGTTCTACCTACATGACACAGTGCTACCTATCTGACAGAGGGCTACTAACCTGACACAGTGCTACCTACCTGACACAGTGCTACCTACCTGACACAGTGCTACCTATCTGACATAGTGCTACCTATCTGACAAAGAGCTACTAACCTGACAAAGTGCTACCTACCTTATACAGTGCTACCTATCTAACAGTGCTTCCTACCTTATACAGTGCTACCTATCTTATACAGTGCTACCTATCTAACAGTGCTACCTACCTTATACAGTACTACCTATCTGACATAGTGCTACCTACCTGACACAGTACTACCTAACTGACATAGTGCTACCTACCTTATACAGTACTACCTAACTGATACAGTGCTACCTACCTGACACAGTGCTACCTATCTGACATAGTGCTACCTACCTGACAGAGAGCTACTAACCTGACACAGTGCTACCTACCTGACACAGTGCTACCTACCTGATACAGTACTACCTATCTGACACAGTGCTACCTATCTGATACAGTTCTACCTACATGACACAGTGCTACCTATCTGACATAGTGCTACCTATTTGACAAAGAGCTACTAACCTGACAAAGTGCTACCTACCTTATACAGTGCTACCTATCTAACAGTGCTTCCTACCTTATACAGTGCTACCTATCTTATACAGTGCTACCTATCTAACAGTGCTTCCTACCTTATACAGTGCTACCTATCTTATACAGTGCTACCTATCTAACAGTGCTACCTACCTTATACAGTGCTACCTATCTGACACAGTGCTACCTACCTGACAGAGAGCTACTAACCTGACACAGTGCTACCTACCTGACAGAGAGCTACTAACCTGACACAGTGCTACCTACATGACACAGTGATACCTATCTGACACAGTGCTACCTATCTGACATAGTGCTACCTATCTGACATAGTGCTACCTATCTGACATAGTGCTACCTACCTGACACACTGCTACCTACCTGACAGAGAGCTACTAACCTGACACAGTGCTACCTACCTGACAGAGAGCTATTAACCTGACACAGTGCTACCTACATGACACAGTGATACCTATCTGACACAGTGCTACCTATCTGACATAGTGCTACCTATCTGACATAGTGCTACCTATCTGACATAGTGCTACCTATCTGACATAGTGCTACCTACCTGACACACTGCTACCTACCTGACAGAGAGCTACTAACCTGACACAGTGCTACCTACCTGACAGAGAGCTATTAACCTGACACAGTGCTACCTACATGACACAGTGATACCTATCTGACACAGTGCTACCTATCTGACATAGTGCTACCTATCTGACATAGTGCTACCTATCTGACACACTGCTACCTACCTGACACAGTGATACCTAACTGACACAGTGATACCTATCTGACACAGTGCTACCTATCTGACTTATAGCTGACATTGTGCTAACTAATAATAATATAATAATAATAATAACGATTTATATAGCGCTATATCAGACCAGGTCTGCTCAAAGCGCTTCATTAAGATAGTACTTTCTATATAAAAATGTTTTAAGTTTCTTTTTGAAAGTTTCAACAGTTTTGCAGTTTTTCACTTCAAGGGGCAGGGCATTCCAATTCTTTGGTGCATATACCATGAAAGCCCTGTCTCCATACGATTTCATATTAGTCATAGGTACTACGTACTCATTCTTATCATTAGATCGCAGTCCCATGCCTAGCTGTTTGTATTCTAATAACTTAGATAGGTATTTTGGGGCAAAGCCATTTTGCACCTTCCATGTCAGTAAAGATATTTTGAAATCAATCCTAGCCTTTACAGGCAACCAGTGGAGTTCCATAAGTTTTTGTGTGATATGATCTCTCTTTTTAAGTTTCCCCACTACCCTGGCTGTAGCGTTCTGTAATTTTTGTAGTTTGGCTAATTCACACTCAGGTAAACCAGCTAGAAGTGAATTTCCATAGTCAAGGGTAGAGGTAACAAATGCATGAGCAAGAGTGTTGGCAGTTTTTTCATCCAAACAATTTCTTATTCTTGATAAATTTTTTACATGAAAGAAACCATTTTTACACAATTTTTTGATTTGTGATTTCATAGATAGTTCTTGATCTAGAATAACCCTGAGATCATTAACAGTATTTGATCTAGGAATTTTAGTTTCTCCTACTAGAATTTCATTAGGTACATTTTTTCTTCTGAATTCACAGCTTTTACCACATAAAAGCATTTCTGTTTTTCCATCATTTATCTTCATCTTATTCTCTATTAGGAATTTTTTAACCTCTATAATACAATTTTCCATCTCTTTGCAAGTTTCTTCAGATTTGGGATCAATGGTGATGTACAATTGCGTGTCATCAGCATAGATATGATGCTTGAGACCATAGTTACCAATAATACCTGATAAAGGCTCCATATATGCTGTAAATAGTAAAGGTCCCAAAACCGAGCCTTGCGGGACGCCATATTTAATATTCATATTATCAGATCTTTTACAATCAATTATGACACATTGTTTTCTATTTGATAAGTATGATCTAAACCATTTAAGGGCAATCCCTGTAATACCACATCTTTTTTCCAATCTATTCAGTAATATATCATGATCAATAGGTACCAGCATTACCGTTTTACCATCATCAATATCCATTAAGATGTCGTTCTGAACTTTGAGCAATGCAGTTTCAGTACTATGGTACTCCTTATATACTGATTGAAATAGACCCTGAATATCATTTCTTACTAGATGTCCTACAAATTGTGTAGCTACAACCCTTTCTATTAATTTTGATAAGTAGGCCATATTCGAGACTGGTCTATAATTTTACTTTATCAATTCCAGGCCCAATTTCTTAATTAATGGTCTAATGATGGCCATTTTCAGCTCATCAGGTACGTTTCCCAATGAAATTGACTTGTTTATGATAGCCTTTATTAATGGCAATAAATTCCCCATACATTCATTAAGAAGCCATGTTGGGATGGGATCCAGTTTACATGACTTCTTTGCGGATTCTTTAATTATATTTTTGACTTCTGAGTCGCTTAACAATGTGAACTTTTCCAACTGTGTATCAAATCTGACTTCCTCATTTAGTTGTTCGTTATTTTTATCATTTTTGTCCATAGATTCTCTAAGATTTGCAATTTTTTCTAGAAAAAAAATTATTAAATTCTGAGGCTAACTCCTTTTTGTCATTATGTCTAGGGAAAGGAGTGTCCTCTTTTGTGTGCAATAATTTGTTTAATATTTTAAATAATTTTCTTGGATCCGATTTATTTGAATTTATTATTTCACCTACCTGACAGAGAGCTACCTACCTGATAAGGTGACACCTATTTGCCATTGGCAATAAAGCTGCTGATTTGGCAGAGTGGATGGCACAACCCGAAACAGTGCTACCTACCTGACACAGTGCTACCTACCTGACACAGTGCTACCTACCTGACACAGTGCTACCATAGCTAACATGGTGCCACCTGCATATGGCAGTACCTACCTGAGACAGTGGATGATGCAATAAGCATATCAGCCTTCTCGTGAGTCGTTGGTAATGCCGGAAGTGCATCTTTCTCATCAATCAGTTTGTTTTCCATTGATACTTCATTGATGGGATTTGCATCCATAGAGTCATCATCAGCCTGAATAGAACCTCTCGTTATAATATCTGTAAGAAACATTTAAATCTCTAAGATGTATCATAATACCATTGACAAGAAAAACTCTCGTTATAATATCTGTAAGAAACATTTAAATCTCTAAGATGTATCATAATACCAATGACAAGAAAAACTCTCGTTATAATGTCTGTAAGAAACACTTAAATCTCTAAGATGTATCATAATACCATTGACAAAAAAAACTCTCGTTATAATGTCTGTAAGAAACACTTAAATCTCTAAGATGTATCATAATACCATTGACAAGAAAAACTCTCGTTATAATGTCTGTAAGAAACACTTAAATCTCTAAGATGTATCATAATACCATTGACGAGAAAAACTCTCGTTATAATGTCTGTAAGAAACACTTAAATCTCTAAGATGTATCATAATACCATTGACAAGAAAAACTCTCATTATTATAATGTCTGTAAGAAACATTTAAATCTCTAAGATGTATCATAATACCATTGACAAGAAAAACTCTCATTATTATAATGTCTGTAAGAAACATTTAAATCTCTAAGATGTATCATAATACCATTGACAAGAAAAACTCTCGTTATAATGTCTGTAAGAAACATTTAAATCTCTAAGATGTATCATAATACCATTGACAAGAAAAACTCTCGTTATAATATCTGTAAGAAACATTTAAATCTCTAAGATGTATCATAATACCATTGACAAGAAAAACTCTCATTATAATGTCTGTAAGAAATACTTAATCTCTCTGTAAAATAATATTTACTATTGGCAACTGTTTGCAATACCCTTCAATGAAAATATTCAACCAATTCATCTCATCTGTTGTTTTCTTGGTCAAGTATATTTGCAACTTCCGGTATCAGGAAATGTCATGTAACTGGTATCTCTAACTGTCCCCATCCTTACCTCCTTGACACGCTCCTACCAGCCTTGCCCTGCCCCCATTCTTACCTCCTTGACATGCTGCTACCAGCCTTGTCCTGCCCCCATTCTTATCTCCTTGACACGCTGCTACCAGCCTTGCCCTGCCCCCATTCTAACCTCCTTGACATGCTCCTAACAGCCTTGCCCTGCCCCCATTCTTACCTCCTTGACATGCTGCTACCAGCCTTGTCCTGCCCCCATTCTTATCTCCTTGACACGCTGCTACCAGCCTTGCCCTGCCCCCATTCTAACCTCCTTGACATGCTCCTAACAGCCTTGCCCTGCCCCCATTCTTACATCCTTGACATGCTGCTACCAGCCTTGTCCTGCCCCCATTCTTATCTCCTTGACACGCTGCTACCAGCCTTGCCCTGCCCCCATTCTTATCTCCTTGACATGCTCCTATCAGCCCTGCCCTGCCCTGCCCCCATTCTTACCTCCTTGACACGCTGCTACCAGCCTTGCCCTGCCCCCATCCTTACCTCCTTGACATGCTCCTACCAGCCTTGCCCTGCCTCCATTCTTACATCCTTGACATGCTCCTACCAGCCTTGCCCTGCCCCCATTCTTACCTCCTTGACACGATGCTACCAGCCTTGCCCTGCCCCCATCCTTACATCCTTGACATGCTCCTACCAGCCTTGCCCTGCCCCCATTCTTACCTCCTTGACACGCTGCTACCAGCCTTGCCCTGCCCCCATCCTTACATCCTTGACATGCTCCTACCAGCCTTGCCCTGTCCCCATTCTTACCTCATTGACACGCTCCTACCAGCCTTGCCCTGCCCCAATCCTTACCTCCTTGACATGCTGCTACCAGCCTTGCCCTGCCCCCATTCTTACCTCCTTGACATGCTCCTAACAGCCTTGCCCTGCCCCCATTCTTACCTCCTTGACATGCTGCTACCAGCCTTGTCCTGCCCCCATTCTTATCTCCTTGACATGCTCCTACCAGCCTTGCCCTGCCCCCATTCTTACCTCCTTGACACGCTGCTACCAGCCTTGCCCTGCCCCCATCCTTACCTCCTTGACACGCTGCTACCAGCCTTGCCCTGCCCCCATTCTTACCTCCTTGACATGCTCCTACCAGCCTTGTCCTGCCCCCATCCTTACCTCCTTGACATGCTGCTACCAGCCTTGCCCTGCCCCCATTCTTACCTCCTTGACATGCTCCTACCAGCCTTGCCCTGCCCCCATTCTTACCTCCTTGACATGCTCCTACCAGCCCTGCCCTGCCCTGCCCTGCCCCCATTCTTACCTCCTTGACATGCTGCTACCAGACTTGCCCTGCCCCCATCCTTACCTCCTTGACACGCTGCTACCAGCCTTGCCCTGCCCCCATCCTTACCTCCTTGACATGCTCCTACAAGCCTTGCCCTGCCCCCATTCTTACCTCCTTGACATGCTGCTACCAGCCTTGCCCTGCCCCCATTCTTACCTCCTTGACACGCTGCTACCAGCCTTGCCCTGCCCCCATTCTTACCTCCTTGACATGCTCCTACCAGCCTTGCCCTGCCCCCATTCTTACCTCCTTGACATGCTGCTACCAGCCTTGCCCTGCCCCCATTCTTACCTCCTTGACATGCCTGGATGAAGAACATTTTTGGTCGGCCAACAAGTTGTGGGCAGTTTATGCCATCAAACATGGCCATAATGTTTTTCTCTATGGACACTGAGCCGTGACATTTATATCCGTCCTTCCCGAGGTCTTCCCGGCGACCATCTATGCCATAAATAAGTCCTTTGTTTCCATGGCTCAGAGCTACGAATATAAAAGCGTCGGAAGTTTGGTGTGATTCTCGCTTTCTTTCGGCATTTATCTTGGTCGTTATTTCCTGCAAGACAGAACCAACAATATTATTTGGTGCTTGTTCAATGCTGGATAGAAACAACTATGATGCTACCTCCAGGACTATTTATGTACAATACTAAATACCAACTGATAAAAATAAACTCCTCAAATCATTCATACACTGCGCTGTACTTCATTCAGTCACTATCTTACTCATTCATTATCTCATTCGTTCACTTTATCATGTTTCAATTATGACATTTTTCATTCCTTCACTGTCTTTATCATTCACTGATTCATTCACTCTCAACTTGGCTGTTAGGTTGTTCCACAGGATTAGTTCTCTCATTCATTAACTCCCTCATTCATGTTTCTCACACCTCTGCTGTTTGTTTGTTCCACAGGACTAACTTTCATTCATTAACTATCTCATTCAATCATTAACTAACTCTCTCTTTCATGTTTTTCTCACCTCTGCAGATAAGTTATTCCATAGAACAGTCTCAAATCCCAATTTCTTAAATAACTCTGAGAGGTTGACTGCATCAAACTGTGAGCCGAGTCTCTCGCCGAGGTGTACGAAGTGTTCATTGTTGAGGATGACCGCCCGGCCCCGTGGCTTGCTCGACATCTTGTATGCCAGCTGAAGAACAAAAAACAGACTGAAATATGACACATTCAGGTGATACACCACATTTACAAACCAATTGAACTGACAAGTATGGGTGATACACTACATTTATAAACAAACTTAGCTCCACTGAAATAGGACAAATATGGGTGATACACTACATTTATAAACAAATTGAGATCAACTGAAATATGACACATATAGGTGACACTACATTTGGCTGAGGTCGAATGAAATCAATATGGTTGTCAATGAAATAGTAGTCATTTGAGTGCAAAAATAAAAATTTTGACTAATATAATATATCTCAACCAGATTTGAAATAACATGACCGAGCACAGATCCTTAGGGCTTACTCCTACTTTGTGCAACCATCCTGGGAACAGAGTACAGTATTAAAACCCCACATAGAACACTGGCACGAAAAGATTGCCAAATCTGGGTCAGCTAAAGGTCATAAGGGTCAAATGGCCTTCTTGGAGGGCATTTTTGAATATGTAAAATTATTGACAAACACCTAGATGCACATGTAGTCTGATGTTTATGTTTTTATCACCTTGCACGTAGAATATACCCTGCTGCCACCTGGTGTGTGGAAATCTGTAATGCATGTGGGAACTTTGTAGACATGCAAGCTTGCTCATAGCAGAAAGAACTATTGGTACCCACCTGTGAATCATTCAAGAGATGTGAGATGTACGAGTCCGCTGGATTTACAAATTGTATTTGATGGACAGGCAAGAAAGATTCCTCTGAAAAAAATGCAAACTGCATTAATCTTGAGCAAATGTTTTGTTAAAATGTTATACAAGTTGGCAAATATATGAGTATTAACATAAGCATATGGCTTCAGAGCTATGCTGATTATTGCTTTCTTGTAATGTATGTGAGCATTTTTTTCAGCCAATCAAAATGTACATTACACATTGAATTCTGACCTAACTTTTGTTGTTATCTCAATTCTCATTGGCTGATATTCATCATGTTATTCAAAATGGCAACCTTCTTTACAACTCAGTGATAGCCATTAGATTTTTTTTCAAAAATCACAATATTTTTTTTTAATTCTGAGCCTAATGGAAAACAAATAGAATTGATCCCCTGAAAATAAAATATCTTTCTTACCAATAGCTAAGAACTTCAGAGGAAAAGATTCAAGTTGATGGAGAGACAGAATGAGAGAAAATGTATGTTCACTGCAGAAGCTATGCTGACATAGTCAACATGTCTAAAAACTATATTCCATCATATCTCCCATAAAGGTGGGCGAATAAAATGTTTCTTTTTTAAATTTAACAATTTTTACGAACATCAAAAATATGTGATATCAACAACATTATTAATCCAGCCATCAATTATCATTTCTTGTTTTCTTCTAGTAATTTGGAAAAAAATATTGTTTCAACTGAAAAGAAACATAAATATGCATATATCTTTATTTATGTTAATTAACACACACACAGCTCACACACTGTTTCCTCCTCAATGCAGGCCTTATACAACATGTATTAATTACTAACCTTTGTATTTCCTATATACCTGCTTAAACATTGCCTTGAATGAAAAGCCAGTATCAAATTTGTTTAAGATATTGATGTGGGGAATGTCCCATGAAAGTTTCTATGTAATCAGTATAATATCAAAAAGCTTAAATTCATAACCAACCATGAATTTAAATTCATAACCAACCAACCTACAAAAGTGGAGGGGGACTGTGGAATTCCCCTCCAATTTAGTAGGTCAGAGACAAAAATTGCTCAACATATCTGAAAACATCACAGAGCAGTGTACCTTCTTCGTCGCCAAATCTCTCGGGGTGTTTGTGATGGCTGGCAGGTGGCGCTGGTATGTAGGCAGGGTAGGGGGGTGCTGACGGTCGAATTGCATTCACCTGAGGCTTGCGACGGCCGTGCGGATGGTCTCGCTTCCACTGCTCTGTCATCTTCCGGTCGAGAAGCTCCGCCAAATGTGTCTGGCCGGATTCCATTAAGGCATCTACTAACACCTGCAGACACAAGTCACGTATATATTAGTTTTACAAAAAAATAAGTCTTGAGTTCAGCTCAGTGATCCATCACCCATACTTATTGATCAATCCATGTCATTTATACAGTCAAAGCCATTTTAAGAATTAAAACATAACCCCATGGGTTGATAGCTCTGCTGACTTGAATGAAAACATATAACTGAGTTAAAGTGTAATAATGTAATATTTCATGCACAAAATTGGTAACCTTAAGGTCACTGCATTAAGGTCAGTGGATGCAGGGGCAAAATAAAACTGACATTGCACAACTGCACCTTGTGGTTGTCAGGCATGCCCAATATTTATTATCTCAGTTAATTGTTCATGAAATCTTCTCCTTTAGGTATTAATAGGCAAGATGTTGTATTTTGAGAGGTCTAAATCTATCTATTTTCCATTAGGTTCAGTTCTTTTTCCATTTTGTTATGATTTTTTTCAAAAATCTAATGGCTATCACTAAGTTGTCAAGGAGACTGCCACTATTAATAACATAGAAATGCTAACCAATGAGAATCAAGATAACAAGTTGGGGCCAAATTTGATATGTGACGTGCACTTTGATTGGTTAAAATCATCATCTGCTCAAGTCTGCTCTTGAAAATGATTTAAATGATCATTTAGGAAGAAATGTTCAAAAACATATCAATCATTATGTTAAGCATAGCTAAAAAGCCACTGATATATGCTTATTCGCTTTTGATGGTTGTGAGATTTTGCATACACACAAATTTTGAATTCAAGGGCCAAGCTCAAAGGTCACATGACTAAAACAGTATGACGAGGCACAGCTATGACCTAAGACATTTCTGTATACCAAGTTTTAATTTTATATCATAAGTGTTTGCTGAGATATGCTCCGTACAAAATGTGTGACCTTGAGGTCACTGTGTTAAGGTCAATGGTGACATCACTAAGATTTGAAGGAATCTGAATCTTCACCTCAATATCCTCTGTATAAAATTTACTGGTAGTTTTAGAGAAGATTTTTAAACATTGACATATAAACGTTGACATATAACAGATATGAAGATCTTTCTATTAATGGTTGAGATGTTGCATGTACACAAATTTTGAATTCAAGCTCAATCTGTCAAGGTCAAAGGTCACATGACTAAGAAAGTATGATGAGGCACAGCTATGACTTAAGACATTTCTGTATACCAAGTTTTAATTTCCTCTTGATAGTGGTTTACGGGTTGCTGAGATATGATCTTTACAAAATGTGTGACCTCAAGGTCACTGCACTAAGGTCAATGGTGACATCACTAAGATTTGAAGAAATCTGAATCTTCACCTCTATATCTACCTCTATATAAAATATGAAACATATATTACTGGTAGTTTTGGAGAAGAAGATTTTTAAAGAAATGTTGACAGACGGACGGACAGACGGACAGACATCTTCCCCCCTCCTAAAGCTCTGCGAGCTAAAGTCTCAGCAGAGCTAAAAACATCTCCAAATTTACATTTGTCATAACTCTCAGATATAGAGGATTTTAATGAAGTTGTTAGCCATATACATGTACTGGCAAAAGTAGATAAGCGTTGAAAATAAGTTGTTCCCTGCACCCATAAAATTACATTTTTTAGTATAATTCATGAATAAATATGGAAAAAACAGACCTGGAAAGCTTTGGGTCCTCTTCGGCTGATGACAGACATGAAAGCTGTAGCTTTCTTCTGGCTCGTGGGTTTGGACTGCAACAGAAATAAACAGAAAATATCAAAGGCTTATTTCAATCATATTTTAGGTTGATGTGATATCGTTCTGGGCTGATGTCAGTCTAGGCTGATGTCAAATTCTGAGCTGATGTCATTGTTTGCTAATGTCATTGTGGACTGATGTCATTATGGGCTGATGTTATTACTAATTTCTCATCATGATTTCTTCTATCATATGACTGATCACATCTAGATAAGCTAAAGTTTCTCACTAGTATTTCTTCCATCATTTGACTGATCACATCTAGATAAGCTAGTGTTTCTTACCAGGATTTCTTCTATCATATGACTGATAACATCTAGATAAGCTAGGGTTTCTTACCAGGATTTCTTCTATCATATGACTGATAACATCTAGATAAGCTAGGGTTTCATACCAGGATTTCTTCTATCATATGACTGATAACATCTAGATAAGCTAGTGTTTCTTACCAGGATTTCTTCTATCATATGACTGATAACATCTAGATAAGCTAGGGTTTCTTACCAGGATTTCTTCTATCATATGACTGATAACATCTAGATAAGCTAGGGTTTCTTACCAGGATTTCTTCTATCATATGACTGATAACATCTAGATAAGCTAGGGTTTCTTACCAGGATTTCTTCTATCATATGACTGATCACATCTAGATAAGCTAAAGTTTCTCACTAGTATTTCTTCCATCATTTGACTGATCACATCTAGATAAGCTAGGGTTTCAAACCAGGATTTCTTCTATCATATGACTGATCACATCTAGATAAGCTAAAGTTTCTCACTAGTATTTCTTCCATCATATGACTGATCACATCTAGATAAGCTAAAGTTTCTCACTAGTATTTCTTCCATCATTTGACTGATAACATCTAGATAAGCTAGTGTTTCTTACCAGGATTTCTTCTATCATATGAATGATAACATCTAGATAAGCTAGTGTTTCTTACCAGGATTTCTTCTATCTTATGACTGATAACATCTAGATAAGCTACGGTTTCTTACCAGGATTTCTTCTATCACATGACTGATAACATCTAGATAAGCTAGGGTTTCAAACCAGGATTTCTTCTATCATATGACTGATAACATCTAGATAAGCTACGGTTTCTTACCAGGATTTCTTCTATCATGCCCTCGGTAAGTATTTCCTGGGCCTTCATCACCGCAATGAATGTATCATCCACTTGAAGGTCCTGAAAATAATCAAATACCATGAAATCTATAATCAGAGAATATATTATATATATATAATAAAGATAACCAGATACTGTATACAGAGAAAAATTCGCGCCTAGTTATTTTCGCGCCATTGCCGTTTTCGACAGTTTCGCGCAGTTTTATTTTTGCGAATTTTGGATTTCTAGTACATAATATTTTTAATTGCGTTTTAAATGATAAATAAAGGTATTTACCCAATATTATTGGTCTATTATTTCGAAACGCTTTGTTTTGACTTTGTTCTCACTGATTCCAATTATAAGCGTTCACAGTTTTGCGTTTCGTCATTGTCTCCACTGCTTTGAGTCGTGTCTTCCCTGTTGACAGAAATGCTTTCAGACGTGGATCGATTTTAATTGCGTTTTAAATGATAAATAAAGGTATTTACCCAATATTATCACAAGTTATGCTTCGCAGGTCGAGAATTTATCCATGAAGTAAAACGTAATTATACCTCAGTGATGCGCGTATCAACGAGATTTCCAATGAATACGAGCATGCTGAGTATTCGTAACGTATTGATTAGCTGTGAACTATTTTGCGTCGGCCATCTTTAGAATGGTCCCCCACCGAGTGTCAAGAACATCGTGTATACACAGAGAGCGGCAACCAGTCTATGGCTGTACGCACTATTTTCGGGTCACGTGACAGGGTCAAGTGAGGTGCGCTTTGTTTACAAAACATTTTCAATGATAAATATCTTGTTTCATTTGTCATTTAAAAAAAAATACAGTAGTTGTCTGAGGTATAAAAACAAAACATGCCTCGTCGGGTCAGCTGTGTGAGCGGATTCAGTTCGTTGGTTATGGCGGACGGATAACCTTCGCCTTCGGCTCAGGGTATCACCAACTCACTGAATACGCTCAACCAGCTTCCCCGACTCGGTATGTTTTGTTATAATATCATGTATGTGACGTTGCGGTAATTCACGTCCGCAACACGAGGAGAAGCCAGGGATCCATCATTGCGCAATATATTAATATTTCAATGCGTGTTGATAGACTCCAATTGTTTTCGCGCCAAAAATAAGAGCTTGTCCCCGTCACTCCCGCTTTTTAACATGACGACCTCGTATTTGGTATCAAAATGACTGGGAGAGTCTCCTCTTCAATTTCGCGTCCATTTAATTTCGTGAATGACGTCCTGGCCCGAATTAACGCGAAAATAAAAAGGTCGCGAAAATTTGTCTGTATACAGTACCTTGTGACAAATGTCAAAATCAGTACTGTAATAATCAGTGGTGTCAACATTAATAATATACAGGGCTACAGCCAGATTCCTTGATACTATATACATTGGTAAAATAGATGTATGGTAAAATATATGCGTGGTAATATAGATGTATGGTAAAATATATGCGTGGTAATATAGATGGGTGGTAATATAGATGGGTGGTAATATAGATGGTTGGTAATATAGATGGATGGTAATATAGATGGGTGGTAATATAGATGGGTGGTAATACAGATAGATAGGTGGTAATATAGATAGATGGGTGGTAATATAGATGGGTGATAATATAGATGTGTGGTAAAATAGATGGGTGGTAATATAGATGGGTGGTAATACAGATAGATAGGTGGTAATATAGATAGATGGGTGGTAATATAGATGGGTGGTAATATAGATAAGTGGTAATATAGATAAGTGGTAATATTGATGAGTGGTAATATTGATGAGTGGTAATATAGATGAGTGGTATTATTGATGAGTGGTAATATAGATGAGTGGTAATATAGATGAGTGGTAATATAGATGAGTGGTAATATAGATGAGTGGTAATATAGATAAGTGGTAATATAGATAGATGGGTGGTAATATAGATGAGTGGTAATATAGATGGGTGGTAATATAGATGGATGGTGGTAATATAGATGAGTGGTATTATTGATGAGTGGTAATATAGATGAGTGGTAATATAGATGGATGGTAATGTAGATGGGTGGTAATATAGATGGATGGTGGTAATATAGATGAGTGGTATTATTGATGAGTGGTAATATAGATGAGTGGTACTATAGATAGATGGTGGTAATATAGATGAGTGGTAATATAGATGAGTGGTAATATAGATGAGTGGTAATATAGATGAGTGGTAATATAGATGAGTGGTAATATAGATGGATGGTATTATTGATGAGTGGTAATATAGATGAGTGGTAATATAGATGAGTGGTACTATAGATAGATGGTGGTAATATAGATGAGTGGTAATATAGATGAGTGGTAATATAGATAGGTGGTAATATAGATGGGTGGTAATATAGATGGATGGTAATATAGATGGGTGGTAATATAGATAGATGGTAATATAGATGGGTGGTAATATAGATAGATGAGTGGTACTATTGATGAGTGGTAATATAGATGAGTGGTAATATAGATGGGTGGTAAAATAGATGGGTGGTAAAATAGATGGGTGGTAAAATAGATGGGTGGTAATATAGATGAGTGGTATTATTGATGAGTGGTAATATAGATGAGTGGTAATATAGATGGGTGGTAAAATAGATGGGTGGTAAAATAGATGGGTGGTAAAATAGATGGGTGGTAATATAGATGAGTGGTATTATTGATGAGTGGTAATATAGATGGGTGGTAATATAGATGGGTGGTAATATAGATGAGTGGTAATATAGATGAGTGGTAATATAGATAGGTGGTAATATAGATGGGTGGTAATATAGATGGATGGTAATATAGATGGGTGGTAATATAGATGAGTGGTAATATAGATGAGTGGTATTATTGATGGGTGGTAGAATAGATGGGTGGTAATATAGATGGATGGTAATATAGATGGGTGGTAATATAGATGGATGGTGGTAATATAGAAGAGTGGTAATATAGATGAGTGGTAATATAGATAGGTGGTAATATAGATAGATGGGTGGTAATATAGATAGGTGGTAATATAGATGAGAGGTAATATAGATGAGTGGTAATATAGATGAGTGGTAATATAGATGAGTGGTAATATAGATGGGTGGTAATATAGATAGATGAGTGGTACTATAGATAGATGGTGGTAATATAGATGGGTGGTAATATAGATGGATGGTAATATAGATAAGTGGTAATATAGATGAGAGGTAATATAGATGAGTGGTAATATTAATTGATTTGTGGCAATATAGCTGGGGTAATATACATAAATCAAACTAATGGAAGATATACCTGTACAAAGGCCACCTGGTTCTTAATCAGCCTCTGGCGGTGTGTGGGATTCATCTTCAATCTTATTCCTTCCTCTCTACTCTATAATACAGCAGAACCTGAAATAAAAAACATTAAGATCTTAAAATTATTATTTTTAATGATTGGATTTTAGAGAGTTTTTTGTGCACTTCCGATTGTAATTGTGCAGTTCCGACGTGTTGCTTTCAATGGGGCAGTATGGCAACCCGCAATCAGCCTATTTGTGTGTTTTTGTAACAAAATGCTTCTTCCGCATGTGCATATTGTCACACTGGCGAGGTCACTGGGTGCAATTTTCATAACAATTGATTTATGCGAATCATATCGCTTATTCTTTGACAAAAAACACAATGTTTCATTTGTTCTGTTTACAAGACAATTTCAAAATTATCAGCCAATTGCACGAATCCTATGTCGTAAGCTCTACATTTCTTCTTCCCGAAAATCCCCAATTATCGCTCGCACATAAGTTGCGCTACGAATTTCGTGTGGGTCTGTAACTGACAGCTGATAACAAGAAATCACTATTTTGAAGATAGCTTCAAAACTACACCATTTATCAGGAAAACGAAAACAGTTTTGGAATCAGTGAGATAATATGAAGATGGCAGACAACTTTCGGAAGAAATGACGTTGAGATAAACAAAACTTAAGCTTCTTTGATGGGTAGTGAGGCAGTCACACCAAGCCAAGGTGACAAGTTGTTCATGTCACTTCTGTAAGACACTTTCACACCATTGTCTTTCAAAATCATTTGAAGCCAGGACCAATTTTATGATCAAATGATTTTTCTGTCATTGTTTCCCAGCTCATGCTTTAAAGTGGAATTCTAAGTGTCATCTGAAAGCAATCATAAAATCGCACTCAGGTGTCATGTCTTTCTATCTGACAGCAACATGTTAGAGAGCAGTCTCTCCCAGTTAACGATCATTTATGATATAAAATATTATGCAGAGCAATACAAGACCAACATATTTATATTCCTCATGAAATTTTAATACAATTTAAACAAGAAAAAGTGGTGTTCCACATGTAACACGGATGAGAAAAATAAACCAAAATTGACAAAAAAAAAGAACAAAAATTAAAATAAACAAAACAAAATTAAAATAAACAAAACATAAATTACAACAAACAAAACAAAAATTAAAATAAACAAAAAAAAACACAAAATGAAACAATCATTGCAAACTGATGGGGTAGTTGAAATTATCTTTATTTATCTTTTAAAAACATTTAATTTGGTATATGAACAAGTTTTTGTAACACGGATGGTTCCTTTTTGACAATCATTGCCTGTCGTATTGTAGTATTGCCATCCCAATCTCATACGTCACACACCGTTGGCCGCTAGGTGGCGCCACACATTCCGGTGAATCAAATATTAACAGAACTGTGGAGCTCTCACTGATTTCCTATGTATTTCAACTAGAATCCTCAAAATTGAACTAACTTTTTTTGTAACACAGATGGTTCCTTTTTTGACAAGCAGTACAATCATGGGAAATGCGTATTCATTTCCTGTGGTTTGTGATTCAGTTTTTTTCTGTGGGCAGTGTGGTAGGGCCATAACCGTCAATTTTGCGCATTTTGGTCTTTGTCAGTCATTATATTATCCAACAAAACATGGTCAGTACATTATATGTGTGCTATAGTGGGGTATACCCTCCAGTAATAATTTACATGAATTAATCTTATAAAGTGTTGATCGTATGTAATATTCTTGCCAGATTTACAAGTCAAAGTCACACCTTTGTGCATACAATCTTAGCCTTTGCGCACTGAATTTTCTTCTGTGCAAAAAGGTGAAAATTAATATATCGATAATCTGACTGACATAATTGAAGAGAGGAGCCCAATACCGTAATTTTGAGTTGTCAATGAAGAAAATCGGCCAAGAACTGACTGAGCAGAACCAAATTGTATATATTTGTAACAAGCTGGTACTCACACACGTGCACATTGTGACAAAATCGGGGTCAATGGGTGCAATTTTCATAACAATTTATTCAAACCATTCAAATAAACCTTTCTGTGCAAAAAAATTCAATGTTCTATTAATTTTGCGTTCACAAGACATTTCCAAAATTATCAGCCAATCCTATGATTGCGCGAATCCTATGGTTGTTAGCTCTACAAGCAACTCTGGCTGTACACGATTGGCACCCGCCGTCTAGCCAGCGGCGAGAGCGGCAGATCGCCGGATCCTCCATTTTGTCCCGCCAAATTCGCCGAGGGCGGAGGTCGGCATCCGCCGCCTTCCGCCACAGGAACCCGCCAGTTCATTCGTCGAGAAACGGGATAACCCGGGCTAACTTGCCGGACCCAATCATGTACAGTGACCGGCAGTCAAATCCGGACATTTTCATGTTTTTCACTCCCGATTTTCACAAAACTTTTCAAAACTGGATAAAAACTGCTCACGTCAATAGAAGATTGTCAGTCTTAATTGCATGTGGAGTAAAAATGATACACGTTTAATATTGACAGAGTTATCGAGAAATTCACGCATTCAGGAAACCTGCAGATTGTCCGAGTTTCCAATGACTTATACGGAGAAGTTGGCTACGTCACCACTTCTGACGTCATTTGACAGTGATGCGATCATTCGTGCCGTGAAAACAAATAAACACAATCAACGTTTTGAAAGGCATAGGAATAACAAGATGACGTGTGAGGCACAATATTCAGCTCAATTGCAATTCTCGCTATCTGCTCTCCCAGCTTTTTAGCTGGTCCGTGAGAAAATGACGGGATTGGCGCGAGAGAGCGATGCATGACGGGAAAGATGTTGCACTGTAAACTTCCGCCCGCCTTGCTTCAAGATGGGAGGGAAATTTCAGACTGACATTGTACATTGACACGCTAATGTCAGCGCTAATGAGTGATTGTTGTGTAATCTTTATATAAGTATATTGCAATCTACGTAATTCATGTCAACATTACACAAGCAAAAGTGAGATAAACAACGATGGAAAGATGAAAGGCAGAGGCGACAATGCCCCAAAGAGACTGTCTTTAGTGTGCAAAGAATTGGATCAAATACGATCGCAGCGCTCTGAAAATGCAGCGTATATGGGAGAGCAGATAGGGAGAATTAGTACAGCACAGTTTTACTTGATATTTGACTGAGTTAAAAATGTCCGAGTTTCATCTGCCGGTTTCGGACAGTTGCCGGCCACTGTACAGCCTCTGTTATATTTAAAAGGGAAAAGCACAATTTTCTTCTCAAGATAACTCAGAAAATCAGAGATATTTAAACATGTTTTATGTTTGATGTTTTAAATGTCTCTGAGAAAATGGTAAATTTTGTGTTGTAAACGACTTTTATACTAGTCATGGCATCCACTCCCTAAATAACTAGCCCTTTCCTAAGGATATTTTCTGCTATATTTTATTTGCATTTTAAACATTTTTGAGCAGCTTAGGGGCAGTTTTTGTGTGAAATGGCCGCCGGGCCCAAAATAAACAAAACGCAAATTCACTGCTAGAGATTCTCGAGCTATTTTAATACCTGTACGCCGTATCTCGACTGGCTAAACTAACAACAACCACCGAAGTTCCGTATGTTGGTTTTCCTTGGTTTTATCGTTGTAGGTCAACAAAAAAACAACTTATACTTACCTGCACTGATGGTAAACTGCGATTTTCAACTTCACCGAAGTGGGATTTCCACCGAGTCAGACATTTCCCTGTAAAGTTGTTGCCTTCATAATATTGCCCTTTATCGCTCAGCGACCGTCACCGACAGATGGCACTGAAATTTCTCGCTGAGCTGAGGATACAGAGCCATCTGTTGGACAGCAGAAAATAGCAGTGATAATAAAAACATAACTATAATAATGCTTAAATCAATTCCCTTTATGAATATACAGTTCACAACCCTTCTGCTGTTGTATAAATAATACACAGATGCCTCCCCGTACCTAGTTGTACCCCGTACCCCTCAATGGACGACATCAATATCACTGAGAACGGAGTGCGAAAGATGCTGGACCAGCTGAAGCCCGACAAGGCCATGGGACCTGATGAAATCGGGCCCCATATCCTTAAGGAGCTCGCCCCCGTCACTGCCCCCATGCTCACGGTGATATACCAGAGGTCGTACGAGACAGGTGATGTGCCGGAGGACTGGCGTCAGGCAAATGTGGTGCCGGTATTCAAAAAAGGGAGAAAAAGCGAAGCCAGTAACTATAGACCGATATCACTGACATGCATCTGCTGCAAGATACTCGAGCACATCGTAGCGAGTAACATCATGTCCCATGCCAACCAACAGGGTATCCTGTACCACCTGCAGCACGGATTTCGAGACCAGCGCTCGTGCGAAACCCAGCTGCTGGGCTTCCAGACAGATATCCTGCGGACAATGGAAGAGGGAAAGCAAGCAGACGCAATAATTCTAGACTTCGCTAAGGCTTTCGACAAAGTAGGACATCGAAAGCTTATAGCCAAGATGGAATATTACGGAGTCAGAGGCAGGACGAATAATTGGATCAAAGGGTTTCTGACAGATAGGAAACAGAAAGTGGTCCTGGACGGATCTCAGTCCCAACAGGCTGATGTGCGATCCGGAGTACCCAAAGGGTCAGTCCTAGGGCCATGCCTGTTTCTTTTCTATATAAATTGTCACAGACTGTACTGTGCTGCCCCCTGTTAGCCACCAAACATGAATCCGCCACTAGGTGGCACTGCTAGAATTATATTGACCAATCAAAATAAAGCATTGCATTCAGTGCAGTTAGAACCCAAAACATGTGAGTTTTGTAATATGGTGTCAGAAGTGGAGCCAAATTGAAGAAATACGTCTTTGTATCTGTCAATCTATACAGATAAACAGGTGAGATGGCATCCCTAGGATTTAGACCCCCATCAGAACTTGACTTTAACTCTCCCAACCTGTCCCAGACATGGAAAACCTGGAAACAACAGTTCAGTTTTTTCCTCTCAGCAATAGAGTATGATGCTAAACCTGGGGCTCTGAAGGTATCATCCTTACTCAACATAATGGGACCAGAAGGGGTTGAAGTCTATAACAACCTGACATTTCGCCCAGCAGAAGGGGAAGGAGATAATGCAAGGCCAGCTGAAAGTAATACAGATTATGATTTGGTTATTGAAAAGTTTGATGAATATTGTCAGAAAAGGGACCCCCAGATGACACTCAGAGGGCAATTTTGGACCTATGAAAGACCTGAAGGGCAAACATTTGAACAGTACTTAACAGTATTGAGGACCAAGGCGAAAGACTGCAAATTTCTAGAGGAAGACGGAATGATCAGAGATAAGCTATTCTTTGATCTGAAAGACAACAATGTCAAATTGAAGGTGATGGGTGAATTTGGGAACAGTGATTTGCAGACAGTGATCACTAAAATCAGGATGCTAGAAGGTTCCAAAAAGGACTTAGAGCAGATGACCCCCAAGTCCAAGACCAGCATTGACTTGGTGCATGCCCTGAATCGCACACGTGACCCCGTCAAATTCCGACAGACCGGCGGCAGAGATAAGAGCCAGACTTATGGTCACTCCAGTCAAAGTAGTCAAAGTAGTCAAAGTCACTCCAGTAGCAAGTCACATGGGAAAAGAAAGAAATCCGGGCCGTGTGGCAGATGTGGCACAATCCATGGTTATCGCCAATGTCCAGCATATGGTAAGACATGCCATAAGTGCTCAGGAAAGAATCATTTTGCCTCTATGTGTAAAAGTAAAAGGCAAGTCCACACAGTGGAAGAAGATGAATATTTCTACATTGACACTCTGTATGAGCAGCCCATGGAGATAGTTGAAAATATCACAGGTGACTTTGATCCAAATGTATGGATGCACACAGTGAAAGTAGAGTACAAGAAGAAAATTAGCAGAATGCAAGTAAAACTTGACACAGGAGCTACTACAAATGTGATTCCTCTCAAAACTTATAAGAAACTAAGGGAGAAACCACCAATTATGAAGACAAACACAAGGCTGACTGCATATGGAGGACAGTCAGTAGCCCATCTTGGCAAGATCAAGCTAGAGTGCAGTGTGATGATAGGCGAGAACAAGAAATCAGGAGTCTATGAGTTCTATGTGGCAGATGTCTGCAGTCCACCAATACTAGGACTGAGAGCATGTAATGAGCTTGGTTTAGTGAAAAAAGGAGATGAAACCCTTGATCATGAAATAAATCTTGTGAACAAGCCGCTAACCAAGGAGAAACTGTTAGCAGAGTATCCAAGTGTGTTCCAGGGTCGAGGCAAGTTTTCCCAGCCATACCACATTGAACTAGATCCCAGTGTGAAGCCTGTCATACATGCACCAAGAAGAGTTCCACACAGTTTGCATGATAAGCTCAAAGACAAGCTTGACAGCATGGAGAAGGCTGGCGTGATCTCAAAAGTTGACAAGCCCACTGACTGGGTTAGTAGCTTGGTGATAGTGGAAAAGAAAGATGGCACCCTAAGAGTATGCTTGGATCCAAAGGATTTAAATAAAGCAATTAAAAGGGAGCACTTCCACATTCCAACTACTGAGGAAGTTGTAAGTCAACTTGGAGGAAAGTCTGTGTTTACAATTCTGGATCAAAAGGAAGCATACTGGCAAGTCCAACTGGATGATGAGAGCGCTGAGCTGACCACATTCAACACACCATTCGGACGTTATTGTTTCCAAGTTTTACCATTTGGCGTCTGTTCTGCATCCAAGATCCTGCAGAAGCGGAACTACCAAGTGTTTGGAGATATTCCAGGAGTGCACATGATCTCAGATGATATGATCGTGGGCGGTGATAATGATGAGGATCATGACCAGATCATTAGGAAAGTGATGGTCAGAGCAAAGGAGAACAATGTAGGATTTAATCCTGTGAAATTGCAGTTCAAAGTACCTGAGGTAGGCTTTATGGGTGGTCTTGTCGGTGCCACAGGACTGAAGCCAGACCCACAGAAAGTGAGAGCAATTGTGAACATTCCAGATCCAAAATGTGCAGAAGATCTACATCGCCTACTGGGTATGATAAACTACCTGTCCCAATTCATACCAAACAAATCTGCATTGCTAGCACCACTTCAAGAGCTGCTCAAGGCAGAGCTGCTGAAAGAGAAGATGTCAAAAGTTGGTGTAAAGTCTGAACCAATGCAGTGGAAAACTGAGCATGCTGAAGCTCTGGAGAAAGTGAAGAAGGCATTGTCCAGTAAACCAGTATTGAAGCTGTTTGAGCCAGCCAAAGAGCTCGTGATACAGTGTGATGCTTCGTCCCAAGGTCTTGGAGCGACCCTTCTCCAGGAAGGACAACCACTGGCATATGCTTCACGTGCCTTGACTAAAGCAGAGAAAAACTATGCTCAAATAGAAAAAGAGTTAAAAGCCATAGTCTTTGCTACAGAGAAGTTCAACCAGTACATATATGGTCGGCATGTGACGGTGCATTCAGATCACAAGCCATTGGAAGCCATTACCAGGAAACCTCTACACAAGGCATCTCCAAGACTACAGCTCATGTTGTTACAGCTATTGAAGTACAGCCTAGATGTGAAATGGGTTCCAGGAAAAGAACTCTACATAGCTGACACACTGAGCAGAGCATATGAGCCTTCAGAAAACAGTACTCAGGAAACACAGCAAGATAAGGAAATGGAGCTGAGAGTACACAGCCTTGTAGCAAACTTGCCCATGAGTGAGGCAAGATTGGCTGAAATACAGCAAGCAGTGAACAATGATGAATCTCTCCAGGAGCTGAAGCAAATCCTAGTGGCTGGCTGGCCCAGTCACATCAGAAATGTGCAATCAGCTCTGAGAGCATATTGGCCTATCCAAGATGAGATACATGAGATAGATGGTTTGCTGTTTGTAGGAGAAAGACTGCTCATTCCACAATCCATGAGAAGTGTGATGCTCCAGAAAGTACATGAGTCACACCAAGGCATGGAAAAGTGCAAAGTGAGAGCCCGCTCCGTGATGTATTGGCCTGGTATGGGTCGAGATATTGAGGACATAGTCTCCAGATGTAGCACATGCAACAGATACAAGCCAAAGAACATCAAGGAACCACTTATGCCTCACGAGATACCAGAGCTGCCATGGTCAAAAGTTGGTATGGATATTATGACTTTTGGAGGATCTGATTATTTGATCATAGTGGACTATAGATCAAAGTACCCAGAAGTCATGAAGCTCAAATCCAAAACAGCAAAGGGAGTAGTTGTCTGCTGCAAAGAAGTGTTTGCACGCCATGGCATTCCACTGACAGTAGTAGCTGACAACATGCCATTTGCAAGTGTAGAAATGCACAAATTTGCAAAAGAATGGGATTTTGAGATCATCACATCAAGTCCTACATATGCACAGAGCAATGGACAGAGTGAAATTTTTGTGAAAACAGTGAAGCAAATGATGAGAAAAGCAGAACAGGAAGGCAAAGATATGTATCTAGCTCTGATGGATTACCGCAACACTCCACCAGTGGGTATGCAATACTCACCAGCTCAAATGCTCATGAGTCGGAGGTTGAGAGGTAATCTGCCTGTACATGCATCTCTACTGGAACCACAGATAGCTTCAGATGTGAGTGAGAATCTCAAGAATCGGCAAGAAACATACAAGAAACACTATGACAAAGGAGCAAAGCCTTTGCCAAAGTTGAAGGTTGGAGACAGTGTAAGGATCCAGCGTGGCCGAGCACGGGAGCCAGCAATTGTGTCTGAGAAACATGATTCTCCCAGATCATACATTGTCACAAGTCAGAATGGACAGATGTATCGCAGGAATCGTCGCCATTTGATGAAGACAGTAGAGCCACCACCAACCATACAACCACAGTATGATGACATGTATGCCACACATGTCCCAGTGCCAGTTCCAGATGTGCAGTCAAGCACACCAGTTCCAGCACCGCCACCAGCCATGCCACCAGCTGTGCCACCAGCTACTCAGCCCACAGATGTAGCTCCGACAGCACAGCCCACCAGAACCAGTGGTAGGGTGACTAGGCAACCAGCCTATCTAAGTGACTATGTTCCCAAGTGAACTCATGAAACCAGTATGGGTGCGGTACTGAGAACCAAACCCCAACGGTGAGACCAAGTTCTGGAACCTCTGGTCTCCAACATGTTTTGTTAATTTTGAAATGCACCCAAAGACAGTTAATTATTGTGAATTTAAATGGACAGCTAATTTTGTATATTTGCATTTTGCAAATAATGTGAAAAGAGAGACAGAAAGACATTTAATTTTAAATTTTTCACCAGATAAGCAATTTGCAATTGAGAGACAGTTTGTGTGTTACAGTTCTAGAGAAGTTTACAAAGTTTAAAAAAACTTTATTTTTTTTGTAAAAAAGGGAAGATGTCACAGACTGTACTGTGCTGCCCCCTGTTAGCCACCAAACATGAATCCGCCACTAGGTGGCACTGCTAGAATTATATTGACCAATCAAAATAAAGCATTGCATTCAGTGCAGTTAGAACCCAAAACATGTGAGTTTTGATCTGCCAGAGGCTTTGAGATCCGATGTTTGCCTATTCGCTGATGACACCGTGGTATACTTGGGAGTCGGTCATCAACAAGACGCAGCCGTCCTACAGGAAGATCTTCAAAGACTCGAAGAATGGGAGCAAAAATGGGGTATGGAATTTCACCCCCACAAGTGTCAGGTCCTGACATTTACCAGGAAGCGCCATACAGTAAGGTACCAATACCGACTGCATGGCCATATCCTGGAAAATGTAAAGGAAGCCAAATACTTGGGGGTGAATTTCCAGTCAGACATGCGATTCACCACCCATGTCAATAATATAACAGCCAAAGCCAACCAAACCCTAGGATTTCTGCGCCGGAACCTCCAGATAAACTCGCCCCAGTTCAAAACTATAGCATATAAATCTCTTGTGAGACCGCTTGTCAAATACGCGCCCTCCGTCTGGGACCCATTCACACAATGTCAAATACGACAGGTTGAAAAAGTCCAGAGACGAGCGGCCCGTTTTGTTCTGAACAGGCACCGATATGCTTAGTGAGTTGGGTTGGGTTTCGCTGGAGGAATGACGCAGGGCTCAACGCCTTACAATGATGTATAAGATTGACAATGACCTGGTGGCAATCAATAGGGAACAATATCTGACCCGATGCGAACCGCAGCGATCAACCCGGAACACACACTCCCGATCATACCAAATACCAACACTGAGTACCAACGAAATGCCTACTTCTCTCGAACAGTGCGCGAGTGGAACGGACTCCCCGATACCGTTGTCACTGCCCCGTCTACAAACGCCTTCCGTGCCAGACTTGCCAGGCACGCCGGTGGTGAGTAGGTGGATGGAACGGGAAGACAGGCGTCACGGGCTGCGCCACTGCATGTTGTTTGTCTGATTTGCCCGCACTGTATTATATGTTTGTTAACCAATTTCTCTTCTTTTTCTTTTGCGCTTCCCCACATCGGCAGAATCATCAGTCTTGATGGAGTCCGATTATTAACGTAGAAGTAGAAGTAAATATGTGTAATTGACTGCTCAAATATTACTCCCGGAAGTGGTGAAAAGAGGGTGCTCTCTTGTGTTTGAGTTCAACCATGTTCGACCTTAATTAAATTGTATGCTCCATGGCATGTACCTGAACTTTTAATGACTTTCGTTGTCTAGATCTTGTGTAATAAAGTAGGGGGTCCAATCTTTTGACATTGGCACACGGTTACTACACATGTAACAAGAAAGTCTTTTTAAAAAAAAGAATTTGTATACAGTTTCCTTTTTGAAAATGATATTTATATTTTCTCATCATTTTGAAGTTGCCGTAAATGTGGAGTAGGTCTACAGTGACTGGCAACTGTCTGAAACTGGCAGTTGAAGCTCAGACATTTTTAACACAGTCAAACATATAGCATACCTTTCTTTTGTGCATAAAGTTATTAATTTTCATATATTCTACATTTGCAAAAAAATATTCAAAAAATTCAAAAAAATTCTATGTTTATTTACGCAGTTGAGGTGTCCGCCAGTCTGTGACACTGAGAGACTGCTGAATAAGTGAGAGATAGCTGCATATGTGAGACAGCTGCATCAGTGAGAGATAGTTGTACAAGGGAGAGACAGCTGCATAGATGAGAGATAGTTACAAAAGTGAGACAGTTATAACACAGATAGATAACTTAACAAGTGAGAGACAGCTGCATAAGTGAGATAACTGCAAAGTGAGAGATAGTCACAACAGTGAGAGATAGCTGCACAAGTGAGGGGTAGTTACCACAGAGATAGATAGCTGCACAAATGAGAAACAGCTGCATAAGTGAGAGATAGCTGCACATGCAAGATTCAGCTGCATCAGTGAGATAACTATACAAGGGAGAGTAAGTGAGAGATGATAATTACAACAGCGAGAGACAGTTACAGCGGAGATAGATAGCTGCACAAATGAGAGACTGCTGAATAAGTGAAAGATAGCTGCATATGTGAGAAACAGCTGCATCAGGAGAGATAGCTGTACAAGGGAGAGACAGTTGCATAGGTGAGAGATAATTACAAAAGTGAGACAGTTATAACACAGATAGATAGCTGAACAAGTGAGAGACAGATGCATCAGGGGCCCACCATCTATCTGATATGCAAAATATCTGATATTCACCCATATGTGCCCTAGCTGGCAAGTAAAGTTACCGCTCAGCAGCTAGCTGGGAAATTTTGCCAGCTGGCAGTTTAAATCTTTCCTTTATCTGCCTGGTAAGACATATTCATGGTGATAAATCGATGGACATATCTAGCTGGTAAAATCTAATCTGTAGAAAATAGATCAATGTGACAGTACTCCTGAATTTCATTAAAATATTGCTGAATCTTTTTTTTTCACAGAAAATCTGTACATAATATTATATAATGCTCAACACTGAAGCACTTGCATAATATTTTTGCTGGTAAATGGCTTCATTTTTATCTATAGTTCTTCACAAGCTTGTAGTTTGCCTGTTAAATGTCTAGTGTACTAAACGTGGCTGAAAAAGGACTAATGAAGGCACCACAATGTAAAATAAAGGCCAGTTGAACATTATCCCCATATAAATCATGAAAATACTTAAAATCCACTGTTTCCAAGAACACCAAACACTGTCCATCATCTTTCAGTGACGACTCATTCCTTTCAATTTATCATCAAACAATTTCAATTTATCATTTTCTTGTAAGAAAATTATGTTTGTTTGTTCTTGATCTCAGCATCGTTTCGCTATTGTTTCCGAGTTTGCCAAAATTCTATAAAATTCTAAATAACTCCCTTGTCTTGGATCTTTACATTGAATTTTAGACAGGAGGCTGTTGTTCATTCAAATTCATTTTTAGTAAAGACAGTAATCTATAACATCCTTTAAATTTCAAATATTATGTCCCAAAATGTCCAGAAATAACATAAAGCAAAAAACCATGGGATCACCAGGCAAAATGCCATGACAAACTGGCTAGTATCTGCCAGCTGGTAAAAAAGATAAAGTTGTCACAATTCTAACCACCAAAAAACCCCTGATGCATAAGTGAGAGACAGCTGCATAAGTGAGATAACTGCAAAGTGAGAGATAGTTAAAACAGTGAGAGATAGCTGCACAAGTGAGGGGTAATTACAGCAGAGATAGATAGCTGCACAAGCGAGAAACAGCTGCATAAGTGAGATAGCTGCACATGTAAGAGACAGCTGCATCAGTGAGATAGCTGTGACAAGGGAGAGACAGCTGCATAAGAGATAATTACAACAGTGAGAGACAGTTATAGCAGTGAGAGATAGCTGCATAAGTGAGAGATAGCCAAAACAGAGAGAGGCAGCATCCTTTCCCAGCCGAAGGCACTTGTATATGTATAAAAACAGACAAGTAGGATTTTTTTGAGAAGAAATGGATGAGGATGAGACAAGGTAAAGGAGACAAAAATGCGGGAAATAGCAGACGACATTGGACACCATGGTTTGACTGACATTTGGGTATATCATGAGTGGAAATAAGGTAGTATTGTATTGTTATGATTTGGTCAAAAAGAAGAAATTTAAGGTAAGTGGAATGTTAAAATCTTTATTTTTCCTTGTGTTTTTTTATCAGGTAATGAAGATAGCTATATTTTGTTCCAGTTATTAGCAGCCACTAATTGTTATTGTGATTTGTAGGGTTTGCAGGTCTAGGATGTAGTCTCGGTGTTAAAATCTTTATTTTTCCTTGTTTTTTCAGGAGATGAAGATAGTTATATTTTGTTCCAGTTATTAACAGCCACTAATTGTTATTGTGATTTGTAGGTTTTACAGGTCTGGAACAGGATGATGAGAAAAATGTTAGTCATAGTTAGTGGGGGATGTTGGTTACCTAGGATGTAGTCTCGGTGGAATTAGAAAAGTTGGTAAGGAGGCAGCTGGTAGATATGAAGGTGCTGAAGATCACTAGGTACTCACGTGGAGGACATCTTTAGCCTCTAGTTGTGATTGGTAGGGCTTATGAGGATATTGGACGCCTCAGGCTGTATAGGGATATTGGACACCCTGTAGTGCACTGGGGATTGTAGGCCCCAAGGGAAGGAGTGAGTGTTTAGGTGAAAGTTGACAGTGCAGAAGGTGGTAATTAGGTAGGGTAGTTTTTCATCAGTATTAGTGTAGGGGCCTGCACCGTGCAGTCAGCACGAGTACTACTCACAGATTTGAGGTAGTGCAGATTGGATCTCCGCTCTAGCTGGGTAGCCATGCTGCGTAGGCTCTGAGTGCCCACAAGACAAAAGTGGAGCAGCCAACAAATCAAATCAAATCAAATCATTTAGATAGGGTAGTTTTTCATCAGTGTAGGGGCCTGCACCAGGCAGTCAGCACGAGTGCTACTCACAGACTGGAGGTAGTGCGTATTGGATCTCCTCTCTATAGCTGGGTGGCCATGCTGCGTAGGCTCTGAGTGCCCACGAGACAAAAGTGGAACGGCCAACATATCAAATCTAATTCAAATTAAATCAGATAGGGTAGCTTTTCATCAGTGTAGGGGCCTGCACCGGGCGGTCAGCACGAGCGCTATTTACAGATTGGGGATAGTGCGTATTGGGTCTCCTCTCTAGCTGGATAGCCATGCTGCGTAAGCTCTGAGTGCCCACGAGACAAAAGTGGAGCGGCCAACATATCAAATCAAATCAAATCAAATCAAATCACGTTCATGCTTTTTTTTATATATGTTACATATGTATGTATAAATTTACTTTTCATGTTTAAGATTAGAATGTTTATTTGATTATTATCTTTGGACTAACTCATCTGGTGATGCACAAAGGAGAATTATCCAAATATATTTCATTAAATAAATTTATAGTAGGTCTGTCTATAAGACTGAGTATGAAAAGAGCAAACACAGTAAAGGTTTTTCAAATCATGACCCAGAATTTTTGTCTGCGGGTTTGCAGGCTTATTTCTACAGAAGTTGCCAGGCCAGGTGGGGCCATTTCCTGTGATGAGGCCGTTTGTGATGATTGGGCTATTTGTGATGATTGGGTCCTATCTGCAGGGAATATCTGTGTGTTGGCTAGGAGCAGTGGTCCTGTTTGGAACCCTGGTTGAAGGTTCAAAGCATCATGACAGAGAAGCCACCAACAAGCCTAATATCATTCTCATCCTTGCAGATGACATGGGTGGGTGTTCAAAATATTTATTTCCGAATCTAAAAACCCAAAGTTGCCAGTTGGAGCCAAACATCTATACTGTTCTGCACATATGTGAACATATCATTTCACACATTTGGTCACATTTTCCATTCATGTTACATTCCAGTGTTGTTACTTTCTGACACATCTAATTGTTATATGAAACTGACCATGTCACTGATTTCAGAATTACAACCAGCCAACTTGAGCCAAGTCTGGTTGAAAATATGTAATTCTTCTGTGTGGTTTAATTTAGGGTAAAAAAGATGTGCATAGCAGAAAATGTACTCCAGTTGATATTTAATTTTATTCTATGATCACTGTGTATTCTGTGCTGTGATTGGTCAATTCTTGGTCATGTGAGCTTCTCTAAATTGTTGTATTGACCAGATGCATTATATTGCACGTCAATATACTTTCCACTGCACTGATGGGGAATTCCATGACGTCACCATACAGACAAACTCGTCCCTTTCATGGCGGGAAATGTTGGGGAAGCCCTATAATGACGTCACCATACAGACAAACTCGTCCTTTTCAGTTCTCACTTTTAGAATTAAACCAATAATGGCAGTAATTAACACAGTGATCATAGAATAAAACAAATATGAACCTGGGTGTCGTGCAATATGACTTTTTATGGACCTTCGGAAAGTTATATTGCACTCGGCTGTGCCTCGTGCAATATAACTTTCCGAAGGTCCATAAAAAGTCATATTGCACTCCACCCAGGTCCATATTTGTATAATAATCATTTTAAATTATCTCAACATGGAGATTTTATAATCTGAATGGAATCAAGAAACATTTTTTTTCTGATTAACCCAGCTAACAAAATTACGTTGTCACAACGTTGTCACAACGTCAGGTTTTGGTTGTGACAACGTTGTGGAATTACGTTGTGAGGACGTAAATTTGTGGACTCCGGATTACGTTGTGACAACGTTGGGTTTTCGGTTGTGACAACGTTGTGAAATTACGTTGTGAGGACGTAAATTTGTGGACTCCAGATTACGTTGTGACAACGTTGGGTTTTCGGTTGTGACAACGTTGTGAAATTACGTTGTGAGGACGTCAGTTTGGGGTTTTGATTTTACATAAAATTGTACTAAAACTGTTTATATATGTAAACATGATAACAAACAAGTCCATCTTTATTTATTGCTCTTTATTACAAAACATCTAAAACATGGTTAGACTCCGATATATTGCTGCCTCGGATCCCCCTAATCATCCTTGTAATCTGGGCTACTGTCTGGGCTGCTGACTTGATTGTGTGTTGGGGTGCGGGATGGGGTGTGGGATGGAGTGGTCTCTGGTGTAGGTACTGCACTTGGTCTCTACAAAATATTGAAAGATAAATATTATTGCATTAAAATGTGTCCAGAAATGTTATTACTAGGAAAATATTTTACATTAATCAATTGAATAAAAAACAGATTTTTAAAACCGAATATGCAATTTATACATCCATTTTGTAATGTAAAAAAAGGGAATTTTCTTCACATATTACTGTTGTAATATTACTGTTGAAATTGTTTGTATTTTTTTTTATTCATTCATTTGAGTAAACTGAATAACTGAATGTTATTTTGACATTGTGAACTGCCATATTGATCCAAATATATTTACTCTACAATTGAATTAAATTACAAGTATGACTCATGAACAAAGATTAATATACTTAACTCACCTTTTTTTGTGAAGCGGCTGCCACCTTTCTTGCTTGGAGCATGCTTCAGGTATTCACATAACTCATGATCTATCACAGACGCCTTTTCCTTATGGACTTCGATGCAAGTTTCTGAAAATAAATATTTATTGTTTTTAACAATTATTATGGAAATCAATTTGCCTATTTTCTAATTCATATTTATTGGATGCTTACAGTCAAAATTGTAATTTCTGAGATATCAGTACTTCTTCAACTTGCTGAGATATGCATATTTAGAATCTATACTTTATAATATACATACTCATCAAGGCTCTGTATAATCCAGACAGATTTTGAAGGCTAGCCTTCGATTTTGCGCCTTTTAAACTATATAGGGACCAAAGTTTGTTGGTCCCCAGTTGGCCCATACACCGTCTTATGGTCTCCCCACAGCTTTTTCCGCCTAATGTCTTCAGCACATTCACCTGAAAAGAAGACAAAATAAATTGGAAAGATATGGTACAGATTATTGTGAATAATTATCTACAGATTCCATAGAGATAATGTTGCTGGCCTCACAGTTTTGTTATCATCATTTATTATATATTCACTATCTATGTAAGTCTTCATTATTTAAGCTGATACAAAACATACCAAGTTTCTTCTGAAGCTTTTCTCCTGCAACTTTTGATTCAGTACCTCCAGATCTTCTGGTGTGTCCAGGGGTTCATCAATTATATCCTCAATCACACTAACTTCATTCACGTCAGCTCCTGGTTTTTTTGCTGCCATTTGTCTCAGCAAAGAGATGACCGTTTCCTGATTTTTGATCACCTTTTCGAAATTCATCAGGACGGTCCTCTGGAAGTCTACAATATACAGAAATATATATAGTCCATATTAGACAATAAGATTTCAAAATATTTGGAATGTACATTTTAAGTTGGTTGTGTGGATTATATTTGATAACTTTCTATATATATATATTTCAATTGTCAAGTTGATGCATGTGGATGATGAAAAATAAATTCTTTAAATTTCCCACAAAATGTAACAAGATTCTCAATTTTATTTCTCATGTAATTTACTTACTTTCATCTGTCTCAGGGTGCTCGGGTACTCTGTTTATTTTCTTTAAAAAATTCCTTGGGGTGTGGGTTCCTGAACTACCAGGCGTTTCTAACAATCTGGGTGCCAGCTGTACAAGCTGCTCAGCTAAAATCAATTTAAATGCATTTTAATGTTAATCATGAACTTTGCTGAAGAATGTATCCAATTACTGCCACAAAGTAGGTTATGTGTTATCTAAATTGTACATACCTGTATCTATAGTTGGGAAGAGTGGTGCTCGAGGCAACAGCACTGGAGATAAGGAACTTTGTTTCCTTGGGGAGAGTCTCCTTTTCTTTTTGGGGGGTTGGGGGGTTGGGATGTGAAATTCATCGCTATCATCTACATTTGAAATAAGATACAACATCAACATCAATTTTAATTCATTTGTGGTCAATTACATTAAATAGTTTGGTTGATCATGATATTCAGTTCATAGAAGAACATTTAATGAAAACTAAAGAGCATTTGAGGATAAAAATTCGCTTTTTTTTATCAAACTCTTAACTCTTTAACAGATACAATATGGAAAGTACTTTTGTGGAGATTTATCTTCAAATATAGAGAAAAGAACAAAATTACAATTAAGATGTTTCAAATGATAAAGGACTTTACCAGCACTGTAGTCACTTTCCAGGAAACGTTTGTTAGGTTTCCTTATCCTGTTACATGCCAGATCCTCTTCCGTTTCGACATTAGATGTTTCTTCGGCTTTTCGGAGTCTCCGACATGCCTGATCCCAGTTTCCTTCAAAATAATAATTATTTTTACATGCAAATATAGTCAATGAATAAAAAGGGCCTTTAGAAATTCTCTTATTACAATATCATTAGTACTGTAAAATAAACCACATTTGATAAGTGCAAGGCACTGACTAAGGCCTATGGATTTAATATAATGTCATGTTTATTACCTGTGGAGGATATCACTTTGATGGTGTATTTTCTCCATCTCTCAACATCTGGGATATCTCCCAATTGTGCTCTTTTTGTCGCATTTCCATTTGGCCAGTATGCAGACAGTCCCTAGAAATGCAAAGATAGGTTTTCTGAATATTACTATTTATAAAATACAAAAATAACTACAAGGCTCAGTTAGTAATATATCAAATGAATTGTTACATGAAAAATCTGTTGGTTTAATCTATGACCTAACACTTACATTTTGTGATTTGATGAGCCAAGTTTTATGGATGATTCCAACAGAAGAGTTGTCGAATTCTACTACAAGATATCTGTCTTCAGCCCAGGTATCAGTCATCTGTATAATCAGGTGAAATTAAGTTCAATTAATTGAAAGACTTTCTCTGCCACCATATCATACTTGAACATTATATTTCATGCTTTCAAGTTAGACACTACAAAGAAACATGCTCTTAAATAACATGCAAATACAAATATCAAGTTAATGAGTACTTACAAATAGTGATTCAAAATTCATGTAGAACTGCTAAAAACACTGGGTTGTTGTGGTCCAACTCAATCATAAGTGCCCTTTTTTCAAGCTGTCTTGAAGGGATCCACCTAATGCCTGTGTTTCTGATATTTGCTGTGAACCCTCCTATCATTTGTGAATTACATGGCTGGTTGAACAAGGGTTTGACATGGTCATATACTCTGCACATGTACAGTGATTCGCCATTCTCATCAACATCCCTTGAAGTATTTATTATTTCACAACATGATGTATTGTCAAGCACAAAGGCGTTATTTGGTTTCTTTATAGATTTTTTTGAAACAGAATGGTTTCTTGTGGTCTGTGTATTTTGTGTCTCCCCAAGTCGCTTTGCAATTTGCACAAGGGGATTCTTTCCTGACCTTACCATCTTCTTTACCTGCTGCAGGTAGTTTTCAAATGGAAAGGCTGAGCAATTGTCCAGTCCGCAAAACTCCTCAGCATCAGCAGTGATATGTGTGTGACTATGGACATTGTATACTAAAAATTCATGACCATACAATTCACGACTTTTTGCTACAAAGTACAACATCAATTTATGAGCATACTGGCTGTGCTCTTTCACAAGCCTTGGAGAAACCAGAATGCATGTGGCAACACTCATGGTCATGAAATGGTCATAGAAGGCAGTAGGAAGAATACCCTTCAAGACTATTTTTCCAGTGTACAAGATAAATTGTCTGAATTCAGTTGCCTTCCAGCGATCAATCTCTGCCAAAGTGCGAGGTTTACGAACAAAGACCTTTGGTATGAATCTCTGCATCTCCAGAAGCTTCAGGCTGATTGCATTGATTTGCTGTGCTGAAATTCTGACTTCCCTTTTCCCTCTCATCCAAGCCAAAATCAGTCGCTTCGTAACACCTAGACATATTTGGTGCATATAATCAATAGGGAAGGCCGTTATCATGTTAATAGGAAGTTCACAAAATGGTGATATGCCATTATGATGCTCTGGGTTGCTTTGTTGACGAAATGTAAAATCTGTTCTGAGAGGCAAATTATTGATTTCTTGATAGGTTATTCTTCCATTCCACACACCAGGCTGGGAACACTTATCACAGCCATAATAACCTGAGTACAATTTGATATGTTTTACCATAGCCTTGGCTGGTGCATCACAAATAATACATTTAACTTTAACAGTGTAAAGCCTATCGTCAACTTTGAGTCCATTTTGCAAGATCTCATTTAAATCAACAATTGTTTGTGTCAGAAATTCCAAATCATGTGGTTTTGAAGTTCCATAGGTCAGAGCTACAGGGAATATTGAAATAGGGTTCATATTTGTGATTCCTATCAGTACAGGCCACAAACTAGCATTTGTGCTTTTGAATATGGGCAAGCCATCAATATTTATACTTATTTCTACTTCTTCAAGAATATCTTGAGTTTCAGTAGGATACTTCTGAATGGCTTTTTTAAGCTCTTCTGCAACCCCAAGGTAGATGTAGTCCATTCCTGATTTTATTTCTGTTGGGACATTTCGAGATGATTTCAACAGGGTGCGCGCAGTTATCGGTAAAATGGAATGTCCAAATTTGTTAAGAATTTTTAAAAGAGCATCAACAGCATTATGCTTAATCCCATATTGATTAACCCAGGTTGCCAATGTGTCTGAAAATGTATTCTCTTGGCCTGAATCAATATCTTCATCAGAGTCAGAAGAGGATAGTGGTACATGGTCATCTATTTGATTCCAGTCCCAGAATGCATTTTCTTCCTCATGAGGACAACTTTCTTGAGATTGACTGCAAGGTTCTATCTTATCTTCGATGGAAACAGGCATTGAATTTGATGAAAATAAGTTATCATGATCATTCTCATCACTGCTGCTGTCAGTTAAGACAACTTCATTTTTTAGATTCTGTTTCAGTGATCTTGAAACACGCATCCATTTTCTCTTGTATTCTTGTCTTCTTCTCTTCGCATCATCCATCCTGTTTAAGAAACAATCATGCTTAATCTAACTACGTTAATAATCTAGCTTGATTTGACCATTCATTGTTAAATAAATATGCTAGTCAGTAATTGATATTATCATTAAAACAGATTTAATAATTTCTTGTTTAACATGCATGATACATGGATGCAAAATGGCTAGACCACAAAGATTATTGAGACATTGACAATTGTCATTTGTATAATTAATTTGGGCCCCAAACAAGGCTATATATATATATATATATATATATATATATATATATATATATATATATATATATATATATATATATATATATATATATATATATATATATATATATATATATATATATATATATATATATATATATTATAAATATATATATATATATATATATATCTTGCTTGGTTCAAATTTCAAGTTTCTTTATATTTATGGTTCAGATGAGGAAGCTATAAAAACTAGTTTTCCCCATCAGAGGGCAGTAGAAAATGAACATTAGTACCAAAACTGACACTAGGGGGCAGATTGCTGATTCAAATTTATGGATATCCAACTGTCATTTTATTCTGGGCATTTCATACTAATCTTTAATATGAATTTGAAATTTGTTTCTCCATCATAATATCCTTTTAAATGTGAAATATTATAAATATGTTGAAATTTGTATGAACAGAATGTTACTCTTCCTCCCAAACCAAGTCTGGCCAGATCACTATGCATGCAATTTCAGTTGATGTGGCTAAAATATCCACGAAAACATTCTTTAAATGCTCCCATTTTGTGCTACATACATTCATGTAACTAAACATCCAATTTACATACCTTGATTTGTTGATTAGCAGCAGAAATACAGCAGAAAAGATTGATGGTTGAATTTTGGCAGTTGACCATGTGGTATATTTTAAACAGAGACTACTTCCGCTTCCTGTTTAAACTGCCACTAGGTGAAGTTTTTCCAATTAAACAAAAATATCTCTGGAAAATTATGAATTTCATTACATTTTAACCTGTAATGCAAATAAAATATGATTTTGAGGCACACTTTTTTTTTTGGAGAAAATCTTAGAAAAAAATCTAAGTCCAATCAGTTTTTCCAATTAAAAAAAAATATCTCTGGAAAATTATAATTTATTATATTTTAATCTATAATGCGAATAAAATATGATTTTGAGGCACACTTTTTTGGAGAAAATCTTAGAAAAAAAGTCCAATCAGTACATATCAGATATGTTCCTTGGTTAGATTTAAAAAAAAAAAATTTTGTCACAACGTTTTCACAACGTTGTCACAACATGAGAATCACGACGTTGTGTTACAACGTCCAGGCAACGTCCTATCAACGTTGTATCATGACGTTGTAAATAGGTTGAGATCTGACGTTGGTACTCAACGTTGTCACAACGTTGTCACAACGTAAAAGTACAACATTACCAGATAACAACCTTCTCACAACGTTGTAGCTACGTTGTGTGTTTGCTGGGAAGGTCTATAATCCACAATGTAAAACCGGGACAGACCTATGTTTTTTTGGCTTAAATGTGTTCAAAGTAATGTTATTTGTTAATTTAGCACAGAAAAAGTAAACTTAACCAGCTAGTATTAATTTTTTATTATTTAAATTGAACCCATTTTAACTGTAGTTAAAACGGGTTTGACTCAGTTTTTGCAGCTGGTGACTTATATCAAGTATTTATATTTTCTTTATTTAATGCCACCCAAAGAATAATCAAGCTTTTCTGAGATATTTTAGAAATAACCATGGCATAAGACATGAATTATCACTAAAAGAGTTGGGTATTTAAAAATTTCATGCAAACGAGTTTGCTCGCCATGTGTGCTGTATGGGAAATACCCCCCACTGACGTCATAGCCTCACTCTCATCCTGGAATCCCCCAGAGCCGAAGGCAGTTACGTAAATACACGAGACCACACAAAGTTCTCTCCAGATGCTTCAAACCGATTGTGGATTATAGACCTTAAATTGATTATTATAAGCATTTTAGTTCTCATCCAGGCTACAGCAACCAAAGATTATAAGATCTTTCCATCATTTATGTTCCCTTATAACAATATGTGAGGCCAGAAAAAAAAAGTCTTGCAACAAGATAAAAGTTTGGAGCACCACAAAAAAGACATAAAGAAAACTTTGCAACTTCAATTTAGTTCAAAAGGAAAGATATCATTGACCCCCCCATTTAATAAAAGCATTAATAAAGATGCATGGGAATTTATGGTAATTAAAAATGATAAAAAAAACACCCATCTCCCTACCCATTTAAAAAAAATAAATGGCAGAGAAACAATTTTTGAACTGATCGCTCAGGATCACTGTTTGAACAACCAATTAAAACACAAATAATCTGCTTTCACACACCCTGTATCCATTTGTTTGAATTTACGACCTTTTTCACTCTGTTTATGATATATCAGGTAGGATAGAAGTCTGTCACTGGGACACAATGTCCATTATCTTTTGAGGAGTGATCTTTCTTTTGTACAGTGAAGGTTGGCACATAGACGTAAACCATAACCTTGGATAAGTTGATATACATCAAGCAGAAATAATAGTATCAAACAAGTGGTGATTAAAAAAAACAAATTTGAGCAGGACTTGCAAAATATTATAATGGGAAACCAAAAAAAAGAAAATGAGAAGTAAAGTTATGCAGTGATTTCAAAAGTTTGTATAAATCTCATAAAGCAATGATAACAATTACCGTATTTACTCGTGTATAAGACAAGATTTCCAGATATTTGGCCAAGATACTGGGTCACTCATTACAACATACTTTTCACCCTTTCTCAATATTAATGCAAAACACTTCCAGTTAGCAGAATAGTGAGAATACAGATTGACCCAAACCTATGATATGGTGTGGAAATACACTGACAGTCTATACGCCACTGGCCGTGGCAGATTTGAGAGAGCAAGCGTATTAACACCTGTTGCTCTGTAATGAACCAAGGGTTGTGGGTTCGATCCCCAGCCATGTGGAAATTGAGTCAAAAATGTATCATATGAGCTGAGGCCCGTGCCCAAAGGGTTAACATGCTGTCCCTGCGAATCTGTGACCATGTGGGATGTCATGTTTTTGACATTTCAGTGAGGCAGCACTTTATCTGCTTCAGGTAGGTCTTGTCACGAAATTACTGAAATAATTTTGAAAGTGATGTAAAACCCCAAACAAACAAACAAACTGACAGACTATAGACTCATTGCCAATTTACATAAGGCCTCATTCATCTAGCCCTGAAGGCAAAACAAACATGAGTGTAAAAAGAATGGATCAAATTTTATTGAGGCCCTGCTAGGAGTTGAAAAAATTACTTTACCTGTTATTTTACTATTTTGACAGGTTATGGAGATTTATCTGTATATGGACACCCAACCCAGGAACCAGGCATTCTAGACAAGATGGCCACTGAGGGTGTAAGATTCACTCAGTTCTACACTGCAGCTGTGTTCTGCACCCCCAGTAGAACTGCCATACTCACAGGTAAACAAGATAGTCACTTAGTTCTACACTTCAGCTGTGTTTTGCACCCCCAGTAGAACTGCCATACTCACAGGTAAACAAGATATTCACTTAGTTCTGCACTGCAGCTGTGTTCTGCACCCCCAGTAGAACTGCCATACTCACAGTTAAACAAGATATTCACTCAGTTCTGCACTGCAGCTGTGTTTTGCACCCCCAGTAGAACTGCCATACTCACAGGTAAACAAGATATTAACTTAGTTCTGCACTGCAGCTGTGTTCTGCACCCCCAGTAGAACTGCCATACTCACAGTTAAACAAGATATTCACTCGGTTCTACACTGCAGCTGTGTTCTGCACCCCCAGCAGAACTGCCATACTCACAGGTAAACAAGATATTCACTCAGTTCTGCACTGCAGCTGTGTTTTGCACCCCCAGTAGAACTGCCATACTCACAGGTAAACAAGATATTCACTCACTCAGTTCTGCACTGCAGCTGTGTTCTGCACCCCAGTAGACCTGCCATACTCACAGGTAAACAAGATATTCACTTAGTTCTGCACTGCAGCTGTGTTCTGCACCCCCAGTAGAACTGCCATACTCACAGTTAAACAAGATATTCACTCAGTTCTACACTGCAGCTGTGTTCTGCACCCCCAGTAGAACTGCCATACTCACAGGTAAACAAGATAGTCACTTAGTTCTGCACTGCAGCTGTGTTCTGCACCCCCAGTAGAACTGCCATACTCACAGTTAAACAAGATATTCACTCAGTTCTACACTGCAGCTGTGTTCTGCACCCCCAGTAGAACTGCCATACTCACAGGTAAACAAGATAGTCACTTAGTTCTGCACTGCAGCTGTGTTCTGCACCCCCAGTAGAACTGCCATACTCACAGTTAAACAAGATATTCACTCAGTTCTACACTGCAGCTGTGTTCTGCACCCCAGTAGACCTGCCATACTCACAGGTAAACAAGATATTCACTCACTCAGTTCTGCACTGCAGCTGTGTTCTGCACCCCCAGTAGAACTGCCATACTCACAGGTAAACAAGATATTCACCCACTCAGTTCTGCACTGCAGCTGTGTTCTGCACCCCAGTAGACCTGCCATACTCACAGGTAAACAAGATATTCACTTAGTTCTGCACTGCAGTTGTGTTCTGCACCCCCAGTAGAACTGCCATACTCACAGGTAAACAAGAGATTCACTTAGTTCTGCACTGCAGCAGTGTTCTATGCTATCCTCATATGAAAAGCATATGAAAAAAAAGCAACACTAGGAAGAATGACATTATTTTTCCCTTTTGTTTTTTCCCCTAACTTTCATGACACAATATGATATGATTGCAGGGCGTCTTCCAGTGCGCTCTGGAGTGGTTGGAAATAATCCTGTGTTCTTCCCATGCCACAGTACTGGACTGCCACCAGAAGAGATAACTATTGCAGAGGCTCTCCAGGAGGCTGGATATACCACCGGAATGGTCGGAAAGTGGCATTTGGGTAAGTCTCAACTCTTGCTATATATTCCCAAAGAATACTGAAAAGAACAGAAACTGGTTGTTTTGAGCGTTCTCCAGTTTGACCATTCCCCTGATCGACCGTAACCTGTTTGACTGTGTCTGTTTGACTGTATAATATCAATTGATTTGCCTAATTTCTACTTCTACTTTTTCTTTCCAACATAAATTTGGCACTCAGGTTCAATTTGCCTTCTCATAGGATATTTTGTGAGTTTTGAGCTGTTACTGAGTGACTGGGGTCCACTTCTTGTGAGGCCTGCTTTACTAGCCAAACATGGAGACAGAATTCTATCTCACTGCCAAACACACCACAGTCAAACAGGAGACCCGTCTAAAATGCCAGCAACCAAACAAACAACCCAGCAATGTGGGGGCAAATCATGTGACAGGATGCTCTGTTCAACTTGAACTTTAAAGTTTGTGCATTTGCAAAGTAAGAGTATAATTGAATGTCTTGCAGGTATCAATGCATACAACAGTTCGGACGGGTCCCACCTCCCCCGCCATCATGGCTTTGACTATGTCGGAACCATACTTCCCTGGTCATTGGAACAATCCATGGATGAGTGGAAGGTAAAGCTATCTTCTGGAATTTAATTATAAATAAAGCAAGGCAACTGACAGGCCCCAGATGTTCTCACCAGTTGCTATTCAAAATTATGAGAAATATAGCTGTTCCTATTGAGGAAGGTGAAGCTGCCAATTAAGCTGATGCTGACCAACCTACTGACCTACTTTTGAAAAATGGAAATTTCCATCACATGATCAGCAGCCAGTCGTACTGACCTACTGACTTTTGAACTATGGAAATTTCCATCACATGATCAGCTGCTGGTGGTGGCCTGATCAAGCTACTGACCTACTTTTTCATGAATGCTAAAAAATAGCCAGTGACTAAGCAAGTATTCTATATGATCAGCTGCTGCTGGTTATGAAAGTTAGTGTTATGCAGCAATTGCTTGCCAACCTTCACTGCAGCATTTGCTTACCAACCTTCACTTATGATTTAGTGTAGGCATTCATGGGATGTAGGTGTGGTAAATATTTTGAACCTTTAATTGTATTAGCTGATAAAATAAAGTAAAATTAAAAGGTTTTCAGTGAAATGTTAAAATTTTGGTAAACTTTTTAAACTAGTGACATTGAAAATCAGGTCAAGGTCATGTATGAGGTCAGTCTAATGTAGGTCTATATAGGATGTAGGTGCAGTAATTTTGAGCCTCAGCACGCACACATGCACAGAACCTGATACCATAGAGCCTGCACCACCCAAGTGGTGGGAGCTAATCAAAATATGTATTCGGTGTGAATATCTGCCATTTTGGGGTTTGTAAATTTAGTATGCCTCACTCCATTCAGAAAAATGATTCATAATAAATGACTGCTGTCAATATTGTAAACTTGGCTTTTTTTTTCAGATTCACCATAAGACGCCAAAAGCCCAGAGAAGTTTCCTGTACCAGGATGACACTCTCGTCCAGCAGCCTGTCATGCTCTCACATCTGACTGGACGCCTTGTTCACGACGCCAAGGCGTTCATCCACAACAACACTCAGGAGCCATTTTTCTTGTATTTTTCCCTCCTGCAGCCTCACACACCCATGTTCAATCATCCAAGCTTCAGAGGAAAATCAAGGAGAGGTGAAAATTGTTTATTACTCCAGGGTTTTTTGTAGTCTCGTATCAATCTGGGATTTTAGCATTAGCCCATAGTCCCAGACAAGTAGAAACACCGTTGGGCTAGTACACTGTCCCCTGATGCTAGCTTGACTGTCTAGTAGCTAATTATGATTTTTCAAGTATTGGTAAAAATGTCCTTTTGTCATTTGATTACTGTTACTAAATATGAATTGCCCTAACCAAGTCCAACACTGTAGAATAAAGGTTTGGGCTAGCACACTTTGATCCAGACTAGTGCAAATGCCCACTTACTAGACCAACTGACGAGAAGCCTAAAAAGCACTTGACCCATATTGTTTTACCCGACCAAATCATGATTAGGGTCTGGTATGGGCCACTGAGAGAACAGCAATGATTTGTCAGAATCTGTGAAATAATAGAAATATTTTTATTGGGTATAGTTCTGACCAACCAGTCTTGCTTGTGTGAGTGGGTGTTTTGTATGAGTGTTGATATATTAACAATGAGGTTTTGATATTAACCAATCATTCTAAGACATAGAGGTGTGAAAATAGCCAACCAATCACAGTGCCACCTGGTGAGAAATGGTGTCACTCTCATTGTCATGTCAGTTTGTGTCAAAATTTTCATTCAAATAATATTGACAGAAAGCTGAGGCAATTTCAGTATGTCGCAATTGTTACAAAGGTTATACCCCTTCTGGGACAAGATACTGTCTTTCCCCATTTGTATTTATCTTATAAATTGTTTTAGTATCTATAGAATAATATAAGAAAAAAGAAGGAATCAAAGTTTATTTTGTCATGTTTTGGTTTTTTGATGATTTTCAGGAACATATGGAGACCAGATACGAGAAATGGACTGGGCTGTTAACGAGATCATTGACCTCTTATATGACCTTGACCTTGCTGAAAGGACACTGGTGACCTTTATATCTGACCATGGACCTCACAGAGAAATGTGCACTGAAAGTGGTGCAACAGGTGGTCTCAAGGGTCAGTAAACAGACAATAAGAAATAGAACAACATGTATTCGGTCTGTAATGCCACAATACAGTGACATACTCTATTTAGGTAGGACATCTCTCAATCTCTGATTGCTGTTGAATGGTGTCTGAAAAATAATGCAACATTTGTACTTGTACATCTTGAAAAGAATTAATTTAAAGTCATTATTGGTGTAAAACTTTTTGCCTCTGCATTGAATACAATAGGACTGAGGATATTTTTATAATATAATGTTTGTATGTTTCTCTGCATCAATTTGTTTGCCATTGACGAATAACAATTTCTGATGTGTTGACATGTAATGTATTCGTTCATGGGTGACCTTGATCCAATTTTCAAGGACACATGATTATTTCAAGAAAATCTGTCTCAGAAATTTCAAACCTGAACTGGAAACCTCAGCAATTAGCATGTGGATGACCTTGACTTTTATATCAAGGTTATTTTATAAACTAACAGGAGCACAAAATTTGACACCTCCTAGTGGAAATCTGAAATTCACAACCATATGGATGATATTGACACACTTTTCTATGTCACAGGGGCTGATGTATGGATGTCAGATCAATTATTAAACTCAAAACCCAATGTGTGAAGTTACATGACTGATTGGATTATAAGAGGCTTTGTAGCTGAATACTCTGAGAATAAAATTTTATGTATTGAACTGATTAATATATTGTACTGTGACATTGAACAACACGTAACATAATATGACCTACAAATAATGTAACATTTTGTCTGTATTTGCAGGTGGAAAGTCTAATTATTATGAGGGTGGTGTAAGAGTTCCTGTGATAGCATGGTGGCCTGGGACCATTCCATCCAACTATGTTTCTGCAGAGGTTCTAAGCACCCTTGACCTTTACACGACCTTTGTTGACATTGCTGGAGGTCAACTTCATGAGAACAAGTTATTTGATGGAAAAAGCTTTAAAAGTATTCTACTTGACAGGAACTCTGTGAGTCCTCATGAAATAATTTTTTTCCATTGTGCTGAGAAAATAATGGCGGTTCGCTATAAACAATTCAAGGTTCACTATTGGAATCAGCCAATATTTGGAGAAAAAGAAATCCACCAGAACTGCAATGCAGGGATACCCTTGTCAGATTTTTACCTCTCATATAGATGTGAAACATCACAGATTTTACAGCAGCCCGAAATCTACAATTTAGACAGTGACCCTCAGGAAATATATCTCCTGCCTCCCGAGGACTATACAGGAATGTTGGAAAAAATACAGAGTTTAATTGATGATCATTTGTCAACAATAGTCTCCACAGATAACCAGCTGCTGGATGATGAATACTGCAGGTCGACACTCATTCCCTGTTGTAACCCACCCTACTGTACATGCCACTACCAACCATTCCACCGGCAGTCCGGTAACAACTGACTCCTGACATAGCTACTACTGTACGTGCCACTACCAACCATTCCACCTGCAGCCCGGTAACAACTGACTCCTGACATAGCTACTACTGTACGTGCCACTACCAACCATTCCACCTGCAGCCCGGTAACAACAGACTCCTGACATAGCTACTACTGTACGTGCCACTACCAACCATTCCACCTGCAGCCCGGTAACAACTGACTCCTGACATAGCTACTACTGTACGTGCCACTACCAACCATTCCACCTGCAGCCCGGTAACAACAGACTCCTGACATAGCTACTATTGTATGTGCCACTACCAACCATTCCACCTGCAGCCCGGTAACAACAGACTCCTGACATAGCTACTATTGTATGTGCCACTACCAACCATTCCACCTGCAGCCCGGTAACAACTGACTCCTGACATAGCTACTACTGTACGTGCCACTCCCAACCATTCCAGCTGCAGCCCGGTAACAACTGCTCCTGACATAGCTACTACTGTACGTGCCACTCCCAACCATTCCACCTGCAGCCCGGTAACAACTGACTCCTGACATAGCTACTACTGTATGTGTCACTACCAACCATTCCACCTGCAGCCCGGTAACAACTGACTCCTGACATAGCTACTACTGTATGTGCCACTACTAACCATTCCACCTGCAGCCCGGTAACAACGGACTCCTGACATAGCTACTACTGTACGTGCCACTCCCAACCATTCCACCTGCAGCCCGGTAACAACGGACTCCTGACATAGCTACTACTGTACATGCCACTACCAACCATTCCACCTGCAGCCCGGTAACAACTGACTCCTGACATAGCTACTACTGTACGTGCCACTACCAACCATTCCACCTGCAGCCCAGTAACAACTGCTCCTGACATAGCTACTACTGTACGTGCCACTCCCAACCATTCCACCTGCAGCCCGGTAACAACTGACTCCTGACATAGCTACTACTGTACATGCCACTACCAACCATTCCACCTGCAGCCCGGTAACAACAGACTCCTGACATAGCTACTATAGTAGATGCCACTCCCAACCATTCCACCTGCAGCCCGGTAACAACTGCTCCTGACATAGCTACTACTGTACGTGCCACTACCAACCATTCCACCTGCAGTCCGGTAACAACTGACTCCTGACATAGCTACTACTGTACATGCCACTACCCACCATTCCACCTGCAGCCCGGTAACAACGGACTCCTGACATAGCTACTACTGTACATGCCACTACCAACCATTCCACTATCCATGCCACTAGGACAGTGGTATTTAAGTCAGCACAAGCAGACTTCATGTTCTTGCTCACTTTCCACTACGTCCACTGCCACATGTTTTGTTTTCTTCCTCATTCAGATATGTTTGGAGATGACTAGAGACTATAAAATAATATGTGGATCTAGGAAATTTGTGTGACCTTGGGTCAAGGTCAAGGTCATTACCGGCAAAGGAGCAACTTTTCTTGTGAATGCTCTATTTTCTGACAAAATAGAGCAATATTGAATGTAATCAACCAATAGTGGGCTTGGAAAAGTGTGATATTGACCTTGGCTTATTTTCAATGTCACAGGAGCAGATTTTCAAGATTGACTTATTTTGCAAGACTACAAATAGCATTTATTGCCACCACATTCATCTCACTCAATGTTTGTTTGCGTTTTTGTGAATAATTTATGTAACTAGGTCACACTGACCTATTTATAAGCCAAATAGGTCACAACTTCCAAAAATATGCAGAAGTTGATCTAGAACTTGATGTTATCGATATCTTAAGTACAAAATAGATTATTTGTTAGGATGAATGTTTATTGACTTTGGGTCAAGGTCAAGACCACCAATATTGTTACTTTTATTGATTATGCTTTCTTGACTGTAAGAATATAACAATATCAATGTAACTTGCCATATGTTATTGAACTAGGATTGGCTCAGAGGGGGCTATTAATGTAACTAGGTCAGAGTGACATATTTAAAGGTTACATAAGATTTTGACATATGGTTATATTTTCAAGGTCACAGGAGCAAATGTCCTAGATCACATTATACAATATTTTGCATAACACCAATTATCATGTATTGCCACTACATGTGTCTATACAATATGTTCATAATCTGGAGATTAATTTTTATAACTGGGTTACTTTGACATCCTTATAGCACATTTTTTTTTTTTCAAAATAAAAAAACATTTCATATAGCTGAGGTTGTTGAAATTTAATTTGGTATTTTACTCTACATGTACACGCTGTCACCATGAACCAAATACTCTGTAAATGTTAACACAATGTGATTTCACAGGACATTAATTTCTGGATTACATATATATGACCTGGATAAGGAACTTATGATTTGGTTTTACCTGAGAACAATAGAACATATATTATTATTGGTCTCATTCTCAGATTTTACTCAGTGAAACGAGGAAGATCTTCAAACTATGTTAGACATACCAAGTGCCTGGTGTAAGGAGTGGAGGATGAAAATTAATGTAAACTAGTCAACACATATTTTGGAAAACATGAAAAAGTGAAGACAATTTCAAAACAGGGCAATCTGTTTTAATATGGGTATGCACCAAATTTGGCTCTCAATGATGACATGGGCTGATGATGAGCAGAACCAAAAGTAAAGTTAAAGTGGTCATGACAAAGATTGTTATCTAAATATGAATCCAGATTGACTAAGAAAGTGTTTTTTTTTTCCGTGGGACAAATCTATTAGCAAATATAATAAGAGTGCCAAAATAAAATAAATTGTAATGAATCTCAAATGGTATCTCTTTTAGTTACTTGTGAGGCGGCTTATATCACACATGTAAAGGAGGGGTTGCATGAACATGTTGGTAGTGAATAGGTAATGGATGCTAAAATTAATATAGCACTGAATTACATATGAAAACTTTTTTAAATAGACAAACATAAATCTGCATTGGCACAAATCAAATGTGGCAATCTTCCTCTTCATATTGAGACAGGCTGGTTTTTCAAATATTCCAGAAGAGTACAGATCATGTTTAAGGTGTGATCCAAATGTGACGGAGTCATCAGAGATACATGTCCGCTAGTGTTTGTTTTGCCTTAAGGGCAAATATAAATATATATAAATACAAACTACTCCAATGGCGATCTAATTAAAATCTGTGTCTTTTAATAGACATAAAAATATTCTACCACGTGTAAACAGTAGTCTGCCTTTCATTTTTAATAAGTAAAAATTATCCACATATGAGTTAAACAATACTTTAACAAGCAAAATAACATCAATTTTCGGGGTAGTCTTATACACGAGTCGTCTTATATTTGAGTAAATACGGTAAGTCAAGTGATTTGCATGTGTGGTAGAGTATGGTCTCATCTAACTGCCAGAACAGATTGTAATTTATGGTTTGTTTTTATCTGATAATTAATTCATCCAGGAGGATCTCAAATGTCTTTACTTCGAAAATCCTGTATTTTCATTTGGTGTTTTGATTTAAGATGTCATAGTGTTATATTACATCTTAGACTGCTTAGACTCCATACTACTCATTTCTAATGATTAAATATTTAAATTGTGTAGCGAGTTATAAGCTCAATGAGATGGGTGTTACTGTTGGTCATACATGTGCTATCATTGGGCCAAATAAAATAACACTTTTGTTCAGGTAAAATGCCTATAAAAAATAGGGTAGGTTGGTAGGGATTTCAATTTTTTCTTTCTTTCTTTCTTTTTTTTGGAAGAGACCTGAAGAGACTCCTTGATCAGTACCGACCTGTATTGACTTGATTAATTAGAATATACTAGAATGGATTAGCTTAAAATAGATAACCTTTCCATTTTAAAGGTATTAAGCATCAATTCTACAATTTGATGTATTGAAAGCTTAGCCACATATGAACATCATGACAAATTAAAATTATAATAGAGTAATGATATAAGTTGATATAAGAAGTAAAAGTTGCACTCCCAGTAAAGGTCTGTCTGAGCGATAAGCTGCATGTGACGGGTAAACACAGGTAGCGTGAACTTTGACTTCAATTGAGGCTCAAAGAAGGGTAGCACTGTTTGATGTCATTCTGGCACTGTTTAAAGGACAATACCTTTCATGAAGTCATAAGCATATTGTCATACTCTTATAACTTCATGTTACCTTTCAGTGCTTCTATGATCATACTCCACATAAAAATGACACCAAGAAAGAAGTGTGATTTCATTAAGGGGCAATAGATTAGGGTCTAGTTAAAATAGAATTAACAGGCACACATGCGGTGGATCAATAAAATAGAAAATAGGCATGAAAGACAATTACATTTATCACCAATATGTGAATTTTAAACATTTAAAATCTGTGCTTAATCCCTTGAAGCTAAAATCATTGAACTTTGAAGCAAGAAACAGTTAATGATGTTTATTGTCCAAGTGAGTAAACAAGAAAAAGTGGTGATCAGATCCACATGTAACACGGATGGGAAAAAAAAATATAAATTCACAACAAACAGAACAAAAATTAAAATAAACAAAACAAAAATTACAACAAACAAAACAAAATTAAAATAAACAAAACAAAAATTACAACAATTGTCTTCAGAACCCTTTTCAAGTTAAGGTCTATAATCCACAATGAAACACTGGGACAGACTTATGTTTTTTTGGCTTAAATGTGTTCAAAGTCATGTTATTTGTTAATTTAGCACAGAAAAAGTAAACTTAACCAGCTAGTCTTAAACTTTTATTATTTAAACTGAACCCGTTTTAACTACCGTTAAAACGGGTTCGACTCAGTTATTGCAGCTGGACACCATGTGTGCTGTATGAGAAATACCCCCCACTGGCGTCATAGCCTCACTCTCATCCTGGAATCCCCCAGAGCATGCAGAGCCGAAGGCAGTTACGTAAATATACGAGACCACACGAAGTTCTCTCCCGATGCTTCAAACTGATTGTGGATTATAGACCTTAAATTAATGATTTAACACTGTTTTGTAACAGTGGATATTTAGGGAAGGGGAAGGGGATCTTTGGTCCCTGGTTTTAACATCAGGTGGCATTGTCATGCGCAGAGTAGGAATCTTGCGCGATGTAGGAATGATTCCTACTTTGCGCAAACATAAGTAGGAATTCTTACCTAGCGCAAATAAGTAGGAATACAAATTTAATGTGGCATACAGCAAGAGAAACGCACATTACGGAATGTCTCTTATTGACCTGGATTAGTCTGTTGGGTGTTCAGATCAGATGTATATGGTCTGTGCACTGAATGATCAAGTTTGTGAAAGTCATCGCTCGTGGGGGCACCAGAGCCAGAGGCACACGTGTTTGTTTACATTTATTCTTCTGATCTTACATCAGTTAAAATTGACCAAATTGAACTCACTTTTTTTTTAGAACTTATCTACATTTCATAAAGAATGTGGATACATGTCTGTTAAAGCTGTACTTTTTACATTTGGTAAGTAAATAATCGTTATTCGTAAATCACGAGTGAACTGACAAATTCTTGCATGCGGGAAGTTATTTCCTAGTTCACAGTTCACAGTTCATTTTTAAATTTTTTTCGCAGAAATTTGACTTTGCGTTACATTTTAATTTAAAAACATATGACGCAATGCTTCAATTCTTTTCAAATTTTCAGGGATTACCACCAGGGGATATATATATTGCCACAAAAAATTGCAATGCAAAAAAAAATAATTTAAAGGTGAAAAACAAATTGTTGAAATTGGACTTTGGAAAAAAACACAATAATATACTTGCTGTCACTCCCGTGAATAAACTGACCGACTTTCACCTGATTGCGTAAACTCGTAAACAATGGGGAAATGATGCCGAGATGAAGAAATAACAAAGAATTTTTTTCTGACAGGACTGACATCATGTTTACTTAAAGGGTACATAATTGTTTGATTGTTAGTTGCCAGAAGTCGAGTTCTACTTGAGTCGTGAGTTAAATTGGATGGGCAGTGCTTGATGTTTCTAGAAACAGTGGATTTCAAGTCTTTTTTGATGATGTCTGTGAGAATGAGAAGAGTAAGACCTAAAATAATTACATACTATATAAAAAAAAGCATGAACGTGATCAGAGAGAAAGTGTGATGAGATTTGGAAAAAAAAAGTTGCTGTTTGAGAAATAACAAAGAATTTTTTTCTGACAGGACTGACATCATGTTTACTTAAAGGGTACATAATTGTTTGATTGTTAGTTGCCAGAAGTCGAGTTCTACTTGAGTCGTGAGTTAAATTGGATGGGCAGTGCTTGATGTTTCTAGAAACAGTGGATTTCAAGTCTTTTTTGATGATGTCTGTGAGAATGAGAAGAGTAAGACCTAAAATAATTACATACTATATAAAAAAAGCATGAACGTGATCAGAGAGAAAGTGTGATGAGATTTGGAAAAAAAAAGTTGCTGTTTGAGGTATGGGCTGCAATAAAATTTGCCACTGAAAAGAGCGTGCGATCTCGCTATTCCGGTAGTGTTCTCCAATCACCAATCGCAAAGCCCAAATAGGTGATCTGGAGGGGTTTTTCGAACGTCCATGGTCTCTACCAACTCCAACCAAAGAAAAGTTTGGTGGAGTTGATTGAGCTCTAGTGAAGTAAAAAGTCGCCAGCTGCAAAAACTGTGGTAAACCCGTTTAAACGTCAAAATTGAACCCATTTCAACTGCCATTAAAACGGGCTTGATTCAATCATTACGTGTTATTCCCTTAAGCCAACATACCTGACAAAAAGAGGAAAGTCTCAGGTAAGGGTACCGTAGGTAGAGATTAAAAATATGAGCTGGCGTCCTGCTGGGAACACTTGCTTGCTGAGATTAGTACTCAGATTAGTGGGGTGTGTGGTCACTTTCACATGTCAAAAATAGTGGGCAAATCACTGAACACATATCAGGCATTATTACTACACATGTTTCTTTAATCAAATTGTGGTTTTATTTGACAATTAAAATAATGATTGCAATATTTGAACTTATTTCAAATATAGAAATTCTAATTATGTATTGTTAATAGTGTTTAAACAACTGTGAAACTAGAGAACTATTTTAGAGGCATTGACACCATTTCCAAGAGGTGATCTTTGCACATATGAGGACATGCATTGTTGGCTGATCTCACTGGACAACAGAGAAATGCACATGCAGGTGGCATATGACCTGTTGATTTCCATCCTGTCAGTGACTGATATGGTCAAATATGGATAACTCCACATTTTGAAGATATTATTTTGGAATATATAACATACCATTCTGATGGAATGTATTTAAGAATGAGCATTGTTTGCAGGTATATTTAAAGGGTTGATGAATTGTAACAACACCTTGGATAGGTACAGTCCATGTTTATTTTTAAATGTGGATCCAGGCTAAATGTTGAGTGAGCAATCATGCCATGAGAAAAGGTTAAAACATTTCACCAGACCTGTGGGACACATGACAGTGCTGAAACACTTGGACCTATTGCATTTCACTGGATATATTCACTGATGCCCAAGGTTGGCCTCATGGTCAACTTACTCAAAGTTTAAAGTCTATGATAAAATCTTGAAATTGGATCCATGTTGTAATTCTTTTTTTGTCTAAACTAAAATAAAATTGGAATATGAAGATTTCATTTTTTTTTCTGCATAAAGTTGCTATTTATCATATTTCTATGTTGGTTAAAAACATATTCAATTCCATATGTTCTGACATGCATATTGCTCAAATATTACCCCAGTATGAAGATTTTATATTTGTTTACTATATAAAGTCAATATTATTCATATTGTCTATGTTTGCAAAATAAAATTGTTCCATTTTATATTCTTCTGCATTTGCAAAAGACAAATCAATTTATATTTTCTGAAGTAAATATCACTCAAAATATTACTCATTTTTTTGTATTTTCTACATTTGCAAAAAAAAAGAAAAGAAAAAAGAAAACAAAAACACATTTTAAGTGTTCTGACTTTCAATTTGCTCTAAAAAGATCCCAGCATGAAGTTTTCACCTTTGTTTATTGTATAAAGTTATCATTTTTTTATAATTTCTATAAAAAAAATGGTTCAATTTTATATGTTCTGATATGCATGTTGCGAAAATAAAACTTCAAAATGAAGATTCAGTTTCAGCATGAATTAAAAAAAAAAGAAAAAAAGATGCTTGTTCCTGGCGGGAATCGAACCCCAGACCTTCAGCATGGGAGACAGATGTCTTACCCACTGAGCCATTTTGAATAGTATGATTTGACTTTCTCACTGATACATCACACAAATAGTCAACATCTTTATCACTTTGTCAAGTTATTTTATAAAGGGATATTCAGCTATATCACGCAACAGCCAAAGTTAAATTTGTTGAGTAAAATTACCCAAAAATATGTTTGTCTAAGATGATATCAATAGTAATGCAAATAGATATAAAGAAACATATATTTATAACTCATCTCTCATTTAAATCTAACCATTTTCTAGTTGATTCTCTGTAGGTAGGTATATAAGGTTAGCATTTAGTTATTTATATTGGATATGAGGTGTGTCATATAATGTCCATACACATTTTATATATTTAAATCATACTCATAAAACAGAGAATTGTAATAAGATGAAGAAAATCAGTTACTGGAGTGGTGCACATTTTTCTGGAGAAGTTATATGGAAAATAGTCCGGTTGGATGTTAGTTTCATAGGGAGTTAATGTGTTGATATGTACTCAATGAGTTCACTCATAACAGAAATCAAGATGGCCGAAGGTTGGTTGGGAAAGTGCTTGATTTCTCTTAAGGGAGGTACACGTCATGTTTTGCCGCTGGCGATTATTATCAAGTATTTATATTTTCCTTATTTAATGTTATCCAAAGAATAATCAAGCTTTTTTATGAGATTTTAGACATAATCATACATAAAATATGAATTATCACTAAGACAGTTGGGTATTTAAAAAATCACATCTAAACAAGATTTTACATGAAAAGCAAAAATCTCAGACCTCTCCAGATCACCTATCTGAGCTTTGTTGCCGATGGGTGATTGGAGAACACTACTATTCCGTCACCACGTTACCTGCCCTCTGGTGGAATTTGCTGATGCTAGACCTTCACTTCACTTTTTGTTTGCAAGTTTATGTGATGGGTTGCGTATTATACATGTAATGAATAGGGTAGTTTTCACTTATTTTTTGTCAGAATTATGTTAGATATCAAATATTACACACAATATGCCAATATTTCTGTATTAGAGCTTTGTTTTCAACCATCGGGAATTTGACCTAATTATTGACCTAGTTATTGAACAAGTGGAGGTCCTGCTAGGTTTTGCACAAAGGGGCCTTTATGGGTAAAATGCAGACATTACATGGCCAGCTACACTAGTGTGAGATAGCTGCGTAAGTGAGAGAAAGTTACAGCAGTGAGAGATAGCTGCACATCTGAGAGATAGCTGCACAAGTGAGAAACAGCTGCACAAGTAAGAGATAGCTGCATATGTGAGAGATAGTTACAAAGTGAGAGATAGCTCCATAAGTGAGAGATAGTTACAACAGTGAGAGATTGCTGCATAAGTGAGAGATAGCTGCACAAGTGAGAGATAGCTGCATAAGTGAGGGATAGCTGCATATGTGAGAGATAGCTGCATATGTGAGAGATAGCTGCATATGTGAGAGATAGCTGCATATGTGAGAGATAGCTGCATATGTGAGAGATAGCTGCATATGTGAGAGATTGCAACCCCTCCCAGCCGAAGGCACTTGTTAATTGAAAAAATACTTGGCTGAATTACAATACTTAACTGAGATTGAAAAACCTTTGATATCTTCTCTTTCCACAGAGTCCCAGCTGAGAAGTGATGGTCCTTTGTCAAGAATATGGCATGACCAACTCACAGTGGTGTGATCGAACAACTCACAGTGCTGCACATGACCAACTTGCATCAAAGTTACTTTTTCTGTCATTTTATCTCATGTTTCCCACACATACACTTTTGATATCAGAAATGACTTTTCCAACCCATACAGTTAAGTTGTACATTGTTTTTAAATTTCTGGTATAAACACAATAAAAGTTGACAAGATGTAAATATATATAAAATTTCTTTAATTCTTCAAAATATTAATTCATAAATTGTCAATTTTCATTTGCCTTTCCCTAAAATATGGCCTCTCCCATGTTGAACCATGGATGACCATCTGCTAATTCCAATGAATCTCAGATGCAAATGTTTTATTTTCTGTAAACACAACATTTCTAGAACAAGCAATATGTTAAGACATGTTGTTTCCATTATGATTTTCAGATTTGTGATTACTGCTGATCTGCATGCATTTATCTTCATTAAGGAGAGATTTATTGTTCCAGTTCTTTAAATTTGTTTTGTTTGTTGAAATTTTTGTTTTGTTTGTTGAAATTTTTGTTTTGTTTGTTGAAATTTTTGTTTTGTTTGTTGAAATTTTGCTTTTTCCAAAGTTATTATTTATTTTAGTGTTGTTTCTATAGTTTGGGTTTCTTTGTAAAACACTTAGTTGTGTTTGTTCATTTTTTTCATCTGTGTGACACAAGGAGCACCACCTTTTCATGTTTAATTTATTCAAATACTAACCCTGTTTTGTTGAGTTGGCTCAAGTTCATGGTCTACCCCTAACTGATGAGTCCTGGGTTGACTGTATGGGCTGCTAACATTCATCAGGACGAAACACTGCCAATAACTCACAATAAAAGATATTTACCCTTTAACTTGTTTGTGTGAATTAAATATAACCAATCAAGATCCTATTTCCAGTGGAGTTATATAATAACATTGTTATTGGCAGTGTCTTAGGGATTAGTATTAAGTAAATATGTTTTTTACAATGGGTCATTGGCTGTGTGGTCAATGGGTTAATGGCCCATACAGTCTATCCAGGACTCATCAGTTAGGGATAGACAATGAACTTGAGCTAACTCAACAAAGCTTTGTTAGTATTGTAAAGAACATAACTTAACTCTATCCTTATTGTAGTAAACTTTGTGCAGATTAATAGATATATCAGATAACAATAACCATAAATTAAAATAGGCTGATGAAAACAAATTTAAGTCCTATTCTGAAAGTCATAATATAGAAATGTTCTGAAGGAATGGATATCGAAGGTGCATAAGTGCCAGACAATCTGAAATGACACAGAAAATAACATTGATACAAGTTAGTTACAACACTGATTATATAGTGTGAGTTGATCACACCAATGTGAGTTGATCATGCATACTTCAGTAGCATTTACAATTTTTCACAATCCATTTGATATTTTTATTGCACAATTATTTTAGGTAAATAGAAATATCTATCAGCATATAAAAGTATACATCAGTACAAAAGTATACATCAGTATTTAAAAAAAAGTGAGTTCAATTTGGTCAATTTTAACCGATGTGAGATCAAGAAGGAGAATGTAATTATAAATAAACCTTGTAGGAATCCATCATGTGACAGATGTTTGATCCTAGCTTGGCCATTCTTACATGCTGGCATATCTTAATCCTACATTGTGCAACTTGCACACTGTATGAATCCATCATGAGAAGGATGTTGTATTTGAGTGAAAGAAGGATCTGTCAAATGAGCTGTCACATTGTAATATTTGCCATAAAAATGACTGGAGTTGATCAAATTTGTCATATTTTTGTTTAAACCATATCTAAATTTTATTACAAATATAAATGTACAACTGTCATATTTGTATCTATTAACTATCAGCATATAAACAGAGTATAACCATTGGTCATGACAAGGAAATCAGGGACACATATAATAAGTTTATTTTAACACAAACTTTGACCATTTGCATTTTTAATTTTAATGATTGCAGTTTATTTGTGCTAAATATATGTTCCCAATATATCACTTTGCAACAATTGCAATCTGTCACATAGAATCCACAGGTAGCTCTGTGAACATTTTTATTTGAAACTGTCATATTTTCTGAGATGGTAGCTTTGAACTGGCTTTTACAGGTGTATCCCATTAAAAAAAACTGAGACTATATATTGCACACTTACAAACCACGATTTTGTTGGAAATTTTTCCTGGAGAATAACAAATATAGAATATCCTACAAACTTCCCTATTTTGTTGGATATTCTTGAGAATATCAAATATAGAATATCCTACAAACTTCACAAATTTGTAGAATATTCAATATAGAATAAAGAATATCCTGCCAACTTCACAGACGTTGATTAAAGTGAAGTATTTCATTGGTCTATGGAGAAATGATTGACAGTTGACATCAATCGTTACAACTTTGTAATGAACAGAGAAGTCTTTCATTGGTCTATGAGGAAATGATTGACAGTGTACATCAATTGCTACAACTTGATCGGCAAATGTATCAAATCTTGAAACAATGTATATAGATTCTACAATTTTTGTTAAGATTTTATCACAAAGTTGTAGAATTTCACTAAACTTGGCTCTTGGTTAACATTTGTTTCAAAAGTTTTAAATACATGAGGTGGAGTGGTAAGGAGTTGGAAAGGCCATGAGGCGGTATTGTTGTGATTCGGCATGGTTGTGATGCACAGCTACTGAGGCGATCTCCCGTGAGGTGAAGTGACCTGTTACCATCTAAACTAAATCTACTCAAAAGCTGTATTGGTCCTATCAGGTATCTTACTGAATATTCTCAGTGGATTTAAAAACATAAAATCTCTTAAAAGGCAATTCCTACTTTTTTGCGCAGAGTAGAAATTCCTACTGAGCGCACTTGCGCTATGTAGGAATTCCTACTTGGCCGCGATTCCTACCGCCGTACCGGGCGCAAGACAGCATGATTCTTTGATCTTTTGGCTTGGGGGTGATCTGTCGGCAATCATTGTCAAAAATGGAACCATCCATGTTACAAAAAAATCGTTTGTATAGGTCTACCATATTAAATGATTTTAAAAGATGAATAAATACACATTTGACAATGCAACAATTATGTAGCTGGCGACAACCGACGCTGAGCTGAGTAAGACCATGGACTATTTAGACAGAATGTCAGCCTGAAAATGTGACAGTCGAATGGGTCAACTGCAATCATCTGACATCCCATTTCATCTGGGTAGATCTCCAGAACATGACACACAAGCACATTTTGGTCTACGTTGTTTGTTGCAAGCAAACTGTCATTCACGTCTCTGTATATCAGATATTGTACCGACTTATGGAATGACAGGCGATACTGACAAAGCATTCAACCGAAAAAATCGGCAGGAAGCAACATCCCAGACAAAGAAAGTCGGCTGACCGCATCTCCGGAAATGTATGCTACCAATCGGTGCTGTCCTCTGGTAGAAAAATTTGTCATTACACTTTCATGCTGACCTAACAAGCAGATGCCAATAATATTGATTTTATCATTTTTCGCAAAGAAAGGAAATTGTTGGACTACGATAACAATATACTCTATTATTAGAATTATTTGAGAAATATGAAAAAATAATCCAAGCAAAAGAATTATTTTAAAAACTTTTTTTCATTTTTTGAAGATAGCTTTCGTTTTCTGAGGCAACTCCGGTTCGAGAGGTTGCAGGTGGGAGTTACACAATGAGGTTCTGTTGGGGGTTATGGAGTGAATGCTCGATTCCATGTGGACCGGCCGGATTTGTGAAAATCATGAACTTCAGAATTATGAGCCCCCCCTTTCTTCCGCAATAATAAGAATCTTTTAGGACCCCCACCAAATGATTTCCTGAAAATCCTTCGGCATGCAAAAGTTAGAATTTACCCCAATATCGCCCCACTTTGTTGGTCACTATGGCCAGAGGCAAAGTTGGCCATCTGGCCTTTCTAAACACTGCCGGGGAATTTTGATTTACTTTCCACGCATCATACTTTCATTTGGTGAAATTGTTTGACTGACATACTTCAGTGATGAAAATCAGCATTCAGGAAAAACCTGAAACCTTAAAAAATTGAAGATGCCACTACCCCTTTAAGAAATGTATTAGGTCAAGTTGAATTTCACATTTGAAGAAAAAAAAATCCGAATTAAGGTTATTTCCTGAAGACTCATCACTGTTCAGTAGACTATAGAAACCTAGCAGAAAAATTCCACGCCTCAAGCCTCAGGACATGTTCCTAGATTACTTTCCCCTGCACATACAAACAAATTGTAAAGCCCAATTTATTTATTAAGTTATTTGGTCCGAATTATTTCTTTATTATTTTGATTTTAATTAGAAGGGTGCTCTCACAAATTACATTTAAATCTGTTTATGGTTGGGATGGAAGGGTTTTTACTATCAAGAAAGCTGGCAAGGCTAAGTTGGTTCTCCATATAGCTTTATTTCATGCATGTATCAATCAGTATGACATTTAAATGACACTTATAAAATATAAATAAGATTCAAATTACATAATATTACGAATAGTTGGCGGATTCTTTAATATCTTAACATCATTTGACAACTTTGAAATTAAAAGTACACAAAAAATGACTATATTCATATTCCTGGGTAAATACAAGCTCGCCTTTGGTTTATATGGTGAATTAAAATTATCAAAGATTCTTAAAACTCCAGCACAGGTGGTAGCACTGAGCACACTGGCCAGGTATTGGATCTTGCTTCTGGACAAATGTAATGATGATATATACAAACAGAACAACACAGAAGCATATTGTAGTTGTCACAAGATCCACTGCCAGGTAAATGCCATGCTTGCTGCTCCACCACTCTTACAATACTTAATACTTGTAATTTCTCATGTAATGATCCCACCCGTTTTTCACATTTCTTGTTATTAATGTTTGGCTCGTTCTGTCCTATATCAGGTTGCGGTATAATGAATTGAAAAGGCAGTGTTTTAAATTGTATCTTAGCAGACGAGTTGTATGTAACCTTCACTTATGTATAAAAATAAAAATTTTCATATCCTCTTGTTCCTGGCATTTTACACGATTTGTTCTTGGATCAAGAACATTGTCCTTCAAACTGTCCATATGTTAAAGAAATGACTCAATTATATATCACAAACTTTCCTGTTGTCGCTCCAGTGCGATGAGGCTAAATAAGAATTGTGAAATGCGGAATGCATCTTTTGTTATAAAGGAAAACTTTTACTATGATGAACAAGAACCATGTTTTGTGATATCAAAGAGAAACAATTACTGTCCACACCGAGCAGGTTCAAAGTAGTATAGACACATGTAGCTGCGTTATATACAGTCTTTCCTTCATCATGATCACAAAATAAGTAGTTCATTGGTCAGTCTGTGCTGGTCCAAGCTACAATTTGCTGCATCATGTTATTTTTAATGTTCATTAGTTGCGGAACTGGAGGTTAAAAAGATCCTCCACCTGCTCGCGAGCAATGCTGATACTGTCCGCGTTCCCAGAGAATTCCACAGGAGTCTCCTCTTCAGTCTGCTCTTCCTTGTGAACCTATAAATAACAACAAAAAATGTATTGAAAAACGCGTGAGATGATTTGATATATTAACCCACCAAATAAGTCATAAATTATTATATTTTCTTTTTCAAATTTCGTGGTTCTCAAGGTTTCAGGAAAATGCTTACCTTGATCCTGCATCCACTGTTCTCCTGCATTTCACGGATTTTGCAACCTCCCTTGCCTGAAAACACAAAGAATAGATTTAAATTTAAGACTTTTCAAGGGTCTAGTTATTGGAAATTTATCACAAGACCATGTTTACAGATTCACAGTCAATATATTCAACATACCTAAATTATTTAAATTTAAGACTTTTCAAGGGTCTAGTTATTGGAAATTTATCACAAGACAATGGTTACAGATTCACAGTCAATATATTCAACATACCGATTATCCTGCCGATGTACTGGTTGGAGACCATGACGCGTACGCCCCTCCTGTAGCCACCGTCTTCCTGACACAGATTCTCTATCATCTGCTGAGCAATGTCACGACCAAAGGCACTCCCGGTCACCTCTACGGGCGTCTCGGTTCCATTGGATTCTTCTTCCAGAATCTGAAAAATAATATTTTACTTTAAATAAAAGCAGAAATTTTCAAACTTCAAACATTTGTGCTTCAATTCTTGACATTACTGTATGAGATTTTAATTATCTGACCCTGATTTTTTTGGTTTTTTTTTTAATTTCCATCAACCCATTTATATGACAATTTTACCAGTTGCTTTAGAGATGTTCATACATTACAAGCAGGAAAATTACCTTAATCCTGGATCCACTGGCAGTCTGGAGCTCCCGGATCTTGTTACCTCCCTTTCCTAAAACAATGCATTCAGAATTAGTGAGGAACTCTTAAAAGAACAAGTTTAAACTACTTTAAATTTATGACTTATTTAAGTATATTAATAGTTTACTTTTATAAATATTAAACTAGGTCAAGTGTATGACGTAATCAAGCAGGCAGACTATGCCCCATTTGTAATGAATTTGGAATGGCAGTTTAAGTGCAAATAAAGAGCGAGCCATACATACATTTGGACCCCATAAATGATAATTCGGTTACCAGTACTGCTCAGTTTAAAGATGCAACAAGTGTGAACGTAATAATGTTACCATGGCAACAGGTCACTGGATGGAGGCAACATAGCAACGTCTCTGACTGGTCACTGCATTCAAATCGTACAAACTTGTTTCCTACTTTGCTGTCCAGGGTGAGACTAATCAATGGCACTATGCATGGAACCACATAATTTACATTCAACCTGTTCAAAACAATGTCTACATCTAACAGTCTATTGCAAATACCTTATGTGCTAGTGTGTAGTATAATGGTAAGGTGAAGATCTTCTCAAGTAATTTAAATGCTCTGGCCCCTTGTACCAACCCATTCAAGTGAAAACATTGCAAAACTTTCACGACCTTTAAAGCTGGTATATCCCTTTACACCAAAATGTTGGCCAAAAATAAAAGCCAAATAGCAATTTGCTTCATCTTCATTCACTTCCACATTTCAAGCGATTATTGAAAAATCCTCCTCTCCAGCATGGCGCTGCATTTTTCCCATTGGGAACCTTGCGGTGTACAAGACAATGTGTGAACAAGGTGAAGTAGTTCTGACAAGTTTTATTCCATTTCATACATACAAATCGCAAAAAAGGGTCCTACAATAATTTAAGAAACGAGTGAACCTCTCAGGCTCCTCCAATTTAAATTTTCATGATTTCTGAAGGCCACAAAATTATTCTAAAAGCTGGTGAAGTTCCAGTAAGCATTAAGAATGCATTAATGGTGCAATTCTAACAAAGAGACCAGCACTGATTGACAAAATGGCCCCCCTGCACGTCACCCACAAAAGCTGAATCTGCAACAATAACCCCACCCCTCCCTGCACCTGGTCCTTTTCAATCCTTTTAACCCTAATGGCAGTAAATGAATAAGAGAACAATTTCTTAGGTTTATATCAGATTACATGCTTAAAACAATGTTATTGACACTTTATTAAATATTATAATGAACAGCTATTACAAGAGCTCATCTCTCCGTTTAATGATGCATGCAAGAGTCTTTCTGATTTATGTCTTTTCTGAGGGTGTTTTCCATCGTATATCACATTAATAATTTTCTCTTTAAAAGCTTGTAGAATAATCAGGATTATGAATAATAATGAGCTTGGAATGCATAAACAGTCAACATTTTCTTATAAAAATAATGATATATTGTGTCCACATAATTTCTGGTCCTTTAATCTTTTAATGCAAGACCACTTGCCAAGTCATGTGTATTTAAAACAAGACTCGCCGGTCACTGTTCTTTATATGGTGATATCTGCATGTTCAGAGAATGACATTTGTATTGTCAATTCTGGGTGAATCATCTTTCACGGTTAATGATATGGTGGCATCTGATTTTGCTGGCGACTGTTGGGAACGAGAGTGACATCTATTGTACAAGGCAGAGGAACTGTAACATCGATCGGGGGTGAAACTTGTGTGAGCTTTGTAAAACATTTTACTGTCTTGGTGGCATGGACATACACTCTTCAATCATTCCTCTGGCTACGCCAATACTCTCGCAGTTTCCTTCAAGCTGTACAGGAGTGGTCTGAGCATCCTCATTCACTTCTTCTTTCATGATCTAGTGACAAACGGTAGCAATATAGTAGGTGAGAACAATTAGCAGGTCACCACAACCCATGCATCATGTAGCAGCCTCGTCCACATACCCTACACTTACAGGCAAGAGTCTATGATGGACATGGTGTTGTGACAATAACAAATATTAAACCATTTTTTCTTCTACAAAGCAGTCTGATTCTTTTGAGCTGACAATTGAATTTTCACATAAATGGACCATCAAACGTCCAAGAAACAAGATTTTAGCGCTTAATATTCCTCATAAATGCACTACACGAATCTTTTCTTAACAATGTGATGAAAATATGATTTGATTGTTTTCGTGAACTTTGCAACATAACTCACGCCCAACATTATTCATAGCACATAGAATTTTTTGATGCATTACAGATAATTTCCTCCCACGCATCAACAAAGGTGCTTTGACCACATTGTTGCCACGAGGAAACAAACCACAGTTAATGCACCAAAACTACAGGACTGATTCTTGGCAAATATAATCATGCTTTTTCTCCCTTTCATTTGCAGGTTTAGATTCACAAAATGAGGGCTCACAATGTAACTGAGCTTAGGTTTAGATTCTAAATGTGCTGAATGTATAGAAATAAAGACCATAGAGAAGCTGAATTAATAAGCCTGGTCATCTGCATGTCATGTGCCTTTTTTATATCAGTGTTATTACTTCACCCAGTCCTGGCATGAGAGTCACGCGTGCTCGAGAGCGTAGCACACCGCATGGTAAGACTAAGTGCTTGACAAAAGAGTATTTCAAGACGCAAAAGTTCAAAGTGAAACTCACAAAATAAAGCAAATCACTTTCATCATAAAAAAAAGTCGAGTCACAAAGCTGTTAGCAGTTTTAAACTTACCTTCACTCTGCAGTTGCTGCTGTCCTGAATATCCCGGATTTTGGAACCACTTTTGCCTGAAAGGCACAAAAAACAGTGATTAACTGTAATATAAACTGATAAATTATTCCACCCAAATATCTCAATCTTAACATATAAATCACCAAATACCCCTTATAATGAACACCACACTATCACTTGTACAAGCATAGAGAATATAAATACCTATGATTCTTCCGATGAAGCTGTTGGGGACATCAATCCTGACCCGGTCTCCCCAGCTGTCGTTCTGGCTGAAGCCCTGTTCCTGGCAAAGTTTGTCCACCATCTGCTTGACGATTTCTATGCCGGTATCGCTGCCTGTGACGTTCACTGGGGTGCAACCGTTGGGGTCTTCATCAGCCTCCTCCTTCAGAATCTGAAAAATTATACAAACTCTTGTAATTAAAGTTTTCCTTTTCCATCAATCTGAATTATAAAAAAAACAAGGCTTGATGCATTCAAATGAAACATTCAACTTTGATGGAAAAAAATGCACAAACCTTGATTCTACATGAACTGGCAGACTGCAGATCCCTAATCTTAGAACCACCACGGCCTGCAAATGACAACTATCCATGTTAGAAACCCCAAACATTACCTCTTTTGTATTCAAAACTTCTTAATTTAGTGTTTGGAACTGTTAATAGAACACAAAACGGCTTCCATATTCAAATCAGAATAGGGTTCCCAAAGCCAAACTTAACATTTCATGCACGTGATAGAGGTCAACAAACGTTCTGGCCTACTTTAATTTTTACACTAAGGACTCTGTAAGAAATTCAAGTGTGACATGTGGACTTCACAAAAAACATGAGGCAGATTTGTGCTCAGGGATGAGAAAGCGTGAAAATTAATTCCCACCCAAGTTCTCAGGATTTCAGAAGGAAAAATTTTGCTGATGAAATCACATATCCCCGTGAAAAATGAACCACCAAAGTGTCTGAAATCCTGGCACAAAAATTCTCATCCCTGATAATTGAAGGTCGCCATATTGAATATAAGGTTCATCCCAGAGTTGTCTCAAAAAGTTCTATTACAAATTCAACTAAAACTTGAGTAACTGCCTCCCTCTGACTGGACTTTTTAAAAAAATATAATATATGAGCTCATTTTAAAAAGTATCGTGTAATGCAAACTTTTAGGTATTTTTCTAGATATGCTCAGCCATCCCATGATATTAATACATGCACTTCAAAATTTTCACAAGATTCCTTTGTCATTGTTCAAACTGGGTTTACATAATATAGAAAAAAAAGAACTTTCCTCCACTCAAAATGCAATCATATTTTGTCAATCACAAACCAATTTCAGCGATTTGCAGTGATAAATCTGGTGGGCTTTTTTTTTTCCTTTAAGAGAGGCCTAATTCGCCAATATTATAATGTACTCTTCCTTAATAACAATCAAAGCAGACCTTTGTCTGCCGGTGGACAAAGGACCCTGGGCCAAAATTATCACTGCAACATGGGAACCCTCTTCGCTTGATTCGCTTTCCTATCCTAAGAGAATTTACAAAGTAAAGCAAATTTGGACTGAATTAAGTAGAACATCTTCCATCATAATGAAAGAACTGTGCAGCGGCATCTTTGGCATTCACCACACACGGCACAGGAATATACAAGAAATTGTCTGAAATGTTGAATGAAGCCATGTGTTTGCCATGAGTCATGGCGCGCTTCAGATTGTGGCTTCATTGAGGCCACGCACGTCAAGAGATCCACCAAATTTGCAAACTCTGAAAATAAGTCTCTACTTTATCAAAATGTATATATTGGGTAGTACTCACAGGATTGCAGATAGTCAGGATTGAAGAGATTTGTAATAGTTCTGGTTGTCAACAAAATTCTTAACAAAGACTTTTTAAGCCCTTGCCTTCCTTAGATTCAACATGGCGTACCCACGCGAGAAGCCGGTCGGCTCAAATCGCACGTGCAAAAACTGTGCAGAAATGGTGAATTATCAGAGTCCAAATGTAGAGCAATTTAGATTTGCACACCACCAAGACGATGATGCGACTGTTCTTACCTATCACTTTACCAACGTAGGAACTGGGGATGGAGATTTTCACGGTTTCTCCCACGCCGAAGTTCTTCTGTTGGCGATCACCGCCTCCCCGGGGTCCGCCGCCGCCATAGCCGCCGCCACCTCCGTAGCCACCCTGGTCATAACCGCCACCGCCGCCATAACCTCCCTGGTCGTAGCCGCCGCCGCCACCATAACCGCCACCTCCTCCGTAGCCACGGCTGCCTCCTCCACCATATCCTCTGCCTCCTTCATTCCAGCTCATGTTTGCGGTGATTAAGTTCGGTGCGGCTAAAACAGAAGTGATGCTTCAGGGTCGAGAGTCGAAGTGGAAAGGAAGCCTGCACGCGCTGCCAGTTACCCAATACGCATGCGTTCTGCACCAGTGCGCAGGCGCGGCGCGCCAAAAATGATTACTCTGCTACCAACTCCACACCACTTACAGTATACTTTTGAACAGAGATAAATTTGGAGTATCTCGATGATCTACATATGGAAAAAGGCACAAAATGCTTTTGACAATCACAAATTTATGTTGTTTAACGCCGTAAGTAAAATTATGGCCAATTGATCTCATTTTATATATGTAAGAAAAGATATCTTTTAAAGTCATACATTTTTATAATCATACTGAAGATGTTAATGGCTATAATTAGGCAAAGTAATTTTCATGAGCGATAATGTCGGAAGTTCTCAATGTTATTGCACACTCACCACACTTCACAAGGCACAATCAACACGCACACACAGCAAACGGTTTCTACAAGAAACAGGCTACAACGCCATGGACAAAGAAAATAATCTATGCCAGTCACAATGAAATTAACACGTATGAATTGGCAAAGAGATCATTGAGTCAGACATTAAAATTTAAAAAAACAATTTAAATTTTTGCCTCATCTTTCTTGAAATTGTATTAACATCATCTGCAAGTTTGAATGGCAAAAGCCAAAACCCAATTGCATCGGTCTCTTTCACCTCTGCCACTCACAGTTTTGTTTAAAGGCTAAGTATTCTTTCCTCTTCAAATTTTTATTCTGTTCTTAGACTGTTTAGTGCAGCTCAACTGAATAAAAATTTGAAAAAGAATACGGAAAGAACAGCTAATACATCATATCACAGACCTGAAATCTTTTTTCAAAATGTTGAAGATACCAATCTTCGTATAATATATATTGCAGGTCTTAATGTTTAAGAAACATGACAAAGATATATTTGTGTTTTCCACAAATTACCCACCCCTCTCAATATAAAGAAGCTGTCCTCTTTAATGTTACCCATTCAGTAGATATTGCTCCATATTACATGCAATTATGAATGAATTATGAAATAAAGTAAAATGCTCTAAGCCATGTAGTGGTTATTTTGTCTATGGCCTTGGTGTTATCACACATTAACATTTTAAAGTTTCACAAGCAAAAATAAGCATCCCCCTAAACAAGAGCAAGATGTAGTACTATAAAGATGCAGGTTGGTCATGCCCACTAGTGACAGTTGTGCTTTCCCAATGGACAGGTTTCTATTTGGCAGATAATTCTTTTAAATACTGTTCACCATACAGAGATATTGCTAGAAAAAAAGGTTTATGTGACAATTGTCTCCTTGTGAATTAAAAGTGATGAGACAATTCAAAGTGGAATGAGGCAATGTTATTTATGAGGCAATTAAAGGTCATATTTATAGAATTGTGTATAACAACCAATCACTATACATTGCTATACTAATATGCGATTTCCTAGAAAAAATTGTGAATGTGAAATACATGTACTTGAAGAACACAACAAATTACGTTCAAAATTCAGATGGGTCCATTTTCGCCTTAATCAGAGATCAGAATGAGCCATTTGTAACTTTAATGAGCCATTTTCTCATGTCTCCCACAAACAAGATTCATGCCATGCTTTACCATTTGTAAATGCAAATTTCATGAAAATGCCTTTCCTTTAAACAAAAGAACAGGAAATTAGGTATATTTTAAAGTATAGCAAAAACAAAAGAAAAAATATCGTTAGCTGACTGCCTTTTTGCAATTTCATGTACAAGGCACTATTCACATTGTTTCCAGATGAAGCTATGATGTCCGCTCGAGATGATCATGCAGCATTTGAGCATTTGCGGCCAATCTGTGTGAAACTGACGAGAGAACACACCCGGGAGAATGTCCACGCCCTCCAGGTGGCACTGCAAGATGTTGCTCCACAGACAATCCAGCGTCTTCAGGAATACCTTCTATTCCCACTGAGACTGATTCTAAAGAACTCAAATACCAAGTAAAAAATATTATGATTAAACTATTTTTTCAAGAGTTTGTTCCTCATAATCACTTTCACTGTTACTAAAGACATTTCTGTCCCTCAGACATTATTTGTGATAAGCTTTGATCAGACACTCATAATCACATTTCATTCACTACCAACTATCATAAAAATCACTCTATTTATTCATTCATTCATTCATTCATTCATTCATAGCACTACACCTGTCAATAATTCCGGAATGTAACCCTGTTAACCTTGCAATAGCATGTCATCATATTGAAATGTAAATGGAGCTAATTGAGATTAATTCAATTTTTGATTAATCTGACATAAATAACAGAATTGATTTTAATGAACATGGATATTTTGGATATGTTTGCATTTTTTTAGATTAATGTCTGACTTATAAATTTGCAGAAGTGAAGAGTTCTACATTGACACATTGGATGTCATGCACCAAGTGCTGAATCAGACAGAGATAACTGGTATGTCAGATTCCTAGTATATCATAACTACTAAATCAGATTCCTGGTATGTCATGGTATCAGAGTCAGATTTCTAGTATATTGTAATCACAGAATCAGATTCCTGGTAACAGAGTCAGATTTGTGGTATATTCGTAGTCACTGATTCAAATTCCTGGTATGTCATGGTAACAGAGTCAGCTTCCTAGTATGTGGTAGTCGCTCTGAATCAGATTCCTAATATATGGTAGTTACTGAATCAGATTCCTAGTATATCATAGTCACTGAATCAGATTCCCAGTATATCATAGTCACTGAATCAGATTCCTAGTATATCATAGTCACTGAATCAGATTACTAGTATATCAAGGTAACAGAGTCAGGTTCCTAGTATATGGTAGTCAATGAATCAGATTCCTAGTATATCATAGTCACTGAATCGGATTCCTGGCATGTCATGGTAACAGAGTCAGATTCCTAGCATATCATAGTCACTGTATCAGATTCATGGTATATCACAGTTGCTGAATTGGACAGACATTTGGGATGCATCAGAGTTACTGAGCTCTAGACTAGTGATGGATAATAGTTATTAAGATGTGTGATTGGCATAGTTTCTGACTATTTACATTTGTCTGTGACAATTACAGATTCAGACAAAATTTCACTTTTTATTACATACACTTTAATACCAATCATGAATGAAAAAGCAATAGCGAACATTGCAATTTTTTAAAGATATTAGAAAGTCGATTTTTTCATTTGTTTTCTATATTTAGTTATTTCAACCACACAATGTTATATTCCAGGTTGGGAGATGTTCCAGGATTTATTTAAGTGTCTATGCATCTTGCTCAGCCCGCCACCTGGTGGAGCAGAAGTGAACCTCACAGTTGGGATATCAGAAGAGCTCAAGTTGGCATCTGTAAAATGCTTAAATTCTCTCACCCGTCATGCACAGAAAAGGTTGGTTTAATTTGTCATCCTCAAGTTTTATTGCATCAAAATGCAACATGCCAGTTTGTTGATGGCAGATTTGCAAATTTGAATGACAGATTATTAAATTTTGTTTGGTATGGTTTCATACAATTGAGAATTTATTATTGAATTCATACAATTGAGAACAGATATAAAAACATATTATGTATATTACAGTGATGAAAAAATAGTTATGTTTGTTTGGATTGTTTTGTTTTAGTGTGCTGGAGGGAGTTTATAGTTTATCATTTTTGCCTCCATTGGGACATGCTGTCAGCCTCCTTCTCGGTTTGGCAGAGACCGAGCAGTTACGAGCTCTGCGCACAGAGGCAATGAATTGTTTGCAGTATCTTGCTTGCCCAGGGAAAGGTCAGAATAAATAGACTTGATAAGATTTGATAAAAGTGAATGTTATTGTGCTTACCAGGTTGCAAACAAACAGGTTGCAAACTTTGTTTAAAAAATGTTTTTTAAATTGGCCAAATATTTCGTTTTGGCTAAAAAAATGTTCTTAGATTTGATTTGAAATCTTACAAATCTGGGGAAAATATTTTTCTTTCACAAATTTGTGTTTGAATGTTAAAGTTTTTCCAAGTGACATTACTTTGGTCATTTAAATTTACATTAATGTCAGATTTTTTAATTTTGGACAGTTGATTCCGGATTACAGCGACAGATAGGTAATAGTTTTGCCTCTTTCTTGCCTGGAATTGCCATGACTTTAGCTAAAATCATCACAGGAGACATCAAGCAAGGATATACTGTGACTTCAGTAAGACTCAACTTTTCTTCTCCTTCTTGCTGTATTGCCATGCTGAGTAGGGTCTGAGTGCCCACAAGACACAAGTGGCACAGCTAACTTCACAAATCAAATTAAAAAAAAAAATTGTGCCTTATTTTATTTGTTTTTGGGGAGAAGCATGTAATTAACAGAATAGAAATATTTGTGTAGGGTAATGACTGTTTATGACTTGGTTTTGGGGTGAAATGGATAATCAGAAATGATTTTTTATTTTTTACTCCAAAAAGCATTTAGGTTCATGAGAATTGCATATATTTTAAAATTTGGGTTTCTAATAAACAGAAAAATGTATTTTCAGACTGCTATCAGTGCATGGAGTAATATTGTTGCCATGGTGATGTCAGATCAGCAGATTTCCACAGTTAAGAAAGAAGCAGAAGATAAAAAACTATCCCAAAACACAGGTAACACAACAAAACACCCCGAAACAAGGGTAACACACCTAGCCATCCCAAAACACACTAAACCATCCCAAAATATGGGTAACACACTAAACCAATCCAAAACACTTGTAACAAAAGACAGGTTACACACCAAACCATCCCAAAGCACAGGTAACACACCAAACCACCTGAAAACATATTTAATACATCAAAACATCCCGAAACACATTTGATACTTCAAAACATCCCAAAACACAGGTAACACACCAAACCATCCCAAAACACAGGTAACATAGGTACCAAACCATCCTCAAAGAAAAACAAACTACCCAAAAATGCACGTAACACATCAAACCTCATATAATACCCCAAATCACCCCAATACACTGGTGACACTACAAACCATCCCAAAACACAGTTTTGTTAGTGACTACTTTCAGTAATATTCATTCAAGTTTGTAAAGAAACAATGAAACAGTTTTGGCTGATTTAATTGAGAAATGTGTAAAACATATAACAAATTGGATTTATTTTCAGGTTCATTTTCTCATCTGATTGTGACTCGCTCACCAGAATGGGTGAAGGCCACTTCTGAAAAACTGAAAGTTCTGGTGGATAGAATCATGACCGTGACCAGTCACTCAAATTGGAGAGTAAGACTGGCAATGGTTGATTGGGCACATGGCATTTTGCTCAAATGTCCAAAGTATGTATGCACCTGGCTATTCTTTTTTTATATAACACTTTTTTGGGGCAAATCAATGAATAGATAAAAATTAAATTATTTATAGACTTATGGACTAGCTGCTAACATTTCTGTTTTGCATGGGTGGACTTTGGCTCAGTTGGTAAGATGTCTGAAGGTCAGGGGTTCAAATCCCAGTTGGGACAAGTGCTCCTGTCATGCTGCGTGATCAAGAAAGGTGGACATCTGCAACTGAGTTGTTTCTCATTCCAGCCAGACGAGTGCTCCATTAGTGGTCATTAAACAATGTGATAATGCAAAAGAAAGATCCCAGTCACTCTTTGGAAAGAGTGGGGCATTGAGTCCCAGTGACAGGCTTCTATCTGACCTGATACAACTTAAACTGTGATAAAAAGGTTGTTGATACAAACAAATCAAATCAAATATATTTTGTGTCTGCAGCTCAATGTCCAACTGTATGCCATCAGCCCTTGAAGTGCTGGTCAGCTTAGTGGGAGATGAGTACAATAGTGTTTCCACTCGCAGCCAGGGGGCACTGCAGGACTTCAAGAACTCTAACGATGACAAACAGACAAGACTTTTAGTGCACATCTTGGAGGAGAACCTACACAATTTGGCAACTCAGCTTCCCAGACTCATGAGAAGTGCAGGTAAAAATACACGGTTATTTATTTGAAAAAAAGTTCTGTTCCAGAATACATTATTCTCGAAATCTCTAATCAAATAGGCCGATTTCCATTATCCATGTTGTTCCTACTTAGAGATTGACAGGGGCCCTATGTTCTTTTAAGGTACTCAGTGGAGGATTAATTTTAAGAAGTGGTGTCAAAAATTAAATATCCCTTTTAAAATTATCAAGTCATAGTCTTATAATGTGTACAATTTTGATTAAAATATTCACTATGATAAATTGTGATTTTTTTTCAGATGATGAGAAGAAGATTGCAACTTTGAATCTCTTCATAGGATATCTCAAACTGCTTGGTAGGGAACCCAGAGATAATATGTTTACATATCTCAAACTGCTTGGTAGATAACCCAGAGATAATATGTTTACATATCTCAAACTGCTTGGTAGGGAACCCAGAGATAATATGTTTACATATCTCAAACTGCTTGGTAGATAACCCAGAGATAATATGTTTACATATCTCAAACTGCTCGGTAGATAACCCAGAGATAATATGTTTACATATCTCAAACTGCTTGGTAGGAAACCCAGAGATAATATGTTTACATATCTCAAACTGCTCGGTAGATAACCCAGAGATAATATGTTTACATATCTCAAACTGCTCGGTAGATAACCCAGAGATAATATGTTTACATATCTCAAACTGCTTGGTAGATAACCCAGAGATAATATGTTTACATATCTCAAACTGCTCGGTAGATAACCCAGAGATAATATGTTTACATATCTCAAACTGCTCGGTAGATAACCCAGAGATAATATGTTTACATATCTCAAACTGCTTGGCAGGAAACCCTCAGATAATATGTCATGATTTCTCAAACAGTTTAATAAGAATCCTATAAGTAATGTGTGGTGATACCTCAAAATGTCTTGGTAGGAATCCTTTATGTAATACAGGGTAATGTGTCAAACTGTTTGGTAGAAATCCTTTTGAATACAGTGTGATGAGCATGTGATCGTTGAATCAGGCAAAATTGTTGTGCAAAATAATTGTTGCAAAAGGTCACTTTGATTAATAATTTCCCAGAATATGATTGGGGTTTTCTGAGATTATTTATAAACCAAATAACTTCAGGAAATGAAAAAATAAATTTGCACTCTTGTTGCTTCCATTTCAAGTGTTCAATTCACAAATGTCTTGTTGTTGATATGATGTTGTAGTGTTTTGGTTTAAATTGATAAAAGTTTAAAGAAAAAAGAAATAGTCTAAGAAAATATAATGTTTGCATGAATTATGTGCTTTTCTGCAGTCCGCTTAACTAGCTCAGTTGGAAGTGAATCACCATCATCACCATTATCACCATCATCATCACCACCATCATCATCATCATCACCATCATCACCATTATCACCATCATCACCATCATCACCATCATCACCATCATCATCATCACCATTATCACCATCATCATCACCACCATCATCATCATCACCATCATCACCATTATCACCATTATCACCATCATCACCATCATCACCATTATCACCATCATCATCACCACCATCATCACCATCATCACCATCATCATCATCACCATCATCACCATTATCACCATCACCATCATCACCATCATCATCATCATCATCATCATTGGACAGAAGTGTAATAATGTTTATTTTTGACTCAGGTTCTCAGGTGAACAGTATGCTGTGCTCTGCTGCACACCTTCAGCGGGTGTCTATGGCTCTCTGCCAGACACTGGAATTTGACTGTTCACACGTTCAGATTCTAGCTGAGAAATCTACAGGTGGGTCAAAAAATTATGATTTTAGAACATATCTACCGGTACATATGATTCTTGAAACTGTGCCACCTCAACCTTTCTCAATCATTTTTCGCCCAAAATTGATTAGAATCACATTTTCTTTTGCTTTCTTTTTTAAGCCTTGCATCAATATGTGTGTATCAACTTTGAGATGTTTCCATAATTGACTTTCAGGAAAATAAAATGTGATGCCAAAATACGCACACACACAAGCACACAAAATGTTTAACATCATGTCCAATGACATATATTGTCACAGTGCTGTATATATAATGATATTTCACATTAGAATTATTATGACAAATCTGGTCAGCACAGTTTTAAAAGATAAGATTTATTATAAAAAGAAAGTAAATTTCTGAATGGTAGAATGTGTTTCTGAGATATGCCTGTGTTTCAGATTTGATTTTTACATGAAAATTAAATAAATGAAGGGTAGAATGTGTTTCAGAGATATGAGTGTATTTCAGGTGTGAATGCAGAGGGCATGAGAGTGACACACAGACAGACATGCAAATACTTCAAACATTTCCACGAGGAGAAGATACTGACACAAATAATTACGATTTGTCAACTCTTGGGATTTTACGGTAGTGTAAAAATAGTCTGCAAAATAATATAATGAAAAATGTGTCCTGGATATGGTCCATTGATATGTGATTGATGTAAAATATCAATACATTTATATCCATATTTTACAAACAGTGATATTGGGTCATTGTTTTTGTTTATGATATGCAATTTTGCACTCTTTATGAGATAAATGTTTCAACTGTCTAGTAATAGATTAAAGATTTTCGGCACACATTTTAATGCAAATATCTAAAGGTTATATTTGAGATATATATGAGATCTATCTTTGATTGCACTGTTTATGAGATAAATGTTTCAACTGTCTAGTAATAGATTAAAGATTTTCGGCACAAAATTTAATGCAAATATATAAAGGTTATATTTGTGAGATATATATGAGATCTATCTTTTATTGCACTGTTTATGAGATAAATGTTTCAACTGTCTAGTAGTAGATTAAAGATTTTCGGCACAAATTTTAATGCAAATATATAAAGGTTATATTTGTGAGATATATATGAGATCTATCTTTGATTGCACTGTTTATGAGATAAATGTTTCAACTGTCTAGAAATAGATTAAAGATTTTCGGCACAAATTTTATTGCAAATACATGTATATAAAGGTTATATTTGTGAGATATACATGTATATGAAATCTATCTTTGATTGCCATATCTTTGTCACTTATTGGTTGATTCCTCCCTTTGAATACCACAAACTGATCTGAACAAGACACAAATTTTAAGTTCCCTTTTTGGGGCCCCCTGTCTTTTTGGCATTATTTTTATGTGGTATGTTAACATAGAGGCACGACAAGGTAAAAATATGCTTATTAACCCCTAACCTACTAGTCTGTTTGAATTTTGTTGATTGGCAGGACTAACTGATTTTGTGCTGGACTAGTGTATCTGTGTGCTAAATGAATAACATTTTGTAACTACGAGTATTCAATACTTTCAACGAAGAACTAAAGTCAAAAGTTCATGATCCGAGCTGCCTGGCGTCATTTTCATGATTACATTGTAACAAGTTCCAGCCCGAGAGAATGTAACAAAATGAAGTCAGAACAATGCCAGTAATGGGTGTTGATGTCCCTCCTGTCTGTTAGGGGTTAAGGTAGTACAAGGCGGTCTACTTTGAAAAGTGCTTGAATGATGTCAAACAGAGCTGGCATATTTTGAGCTTCAGGGGCGACACAGAATTTCACTTAACATGCTGTTGGTTTTAACAGAAAGCTATTTTCCATAAATTGTTTTTAAAGGTAAATATGAAGCTCATTTGTGGCATTTTTATTTTCAGGTGACCTTGACCTTCTGGTCGACCATTTCCTGGACTTGTTTCATCAAAGTTCACATCACAGAAAACAGGCAACATTCATCCTCAATGAAATTGTACTTGGAATAATTGGAAAAGGTACTAAACAATTTATTCATGATGGTGAGAAATAGCATCCAAATTGTGTTGACATGATATGCATGTACATGTATATGTTCAGACATGCTGACTAGCTGTTTCACTGGTACCCGGCCAAGTGAACCATCGCACAAAGTGGAGCACACCTCTGAACATTACACTGTCGTGAAGTGAACAGTACATTAATCAGCTGTTAATAATTATATCATGCAAACTTTATCTGACTTCATTCTGATGATTATATCTAATCTAGAATGGCACGTAAATGCAATCTAGTCTTCGATAAAATATGGCAGTTGTTTCTGCAGGAAATGAGTAGATATTGAGAGAAGTGATAGGCCACATACGGCAGTTCACTTGCCAGTTATTGAGCAAAGTAGGTCAGTATCGACGATACCACAGTGCTTTTGCCTAACTTCAGCAGTTTGGGTGTGGTCCACTCAGCAGTACAGTTATGCAGTCCCCTTCGTGCTGTGGTATACTTGACCATAATTTGTTTCATTAGGCCTGTGTTCAACCGGTTCCCAGTTTGACAGCAGCCTTTTCAACTTCAGTATTTCAGTTATTTTACTGACATTCTGTCTCCCTCCTTGTTATCACTGTAAACTATCTACAAATTGTCACATATAGCATTCCCACATAGAATTAACACCTTATTGAAGAAGGGAGATTAGAGAACATATCTACTGGCATTTTCGATTGTTCTCCTGTTCGACCGTGGCATGTTCAAACATGAGAGAGAATTCTGTCCCCCAGTTCAACCATGGCTAGAAAAGCAGACCACACAAGAAAGTAGGCCCCATTCACTTTGTAATGACTCAAATCTCATGAAATATCATTTGAGAAGTCTAATTGACCAATGTTGACCCTAGATACCAAACCTATGTTGAAAAGGAAAGTAGGCAAATTAATTGATATTTTACACTTGAATAGGCACAGTCGAACAGGTTACAGTCAATAAGGGGAACGGTCAAATAGGAAAACGATTGAAACAGCCAGTCACCTATCTACTGCATCCCCCAGAATCCCCAGAATAGTGTAAGCTGTAGCGGCAAATATTTTGTGGAAAATTTTATCTTTTATTCACAAGGTTCTCAATCAAGGTCTGATCATACAGTCCCACAAGCCAATCACCTTCCGGAAGTGTACAAAAAAAAACAAAAGTGCACAAAAAGCTCTCTACATTTAAAACAAGTGTTGATTTTTAAAAATCAAGCTTGCGTAAGTTTGCAAAATTCCAAGGCAAAATCTAAAGAAAATTTTACAAGGAAAATCTTACTCTACTACACACTCACAAATCACTTCTGAAACAAAAGTGCTATCTGACGGTGTAAGCAGAAAAAATGTGCCAAAAACATAGCTACCATGGACCGTTAATCAGGGTATGCTCCATAGACTTCCAGCTTAATCATGTCAAAACCTCGAACATTCAGCCCTAAAGTCAAAACTAATGCAAGCGAAAAAAAATTTAAGATGGCAACCAGCAACCCAGGACTGCAACCACACTATTGACACTGACAAGCTTGGTGCTATCCAGCAACCACACTATTGATACTGACAAGCTTGGTGCTATCCAGCAACCACACTATTGATACTGACAAGCTACCACACTATTGATACTGACAAGCTTGGTGCTATCCAGCAACCACACTATTGACACTGACAAGCTTGGTGCTATCCAGCAACCACACTATTGATACTGACAAGCTTGGTGCTATCCAGCAACCACACTATTGATACTGACAAGCTTGGTGCTATCCAGCAACCCAGGACCAGCAACCACACTATTGATACTGACAAGCTTGGTGCTATCCAGCAACCACACTATTGATACTGACAAGCTTGGTGCTATCCAGCAACCACACTATTGATACTGACAAGCTTGGTGCTATCCAGCAACCACACTATTGATACTGACAAGCTTGGTGCTATCCAGCAACCACACTATTGATACTGACAAGCTTGGTGCTATCCAGCAACCCAGGACCAGCAACCACACTATTGATACTGACAAGCTTGGTGCTATCCAGCGACCCGGGACCAGCAACCACACTATTGATACTGACAAGCTTGGTGCTATCCAGCTTTACTGGCCCACACTGATTTATTTTTCCTTTTATTTGAAAAAAATAGGACCGCATTTAGATATCTCAGGATAGCTGGGGGAAGAAAAGTATTATTCAATTTTGTCCAAGGTGGTATAGACTGGGTTCCGTCTCAATCACAGTAGGAATAGATCATGAAATAGGTCTTCCTAATTATGAATAAGAATTGGCATATAACTGAACAAATAGTTCAGAAAAAAAAGCTCATGCAGTGCAAAGGAACAATTTGTGTTTAATCCTTCTTTGAAATAGTAACTTTCAGATACAACAATGACAAACTGCTGTGTTCTTTGTGTCTGAGAGCAATTATAATACATTGCTCTCAGTTTGTGTCCAGCCTCTTTGTCAGGTGTCCTGGAGGGAACAAAACTTGATTGGAAGTTAATTGGCAACTAATTTCATTTTCAATCAAACAAAGAGAGAGTGTTTGGTGTGCATGGTAGAATTCTCCCTTCCCCATTGTTTTACTTTGCATGTGGTCCTTGCAGCTGCAACTTGTTTGTTTGCGAGTCCTTCATCACACAGTGCCCTCTAGTGTGCAAACAAAGGAAACTATTGCAATTAGAATCAATGCTGTAATTAGAACAATACCCACATGCCAAACTCTGGGCAGACACACAGCTTTGTCTCGAGCTCTTGTAGCTTTATATTATTATCTGAGGCTTTCTATTGTGTCCATAATAGTCTCAGCCAAGAGCATTATACCCACAAATAGCAATTGACTCTTGAAAGAATTCTCAACCCAACTGTCTAAAGATTTCTGCAAGTTTTTTTTCTTCTGTACCAGTTAAAATCAGTCCATGAAATGATATTAAGGTACTTTAAGTTACTTTAAGCTACTTTAAGCTACTTTAAGCTGGCCAAAAAGAGGGAGATTTATTTCATTTGTTTTCTATATTTATCCACATTTAATGCACTCAAGTGGATAACCATGTTTGACACAAAAATGTCCCCCGGTATTGGACATTTTTATTTCTCAGGTTCACTTTTTTATGATAGAGTCCCATATAAGATGATTGTTCACTCTTGAATACAAGCCAATTAAAATGTTGAAAAAATTCAAAACAGAAACCATATAAAAGTGAAAGTTTGAATGAACAAGTTTAATTCTTTATTGCGATTGCAAGTTACCATCTTGTATTTTTTAATGATTGGATTTTAGACCCGTGATTTTACAGAGCTTTTTATGCACTTCTAATTTTTTGTGTACTTCCAGCATGTTCTTTTCAATAAGCCAATTGCTGATCTCCATGTTGTTTTTTAACCCATTGAAAAAGTACACACTGGAACTGTACAACTTTACTGGGACCAGAAATGTACAACTCGTCTATTTAATCATTGCAGTGATCAAAGTCTTCAGGAAATAACCTGAATTCGGGTTTTCTTTCTTCAAATGTGAAATTCAAAATGGTCTGAACTCAATCTGAAACATCCAGAAATGACCTTTCTGAATGGGGGTAGGGGTATCTTTAGGTTAATTTTTAAGAGTTTCAGGTTTTTTGCTGAATGCTGACTTTCATCACTGTCATTGATATTGGCAGTGGGCCTGTTATGTGAGGCAAGACTGGGACCCAATTTCAGCTTATCACATCCAAGGACAGTAGTGTCCTCTACTGACAAATATGAAAAGCTACGCTCACCCTTAGAGTGCACTGCCTGAGAACAATGTTGCTCTCAAGCAGTGTCAATGTCTAGAAAATACATTAGAATGACATAACATAGGCCTCCTGCCAATCTCTCCGACCAATGATTAAATATAGTGGAGTTGTACAGTTCTGGTTCTGGTAAAGTTGTACAGTTCCGGTGTGTACTTCTCAATGGAGATTAAAAAGGACATGGAGATCGGCAATCGGCCTAAGGATAAAACATGTACATGTAGACATGAGCTGAGCTCATAGTAGTAAAAAATGTTGATTAACATATCATATTTCATTCAGTTACTTACACCCAAAACTATCCTTCTATTCAACTTAATATTCCCAGACTGACTAGTTTTTTGTCTGTACGTGCAATCGTGCAATTGTTGCTGAAATAATAATGTATTCTTTTCACAGCATACAGAATGGTAGTCATCGGATCAGCTGTCATGTCAACAAACGGTTAACCTATCCCTGCATGCATTGCACTTGACACAAGAGACACCTGGTGTATCTCAAATCTTATAACTCAAGCAGTGGGAATTCTGTCAAAACATATAATTATTTTGCTTTTATTTTACTTTCAGATTTAGAAATAGAAAACCCCACCCCCAGTATAGGTAAAGAGAACCTAGGGAATATTATTAAGTAAGTGAAATTGGATATCTCTCCAAACACAAAAACAAAGCATTTATAAATTTTCATTTGAGATGTATTTTTGCAACTTTTAAATCAAATCTTGATAGTCATTTTATACATTCTAAAATTCTACATTTTGTTTACTTAACTTTTGATAATCTGAATATTTTCTATTTAGGATGCTGCTTGATGAATATTTATCACCAGACAACTTTGACCTAGTTACTTCTAACCAATCAGAGGACTTGAACTTTGGGGAGAAGCTTCTTGATTGGCAGATTGTTCCAACCAATCAGATATCATCACACTCCTTACAGCAGTTAAATAGTAATATCTACCAAATCTGCTTGCTTCAGGAGGGAGTAGGAAATTTTGCAACAGTAGGTCGAATATCTTTTGACATAGACCAATTCAGATAATTGCTATTTTTAAACATATAACATTCTTTCTTTATACTACATTTTACCACTATCCTAGAGGTGCACATTAGAATTGATTTTGTATTGGTCTGTCCATCTGGCCTTCCCTCAATCTGCACTTTCCTCCAAGTAGTCATTTTCTACACTTTCTATAAGTATTACTTTATTTGAGGTACTGGTTTTCGTACCTAAACCTTTAGTTATAGTTTGGGGGGGGGGGGTTCGTCTTATACATGAGTCGTCTTATATGCGAGTAAATTCGGTAGCTTAGTAATCAACCGAAACACTGTTTGTTATGCCATTAGGAATGCAGTTCATTCCACTCCAGTAGTCTATGGTAATTAAGGTTCCATCTTAGTATATGTGAGAATCGTGGGTTTTAATTGAGAAATTTATAGGTATTTTAGACTAAATGCAGTTGTGCAACAGCAGTTTTTAACCGATTGGAATCATAAAATGTTTTATGTTAGCATTGTACCAAACCCACTTGTGATCAGATGGAATTTTTTAATCATAGATTTTGACAAAAGAGAATATCATTAAGTAATATTTACATGCAGTTCTCCAATCTGATTTTGCCACCAGGGGACAGCACTGCATGGATATCATGTAAGGACAGTCGCGCTGCACAATTTCAAGGTATTGAATGTTTGGAAAAGGACATGACATACATCATTTTATAGAAAAAGAGGAGGAATATAATTTGACAACTTTTTTTATCGCAATGCATGTTCAATCTGCACGGATTTTATGTAGACTATCCTTAAACCAGTGAAATATACAATTGTTTGATTTAATACACACATGTACAAATAGCCCTCAATACTTCCACCCAGGATTATCAATGTTCAGGAACTACTTCCTGTTTCTAAACACTTTTGATCAAAATGTCGCAAATAATTGGCCTATCAACATGCACAATACACAAATAAAAACCTGAAAATTTTCCAGATTCAAAATTATTTTTGAAATGTTATCACATGACCTAATTTGCATAATTTTACATAATGAATAAATAAATAAAAAATACTTTTGAAGTAAAGTAAGAAATGGTATATTCTAATACTACATAAAATTTAGGTTATTTTGATATTTAAAAAAAAATAGTTGGACAATTATTAAGTGCATAAAAGGCACTTGAAAAAGAGGGCAGGGCCTAAATTCATATTGAATTCATGCTCCGCCCACTATTTTGAATGCCATTTAAACAATAAATAATCATTTGATTTTCACATATACATGTAAATTATGAAATCCAGCTGGAATTTAATGCTCTTCCTCATGAAAACTTTAGATTTTATCAGATATATTTTAACAGAGATTGGAAAGAGCAGGTCTGCCACTAGGTGTCAGCACGTGCACCATCCAACTCTCACATGGTCTCGCGCAATCGTATTTGCACAAATTATAATACAGTTCTCCATCTTAATGCTATAAAACAATACCTTTATAATCTACTGCATCCACTTAATGTCAACATGATGATCCAAAGAAGATAACATGGTCCATTTGTACAAAAAACAGAGAAAATTCCCTAGACAAGCTGGCCCAATGGTCACATCACATGTGGAAGACAGAAAGTGGCGACAGTAGCGCCGCCACGAGATCGGTTCACCTGAGTGATAATGCAGAACTTCAGCTTGTTTACAATCTCTGTTATAAATGACTCTGATTTTATGTTTCTGTAAAAATTTTAAAAATCACATATTTTAATGAGGTATCATTATGTTAATTAAGTCATGTGACCAGACTAAACAAGTGTGGATTTAAAAAAATCAATCTCGCGTAAGTTTGCAAAATTTTAATGCAAAATCCGAGAAAATCTTTTTCCTCTACTATACACTCACAAATCACTTCTGAAACAAAAGCGCTATCTGACGGTGTAAGCAGAAAAAACATGCCAAAAACATGGCAGCCATGGACCGATAATCGGAGTATGCTCCATAGACTTACAGCTTAACTATGTTGAAACCTCGAACATTCAGCCCTAAAGTCAAAAGAAACGCGAACGAAAAATATTTTCTAAGAATTGAAATTTTTTGTGCTTTCCATAGATGTATCAAACAAGCTGAATGTAGATATTTTATATATTTTTTTAGGTGATGGGTGCAGGATTCCAATTGATGATGATGGATGTGTTGTACCCCCTGGTGGAGAAAATGAGCGACAACTCTGCCTTAATCAGCCAGTCAGCTCAGAGCGTTCTCACTGATGTAGCCGCTGTTTGTAACTATGCGTGAGTCAAACCAGCTATCTCATAATGATATACAGCCTTAAAGCATTCATGAAATCACAGAGGTCTCAGGCAATTTTACAGAAGTTTGGGGTATGTTCAAATGATATGTGGCAATGAAAATGTGGAAAAGCAAGCTATCTCACTAACAATCGTCCGAAATACACCTACCATGATGATTGTGCTAAAAGTGCCATGTACTGGCTGTACTCGTTTGGCCACCAGGGCTGGATTGTATCAACAGGGTCCGGGTCCGGGTCCAAATAGGGGGTCCAAATCGGGGTTGAACCTCAAAATGGACCCCAATGTATTGTATCAACAAGGTTAACACCAAAATCGGTGTTCACAGATTTCGGGGTTGGACCCAGAAATGTAACACCAAAATTTTGGGGGTTCAAATCGGCCGTAAAAATAGACCAACTTTACCAAATGAAAAATATACTTTATCTTTTCCCAATCAATGTGAAAATTGGCAAGTATTTAGATACCTTTGGCATTTTGTGTGCAAATTCCGAAAGAATCGATGCAAGGCTTCCATATTCTTAACAGCTCCAAAGTTGTGCCAAAAATCGGATCCAAACATTGATATGAACAATACAAACGCTCCCTTGTGGCCTCATGACGTTATATAAATGCCTGTCTTGGCCCCTCAGTAATTAGGTCAGAGTGTCATCGTGAAAGTGTCAACAAAGTCAGTGTTTTTTACGATTTGAGCTGCATATTGCTGTCTTTCTGACTGAAATCGGCTTGTTTTCCATAAAAAACTGACATAAAACTCAAGAACTGTGTCCTGAAAGAAGGTAAAGATGACAAATATTTCAAAAATAAATATGAATCAATGGAAATTTTGGGGGTCCAAATTGGTGTTCAACAACCCCAACCCTGAAATCATTCTTTTGGAGTTGGAACTTGTTCATACAATACTTTGGTGTCCAACACCGATTTCTGGGTTTTTGAACACCAATTTGGACCCCTGATTTGGAACCTGTTGATACAATGCAGCCCTGGAGCATGTGTCCTCTATTGTGGTCTGTCAGGGTGTTAGCCCTGTACCAATGTACACATATTAATGGACAATCAGGCCTCTGTGAGCAAAATCACTCCATTGTCCCAATCTGAAGATGCCCCATTGTTAACAAAACTTTACGAAGCTGGTGTTTGCACTAGATCACTGGTCAGCTAAACAAAGTTTGTTGACAAGTGTCCAATGGATGATTTGGATTTTATCAGAAGACTCATCAACTTCCAAATGGTACAGACATTTATGTAGGGGAAATGAGATGATTTAACAACATATAATCGCAAAGTTTGGGGTATAAACATTTAATATATCATGCAAAGAAAAAGTGCTTGAAAACCTCATTTCATGAATGCTTTAACGCACTTGTCACACATTGCAATAGACAAACTGAATGCCACCGAACTAAACAAAATTCCAAAATCATGACACTAAGAAGACAAAATAGGTGACCGAATAGGTGACCAAATACCAATGAACATCCAACTAATGAATAACGACCGGAACAAACATAGATCTACCAAACGTTAACAGATGAACGAAAATCAATCAAACAAATGAACAAGTAACAAACTAATCAATGGCCAAAATGAACACCCAACGATCACGTGGGGAATAACGGTCCTCAGCAAAGTGTATAAAACCATTTTAGCAAGGGCTAGACCCATACTTCCTTCTGCCCCAAGTGACAGTTGATGCTAACTCAGGACCAATCTCAGCAGCCACCTCAGGAGACATCTCTCAGGAGCCATCTCAGGAGCCATCTCTCAGGACCCATCTCAGGAGACATCTCTCAGGACCAATCTCAGGAGACATCTCTCAGGAGCCATCTCAGGAGCCATCTCTCAGGACCCACCTCAGGAGACATCTCTCAGGAGCCATCTCAGGAGCCATCTCTCAGGACCCATCTCAGGAGACATCTCTCAGGACCAATCTCAGGAGACATCTCTCAGGAGCCATCTCAGGAGCCATCTCTCAGGACCCATCTCAGGAGCCATCTCAGGACCCATCTCTCAGGAGCCAACTCAGGACCCATCTCAGGAGACATCCCTCAGGACCAATCTCAGGACCAATCTCAGGAGCCATCTCTCAGGACCAATCTCAGGAGCCATCTCTCAGGACCAATCTCAGCAGCCATCTCTCAGGACCAATCTCAGCAGCCATCTCTCAGGAGCCATCTCAGGAGCCAACTCAGGACCAATCTCAGGAGCCATCTCTCAGAAGCCATCTCTCAGAAGCCATCTCTCAGGACCAATCTCAGCAGCCATCTCTCAGGAGCCAACTCAGGAGCCATCTCTCAGGAGCCATCTCTCAGGAGCCACCTCAGGACCCATCTCAGGAGACATCTCTCAGGACCAATCTCAGGAGCCAACTCAGGAGCCATCTCAGGAGCCAACTCAGGACCCATCTCAGGAGCCATCTTTCAGGACCAATCTCAGGAGCCATCTCTCAGGACCAATCTCAGGAGCCATCTCTCAGGACCAATCTCAGGACCCATCTCTCAGGACCAATCTCAGGAGCCATCTCAGGACCAATCTCAGGAGCCAATCTCAGGACCCATCTCAGGAGCCAACTCAGGACCAATCTCAGGAGCCATCTCTCAGGAACCATCTCTCAGGACCAATCTCAGCAGCCATCTCTCAGGACCAATCTCAGGAGCCATCTCTCAGGACCAATCTCAGGACCAATCTCAGCAGCCATCTCTCAGGAGCCAACTCAGGAGCCACCTCAGGAGCCATCTCTCAGGACCAATCTCAGGAGTCATCTCTCAGGACCAATCTCAGGAGCCATCTCTCAGGACCAATCTCAGCAGCCATCTCTTAAGAGCCATCTCAGGAGCCAATTCAGGACCAATCTCAGGAGCCATCTCAGGAGCCATCTCTCAGGAGCCATCTTTCAGGACCAATCTCAGCAGCCATCTCTCAGGACCAATCTCAGGAGCCATCTCTCAGGAGCCATCTCTCAGGACCAATCTCAGCAGCCATCTCTCAGGAGCCACCTCAGGACCAATCTCAGCAGCCATCTCTCAGGAGCCAACTCAGGACCAAACTCAGGAGACATCTCAGGAGACATCTCAGGAGACATCTTTCAGGACCAATCTCAGGAGCCATCTCTCAGGAGCCAACTCAGGAGCCATCTCAGGAGCCAACTCAGGACCAAACTCAGGACCAATCTCAGGAGACATCTTTCAGGACCAATCTCAGGAGCCATCTCTCAGGACCAATCTCAGGAGCCATCTCAGGAGCCATCTCAGGACCAAACTCAGGACCAATCTCAGGAGCCATCTCTCAGGACCAATCTCAGGAGCCATCTCTCAGGACCAATCTCAGGAGCCATCTCAGGACCAATCTCAGGAGCCATCTCAGGAGTCATTTGAGTATGATTTGAAAACAAAGTACACAATCTTTTGCTCAGTGATATTCATTCAAAGTTTTGTGTATGCACAAAACTTGAGACTGAATAAAAAGAGTATGGACGAACACCAATGACGGAGGAACGATTTCTCGGAATGCATAGGGAACATGAACATGTTCATTTTGTGTTCGTTCGTAGTTTGTTGGGCCTATTTGGCTCACAACATAAGATACAGCTCAGGTACATAAATCATGGTATAACCACACAGCTCACATGCAGTACTCATGATGTAACAACATAGCTTATACCTGGGACTCATGATATAACAACATAGCTTATACACGGGACTCATGATGTAACAACATAGCTTATACACGGGACTCATGATGTAACAATGTAGCTTATACATGGGACTCATGATGTAACAACATAGCTTATACCTGGGACTCATGATATAACAACATAGCTTATGCACAGGACTCATGATGTAACAACATAGCTTATACATGGGACTCATGATGTAACAACGTAGCTTATACACGGGACTCATGATGTAACAACGTAGCTTATACATGGGACTCATGATGTAACAACATAGCTTATACACGGGACTCATGATGTAACAACGTAGCTTATACATGGGACTCATGATATAACAACATAGCTTATACATGGGACTCATGATGTAACAACATAGCTTATACACGGGACTCATGATGTAACAACGTAGCTTATACATGGGACTCATGATGTAACAACATAACTTATACATGGGACTCATGATGTAACAACGTAGCTTATACATGTGACTCATGATGTAACAACATAGCTTATACATGGGACTCATGATGTAACAACATAGCTTATACATGGGACTCATGATGTAACAACATAGCTTATACATGGGACTCATGATATAACAACATAGCTTATACCTGGGACTCATGATGTAACAACATAGCTTATACATGGGACTCATGATATAACAACATAGCTTATGCACGGGACTCATCATGTAACAACGTAGCTGATACACGGGACTCATCATGTAACAACATAGCTTATACCTGGGACTCATGATGTAACAACATAGCTTATGCACGGGACTCATCATGTAACAACGTAGCTGATACACGGGACTCATGATGTAACAACATAGCTTATACATGGGACTCATGATGTAACAACGTAGCTTATACACGGGACTCATGATGTAACAACGTAGCTTATACACAGGACTCATGATGTAACAACATAGCTTATACATGGGACTCATGATGTAACAACGTAGCTTATACACGGGACTCATGATGTAACAACATAGCTTATACATGGGACTCATGATGTAACAACATAGCTTATACCTGGGACTCATGATATAACAACATAGCTTATACACGGGACTCATGATGTAACAACATAGCTTATACACGGGACTCATGATATAACAACATAGCTTATACCTGGGACTCATCATGTAACAACATAGCTTATACATGGGACTCATGATGTAACAACATAGCTTATGCACGGGACTCATCATGTAACAACAGCTTATACATGGGACTTATGATGTAACAACATAGCTTATACACGGGACTCATGATGTAACCACATAGCTTATACATGGGACTTATGATGTAACAACATAGCTTATACACGGGACTCATGATGTAACAACGTAGCTTATACATGGGACTCATCATGTAACCACATAAGGGTCTGGCCAAGCACAGGTTAACATCTGGGCCCAAAAAATAAACTCTCCCAAAGCTTGAAAAAACACATACCAGTTTAATAACTACATGTATAGTATTTCTGGAATTTAACCACATAAGTTAAGCTCAGGGCTTGGAATGTAACCACATAAGTTTCAAAGGGTTCATCATCAAACCACATAAGTTATACATCATATTAAGCTAATATTGTAACTATAAAACACCAGAAATAAGGAAATACACTTAGAACTCATGATCTGAGGACTTTACAGACAGGATTTGCAAAGAGAAATAATGTTTAAATTTGAGTAGTATACTTTTTTTAAAGTATTTGAATAAATGTGGTATCTGAAAAAGATAAAAGTGTGTTGATATATATTCTTTCTTAAATCAATTAGAATTGCACAAGTTGGACGTCTATTATTTTGTTTCAGAAACATTGAGGAGTTGCTGTCTGAGAACTCGGACTATCTTGTGAATTCTATCTCACTGCGACTGCGCCACCTGGATCACTATCCGAGAACTCCCAGCATCCTACAGGTGGCACTGCAGCATAGCTCAGCCAGTATTCTACCACTGCTTGAGGATACCATACAGGAGGTCAGTATTCTACCACTGCTTGAGGATACCATTCAGGAGGTCAGTATTCTACCACTGCTTGAGGATACCATACAGGAGGTCAGTATTCTACCACTGCTTGAGGATACCATTCAGGAGGTCAGTATTCTACCGCTGCTTGAGGATACCATTCAGGAGGTCAGTATTCTACCGCTGCTTGAGGATACCATTCAGGAGGTCAGTATTCTACCACTGCTTGAGGATACCATACAGGAGGTCAGTATTCTACCACTGCTTGAGGATACCATACAGGAGGTCAGTATTCTACCACTGCTTGAGGATACCATACAGGAGGTCAGTATTCTACCATTGCTTGAGGATACCATTCAGGAGGTCAATATTCTACCACTGCTTGAGGATACCATACAGGAGGTCAGTATTCTACCATTGCTTGAGGATACCATTCAGGAGGTCAGTATTCTACCACTGCTTGAGGATACCGTACAGGAGGTCAGTATTCTACCGCTGCTTGAGGATACCATTCAGGAGGTCAGTATTCTACCATTGCTTGAGGATACCATTCATGAGGTCAGTATTCTACCATTGCTTAAGGATACCATTCAGGAGGTCAGTATTCTACCGCTGCTTGAGGATACCATTCAGGAGGTCAGTATTCTACCATTGCTTGAGGATACCATTCAGGAGGTCAGTATTCTACCACTGCTTGAGGATACCATTCAGGAGGTCAGTATTCTACCAGTGCTTGAGGATACCATTCAGGAGGTCAGTATTCTACCATTGCTTGAGGATACCATACAGGAGGTCAGTATTCTACCATTGCTTGAGGATACCATACAGGAGGTCAGTATTCTACCATTGCTTGAGGATACCATACAGGAAGTCAGTATTCTACCATTGCTTGAGGATACCATACAGGAGGTCAGTATTCTACCACTGCTTGAGGATACCATACAGGAGGTCAGTATTCTACCACTGCTTGAGGATACCATTCAGGAGGTCAGTATTCTAACATTGCTTGAGGATACCATACAGGAGGTCAGTATTCTACCATTGCTTGAGGATACCATTCAGGAGGTCAATATTCTACCACTGCTTGAGGATACCATACAGGAGGTCAGTATTCTACCATTGCTTGAGGATACCATTCAGGAGGTCAGTATTCTACCACTGCTTGAGGATACCATACAGGAGGTCAGTATTCTACCATTGCTTGAGGATACCATTCAGGAGGTCAGTATTCTACCACTGCTTGAGGATACCATTCAGGAGGTCAGTATTCTACCATTGCTTAAGGATACCATTCAGGAGGTCAGTATTCTACCCCTGCTTGAGGATACCATTCAGGAGGTCAGTATTCTACCAGTGCTTGAGGATACCATACAGGAGGTCAGTATTCTACCACTGCTTAAGGATACCATACAGGAGGTCAGTATCCTACCACTGCTTGAGGATACCATACAGGAGGTCAGTATTCTACCACTGCTTGAGGATACCATACAGGAGGTCAGTATCCTACCAGTGCTTGAGGATACCATTCAGGAGGTCAGTATTCTACCACTGCTTGAGGATACCATACAGGAGGTCAGTATTCTACCATTGCTTGAGGATACCATTCAGGAGGTCAGTATTCTACCATTGCTTGAGGATACCATTCAGGAGGTCAGTATTCTACCATTGCTTGAGGATACCATTCAGGAGGTCAGTATTCTACCACTGCTTGAGGATACCATTCAGGAGGTCAGTATTCTACCAGTGCTTGAGGATACCATTCAGGAGGTCAGTATTCTACCAGTGCTTGAGGATACCATTCAGGAGGTCAGTATTCTACCATTGCTTGAGGATACCATACAGGAGGTCAGTATTCTACCATTGCTTGAGGATACCATACAGGAGGTCAGTATTCTACCATTGCTTGAGGATACCATACAGGAGGTCAGTATTCTACCACTGCTTGAGGATACCATACAGGAGGTCAGTTTCTACCACTGCTTGAGGATACCATACAGGAGGTCAGTATTCTACCATTGCTTGAGGATACCATACAGGAGGTCAGTATTCTACCATTGCTTGAGGATACCATTCAGGAGGTCAGTATTCTACCATTGCTTGAGGATACCATACAGGAGGTCAGTATTCTACCATTGCTTGAGGATACCATTCAGGAGGTCAGTATTCTACCAGTGCTTGAGGATACCATTCAAGAGGTCAGTATTCTACCCCTGCTTGAGGATACCATTCAGGAGGTCAGTATTCTACCACTGCTTGAGGATACCATTCAGGAGGTCAGTATTCTACCATTGCTTGAGGATACCATTCAGGAGGTCAGTATTCTACCCCTGCTTGAGGATACCATACAGGAGGTCAGTATTCTACCACTGCTTTAGGATACCATTCAGGAGGTCAGTATTCTACCACTGTTTGAGGATACCATACAGGAGGTCAGTTTCTACCACTGCTTGAGGATACCATACAGGAGGTCAGTATTCTACCATTGCTTGAGGATACCATACAGGAGGTCAGTATTCTACCATTGCTTGAGGATACCATACAGGAGGTCAGTATTCTACCATTGCTTGAGGATACCATTCAGGAGGTCAGTATTCTACCACTGCTTGAGGATACCATACAGGAGGTCAGTATTCTACCATTGCTTGAGGATACCATTCAGGAGGTCAGTATTCTACCATTGCTTGAGGATACCATACAGGAGGTCAGTATTCTACCATTGCTTTAGGATACCATTCAAGAGGTCAGTATTCTACCATTGCTTGAGGATACCATTCAGGAGGTCAGTATTCTACCACTGCTTGAGGATACCATTCAGGAGGTCAGTATCCTACCACTGCTTGAGGATACCATACAGGAGGTCAGTATTCTACCATTGCTTGAGGATACCATACAGGAGGTCAGTATTCTACCACTGCTTGAGGATACCATACAGGAGGTCAGTATTCTACCACTGCTTGAGGATACCATACAGGAGGTCAGTATTCTACCACTGCTTGAGGATACCATACAGGAGGTCAGTATTCTACCATTGCTTGAGGATACCATTCAGGAGGTCAGTATTCTACCACTGCTTGAGGATACCATTCAGGAGGTCAGTATTCTACCATTGCTTGAGGATACCATACAGGAGGTCAGTATTCTACCATTGCTTGAGGATACCATTCAGGAGGTCAGTATTCTACCATTGCTTGAGGATACCATTCAGGAGGTCAGTATTCTACCACTGCTTGAGGATACCATACAGGAGGTCAGTATTCTACCACTGCTTGAGGATACCATACAGGAGGTCAGTATTCTAACATTGCTTGAGGATACCATTCAGGAGGTCAGTATTCTACCATTGCTTGAGGATACCATTCAGGAGGTCAGTATTCTACCACATCACTTTACTCCAAAAGTAGAGTGATGGGAAATAATCAAAATTAATTTGATCCCAAATTTGGTATTTGAATGATTTAAAATGAATTTTCAAATTCTATAATATCAAACAGTGGCATCTTCAAAATCATTTTTCATAATTTTGTTTAGACTGTAATAAATATATATTTAAGACTTTTATTAAAAGAGGTTGATGAATGGAAGTGTAAGTGTTGGAACCATTATTTAATTAATGTTTTATCATTCTGTTACAGATTCTGGACAAGTTAGATGAACATTATGACGAAAATGCTGTGCATTTTATGAGAGTGTTGTATGCAGTAGTTGTTGCAATCAAAAGTTGGTATCCTTGGCAACAACACGATCAAACAGAGATTGGCCTCTGTGGAGTTGAAAGTTACGATGGATCTCAGACATGCAAAAAGAACTCAGAAACACAACCTTGTGAAACAATCGGTGATTTCTTCATGAACTACCACAAATTAAAACAAGCAAGTGAAGGAGATTTGGAAAGTAACGAAAATAACAGAGAGAAATGTGGGACTGAAAGACAAGAGGATCTTGGGATAGATGTTGAAATGGAAAGTGTAGACAGGAAGGAGCCACCAAGTCACATCAGAATTACGAAGGGGGTAAATCCTATTTTATTTTGTCTAGTTGAATAATAATAGTCATTAACAGATGACTGGGCAACAGGTCATGACGCAGTTGCGGGCCATGGCGCACTTGGTTAGAGCACCAGTTTATTAGCACCAGTTCCTCTGTGGTGATCCAAAGGTCGTGGGTTCAAGGGTTAACCTGTGAGGGGGTGGGTTGTCATGTCAAGGACTTGTCAAGGACTTGTCCTGTCAACGACAATTCAGTAAGGCAGAACTATATCTTCTACAAATAGGTCTCATCATGATATGACTGAAATAATGTTGAAAGTGATGTAAAACCCCAAACAAACAAACAAATTAACAGGTCCTTTAGATTCTGCATTGTGCCAGGTCAGATGTTGTTGGAAATTGGGTGTGAATGACAAATGCTGGTGCCACTGTCAACTGAAATTGATAACATTGTTGACAAATTGTTTGGACTTTGTTGACGGTTGTTGAAGACCCTACATGTATATACTATTGTTGATGGCCTTGCCTTTTGTTGAAGACCCTCTACACTAATGTTGATGATCTTGCGGACTGATGTTGGCAACCCTTTTGACTAATGTTGGCAACCCTTTTGACTAATGTTGCCAACACTTTTGACTTATGTTGCCAACCCTTTTGACTAATGTTGCCAACCCTGTTAACTTTTGTTGATGACCTAGTTATCAACTGTTGAGGACCCTGTAAACTATTATTTATGGTCTTGTTGACTAAAGAACCTTGTAAATTATTTTTCTTGATATTGTTGACAAATGTTGATAACCTTGTTGACTATTGTGTCAGACTTTGCCAGATTATTGTTAATTATATTGTTGATTAATGTCGGTTCCTGGTGTTGAGGACCTTGTTGACTATTTGTTTTGATATTGTTGACTAATGTTGGTTCCTGGTGTTGAGGACCTTGTTGACTATTTGTGTTGATATTTTGGACTAGTTGTGGTGACCCTGTTGATAACATAACATTGTCGACTTGTTCATGACTTGTTCATGACCTTGACTAATGTTACTGACCTCTGCTATTATCAAAGACATTGTTGACTAATATTGGTGACATTAGTGACTAATGTTTGTGACATTGGCGACTAATGTTTGTGACATTGGTGACTAATGTTTGTGACATTGGTGACTAATGTTTGTGACATTGGTGACTAATGTTTGTTACATTGGTGACTAATATTGGTGACATTAGTGACTAATGTTTGTGACATTGTTGAATAATATTGGTGACATTAGTGACTAATGTTTGTGACATTAGTGACTAATGTTTGTGACATTAGTGACTAATGTTTGTGACATTGGTGACTAATGTTTGTGACATTGGTGACTAATATTGGTGACATTAGTGACTAATGTTTGTGACATTGTTGACTAATATTGGTGACATTAGTGACTAATATTGGTGACATTAGTGACTAATGTTTGTGACATTGTTGACTAATGTTTGTTACATTGGTGACTAATATTGGTGACATTAGTGACTAATGTTTGTGACATTGTTGACTAATATTGGTGACATTAGTGACTAATGTTTGTGACATTAGTGACTAATGTTTGTGACATTGGTGACTAATTTTTGTGATATTGGTGACTAATGTTTGTGACATTGGTGACTAATGTTTGTGACATTGGTGACTAATTTTTGTGATATTGGTGACTAATGTTTGTGATATTGGTGACTAATGTTTGTGACATTGGTGACTAATGTTTGTGACATTGGTGACTAATGTTTGTGACATTGGTGACTAATGTTTGTGATATTGTTGACTAATATTGGTGACATTAGTGACTAATGTTTGTGACATTGGTGACTAATGTTTGTGACATTGGTGACTAATGTTTGTGACATTAGTGACTAATGTTTGTGATATTGGTGACTAATGTTTGTGACATTGGTAAATAATGTTTGTGACATTGGTGACTAATATTTGTGACATTGGTGACTAATGTTTGTGACATTGGTGACTAATGTTTGTGACATTGGTGACTAATGTTTGTGACCTTGGTGACTAATATTTGTGACATTGGTGACTAATGTTTGTGACATTGGTGACTAACATTGGTGACATTAGTGACTAATGTTTGTGACATTGGTGACTAATATTGGTGACATTAGTGACTAATGTTTTTGACATTAGTGACTAATGTTTGTGACATTGGTGACTAATATTTGTGACATTGGTGACTAATGTTTGTGACATTGGTGACTAATGTTTGTGAAATTTGTGACTAATGTTTGTGACATTGGTGACTAATGTTTGTGACATTGGTGACTAATGTTTGTGACATTGGTGACTAATGTTTGTAACATTGGTGACTAATGTTTGTGACATTGGTGACTAATGTTTGTGACATTGGTGACTAATGTTTGTGACATTGGTGACTAATGTTTGCAACATTGTTGAATAATATTGGTGACATTGGTGACTAATGTTTGTGACATTAGTGACTAATGTTTCTGACATTGGTGACTAATGTTTGTGACATTGGTGACTAATGTTTGTGACATTGGTGACTAATGTTTGTGATATTGGTGACTAATGTATGTGACATTGGTGACTAATGTTTGTGACATTGGTGACTAATGTTTGTAACATTGGTGACTAATGTTTGTGACATTGGTGACTAATGTTTGTGACATTGGTGACTAATGTTTGTGACATTGGTGACTAATGTTTGCAACATTGTTGAATAATATTGGTGACATTGGTGACTAATGTTTGTGACATTGGTGACTAATGTTTGTGACATTGGTGACTAATATTTGTGACATTTGTGACTAATGTTTTTGACATTGGTGACTAATGTTTGTGATATTTGTGACTAATATTTGTGACATTGGTGACTAATGTTTGATATTTGTGACTAATGTTTGATATTTGTGACTAATGTTTGTGACATTGGTGACTAATGTTTGATATTTGTGACTAATGTTTGATATTTGTGACTAATGTTTGTGACATTGGTGACTAATGTTTGTGACATTGATGACTAATGTTTGATATTTGTGACTAATGTTTGTGACATTGGTGACTAATGTTTGTGACATTTGTGACTAATATTGGTGACATTAGTGACTAATGTTTCTGACATTGGTGACTAATGTTTCTGACATTGGTGACTAATATTTGTGACATTGGTGACTAATGTTTGATATTTGTGACTAATGTTTGATATTTGTGACTAATGTTTGTGACATTGGTGACTAATGTTTGATATTTGTGACTAATGTTTGATATTTGTGACTAATGTTTGTGACATTGGTGACTAATGTTTGTGACATTGGTGACTAATGTTTGATATTTGTGACTAATGTTTGTGACATTGGTGACTAATGTTTGTGACATTTGTGACTAATATTGGTGACATTAGTGACTAATGTTTCTGACATTGGTGACTAATGTTTCTGACATTGGTGACTAATGTTTGTGACATTGGTGACTAATGTTGATGACATGGTTGGTCTCGGTTTTGATTTTGTTGTTGACTAATGGTACTTGACATTGTTGGACCCTTTAGTTGATAACCTTGTTGACTGTTGTTCGTCACATTATTGTCTAACTTTGACACTGGCTTATATACTTAGATATGGGAGAGATGTACTCACTTGCTCTCAGCACCAGATCCTCATCTTAGATTACTTGTGCTTCGGACCATCACAGAGGCATGCTGGGTACTTCGACAACAAGAAAGTAAGAAAAATATTTAACTTTTATCCCCAGTATCTGGCTCATTGAGAATTTATGGTTTTGTATTGAACACATTTCTGACAGTCACAAATATGTGATGGAAAATCTGGTTAGAGGGTAGAGGTGAGGAGGACAAGGCCAAAGTAGAAAAAGCAGACAGTTTGTAAATGAGACCTATACATAAGATATATGGTAGTTTGATGAAAATATGCTTAGAGATGGGCTAAAGGCTTACTGACACTTGTAGATATTATATTGATTAATTTATATTGATACTTTTCATTCATTTTTATGTAAACTTGGACCGAACAAATTTTGAAAACTGAGAAAAATACCCAGTGGCACGTAGTTTCTCACAAGAATTGTTGATATTTTTCTTGCCTGCACCACCAATATTTCAATTTTGCCCAAAATAACATTGTATAAGATATAGGCCCAGCTTCATGTGACAATATACATTTCTGGTCCTAAACTGGATTGAAAATAAAAATAAAGGGGTGAGATGATTATTTCTTGAGAAATTTGGCCTTAAGATCGCTTTCTGTTGCTACTTTTTTTTCCGAAAGGAATGCTCTTTTTATTTAGAGGGATTCAATTTTCTTAACTTGTCGCCATATAAAATGACTCAAGACAGTCCATTATTCCATTATTCCATTATACCTGTAACCTCTAATCGGTAGACATATTGATACCTTTTCTTTGGCATTGGCTTAAAATTCTCTGAAATATGAACAAAAGAAGGAAATTTTTTATTTTGTTTTTATTTAACTCAAGCTTAGATTTACATTTGAACATAGCTGTCGTATTACATAGTATTGTAATTTTGTCAAAAATAGATGCCTGACGCGTTTTGTCATTCAGGGTGACCCTTCAGAGGCTATACAAAAAAAGCCCCCACACAGAGCAATACTTCTCCCCATGAACATTGCATGTCACCCCAGGATGTAAGGCTGACCTGTCACCTCAGCATGTAAGGCTGACCTGTCAGCTCAGGTTGTAAGGCTGACCTGTCAGCTCAGCATGTAAGGCTGACCTGTCACCTCAGCATGTAAGGCTGACCTGTCACCTCAGCATGTAAGGCTGACCTGTCAGCTCAGGTTGTAAGGCTGACCTGTCAGCTCAGGTTGTAAGGGTGACCTGTCAGCTCAGGTTGTAAGGCTGACCTGTCACCTCAGCATGTAAGGCTGACCTGTCACCTCAGCATGTAAGGCTGACCTGTCACATCAGCATGTAAGGCTGACCTGTCGCCTTAGGATGTAAGGCTGACCTGTCACCTCAGGTTGTAAGGCTGACCTGTCACCTCAGCATGTAAGGCTGACCTGTCACCTCAGGTTGTAAGGCTGACCTGTCACCTCAGCATGTAAGGCTGACCTGTCACCTCAGGATGTGAGGCTGACCTGTCACCTCAGCATGTAAGGCTGACCTGTCACCTCAGCATGTAAGGCTGACCTGTCACATCAGCATGTGAGGCTGACCTGTCACCTCAGGTTGTAAGGCTGAAAGGCTGACCTGTCACCTCAGCATGTAAGGTTGATCTGTCACCTCAGGATATAAGGCTGACCTGTCACCTCAGCATGTAAGGCTGACCTGTCACCTCAGCATGTAAGGCTGACCTGTCACCTCAGCATGTAAGGCTGACCTGTCACCTCAGGTTGTAAGGCTGACCTGTCACCTCAGCATGTAAGGCTGACCTGTCACCTCAGGTTGTAAGGCTGACCTGTCACCTCAGCATGTAAGGCTGACCTGTCACCTCAGCATGTAAGGCTGACCTGTCACCTCAGCATGTAAGGCTGACCTGTCACCTCAGCATGTAAGGCTGACCTGTCACCTCAGCATGTAAGGCTGACCTGTCACCTCAGCATGTAAGGCTGACCTGTCACTTCAGGATGTGAGGCTGACCTGTCACCTCAGCATGTAAGCATGACCTGTCACCTCAGGGGACACCGCATTTACTTGTGTATAAGATGAGGTTTTTGTACACAAACTGTTAGCTAATGTTTGGGGGGTCATCTTATACACGAGAGCAACCTACGGCACTACAAATTTCTCCACATCCTAGACCTTAGCGTCAATACAAATGGTTTCATTACAAACATTCATATTTTCAAAATAACGAATATCGGACATAGCAGATCTATTTTAATTGCATTTTAAATGATATATAAAGGTATTTACCCAATATTATCACAACTTATGCTTCCCAGGTCGAGATTTTCTCCACGTCCTCGTCAAAACAAAGTGTTTTCATTACGAACTTTCATATTTTCGAAATCACGAATATCGGACATAGCGGATCGATTTTAATTGCATTTCAAATGATAAATAAAGATATATACCCAATATTATCACAAAATTACGCTTTGCAGGTCGAGAACAGAACAAAACCATCCATTATTGCGCTATATATTAATATTTCAATGTGAATTAACGATCGTTTTTGCGCCAAAACCAAGAGCCTCTCCTGCCTTTCAAAATGGCGATCTTGTGTTGCGTAAATCACATATGCATGTACATGTACATGTATGACCTGCAAAGAGAATTTGTGATAATATTATTTATCATTTAAAACTCAATTAAAATCGATCCACTACATCAGATGTCTATTATTTCGAAACGCTTTGTTTTGACTTTGTTTTCACTGATTCCAATTATCAACATTCACAGTTTTGCATTTCGTCATTGTTTCCACTGCTTTGAGTCGTGGCTCCCTTTTTGACAGAAATGCTTTCACGATTTTAATTGTGTTTTAAATGATAAATAATGAAAACGATTTGTTTTGACGCTCAGATCAAGGACGTGGAGAAATTCTCTATCTGAGAAACGTAATTGTGAACACCTTTATTTATCATTTAAAACGCAATTAAAATCAATCCGCTATGGATATGAAAGTCCATAATTTTTTTTGATTTGATATGTTGGCTGCTCCACTTTTGTGTCGTGGGTACTTTGAGCTTACAACGCTTTGTTTTGACGCTAAGATTAAGGACGTCACGTACATAGTATTACGTTTTACTTCATGGTAAAATTCGCGACCTCCAAAGCATAATTTGTGATAATATTGGGTAAATACCTTTATTTATCATTTAAAATGCAATTAATATCGATCCACTCCATCCAATATCAGTTATTTCGAAAATACGAACATTGTATTTATGTTTTACCGTAAATACTCGGGTATAAGACCATTAAAGTCTTATACACGAGTAAGATATAAGAATATTTACGTTTCACTGTTAAAATGGCCGCCAAACTTGAATGGTAGCAGTGCCAATGTCTCGAGAAGAAAACAACTCATCTTATATTTGGAAATTGGTCTTAAATAAGATAACTCAGTTTTAGGGGTCGTCTTATACACGAGTCGTCTTATACACAAGTAAATACGGTAATTTTCACAATGCTGTTGTTGGTACATGAATGAAATGAAATTAAAAAGTAAAATCTTATCTTGGATTTCATAAGAAGATATCGTTAGAAGATAAACATATCACATGAAGCTTGTTATAATGGCATTATTTAACAATAATGTACCTTTATTGATAAATTAGCAGCAAACCTTATCAAATATTTTGGCTACATTAGTTGTCTACAGACAGAGATGCATTTATTCAAAATGACAAACTTCTGGTGCCCATAAATAGGGTAGTATTTGCACTGTTCCGATCAATCCCAAACCCAAATAGTTGATGGAGTTGAATATAAACATTTAAAATTTGATTATGGCAAGCTCCTGCGTCGCCCATATTGAAAAAAAACCATCAGCAAAAGGATCGATCATTGCGCAAAATGTAATTTTATGTTACCCGCCGCCACTGATAACACCTTATCTCCTGCACTTCCGAGACTTGTTGTGGTGGCATGATATGAATTTTTTCTGAATGTGCACTGAAAAGATGTAAAATTTTCAAGACTTGGGAACAGGGATCCTACCGCCTGGTGATTCTGATCTTGACCGAGTTCTCATCCGGTGTTCAGATTATTTTGAATTCTAGACATGTGGTAATCCATATCTTCATATATATATATATATATATATATATATATATATATATATATATATATATATATATATATATATATATATATATATATATATATATATATATATATATATATATATATATACATATATATATATATATATATGTGGTGAAGGAAGATATGGATTATCAAATGTAACATATGGAATTATAGTGAAGAATAATTCTTCCCAAAAAATGTTCTCTCAAAGTTCTTGCCTTGATTATGCTCAGGAAATGAAGGCATAATGTTAAATCTCTGGCCTTCCTATTGAGAAATATTACATATAATATAATGGTTTAAATTTGTGACTTATTAATATTAAAATTCCATGTATTCTTTATATTTGGACACATTTAATATTGAAATGGTTGCTGGCATGTTTGTAAGGGCCCCTGGTCAACTGTCTCAAAAATTCTGATTAAAATGGACCCAAGGAGAAGTCCACCATAACCGCTCACAACTCATGAAATATCTTTTAATAAGACTATTTGACTTTGAAAGTGAAATTAAAGTTGACAAAAAAGTAGAAAGTAGGAAATTTGTTTATAATCATATGGAAGAACAGGCACGATTGAAAAAGGTATGGTCGAACAGGGTGCAATCGAAGGGGCATCCCTGAATAAAATATGGTCCAAGAGGATCCTATCTTAAACAGCCAGTCCCTGTCGATTTAGCATTTAGTCTTGGGTCCATTCGGACTAACAGATTTGATCAGAGCATGAAGTACCCAGCATGCAATTGATTATTCTTGACACTTAACATTTTAACATTTTTGCTCACAAAATTTTTAATGAATTGGAAAAATGTGGAATAATTAAGGAATACCGTCATAGACCTCTGTAAAAATGCATGATGTAATTATGAACATTGTAGCAAAGCCTAGTAAGTTGTTTTAGGGTTAAGGTTTAAAACAAATATAAATCAAACAGTTATAAAAACAGTTAAGTTAGCTCGACAGCAAGAAAATAATGTAATATGTTATCAGATAATTTCAGACATATTTCATCCCTCTAATAACCGATGTTTTTCTGGGGTGTTTGCACTCCACCATCATATTTAAAAGTGATATATGAGATATAAAAGGTCTCATGTCCAATATCTTGCTAGAGCGATTCCAAAAACAGTGACATCTTTTCTGTGAGTAATCATTGTTGATGTAGCAATGAGATCCCTTATCTGACATTAACACTCAGTTGAGGTTTCACCAGCAAATGTCGGGAGCCACACGTAACCGTAACTGCAACAGCCCATAACCAAATAATCTTTATGGCAATATTTGGTTGTGTAAAATGATGAAATATTGTTAGGGAATTTAAAACAAATTGTAAAGTTTGACCAAATTCATTATGCAATACCTAATATGTATAAAGTCATCAATAGTGGAATTCAATCACAGTGAGATTGCTTTCTTTCAGGCAGAACCAAATTTACAACTTTACTTTCAGATTTTTAAATATCTTTCCAGATGAATTACTGCCCTTGATTCACAAATTGTGGCCCCCTTTCGTACGAAGGCTTCAAGATGATGAAACTCTGATCACAATAGAGGTAATGTCACATATTTTTGCTTCATTAATTTAATGCCTCATGTTAATAAGGAACTGAACCTTTAAGAAAAGTAAGGTACTGCTGTCACGATGGTTATGTGTGGCCAGCAAGTTTTTACAAAGTTCACTTGTTCAATATGTTCACTATCCTTGATCAAGTAATGTCTATGATATGTATAGATCCAGCTAGCATTTGTGTGCATCTTAAATAATTATTAACAGACTTTTTCCTCTCTTCTTTGATAAATGTTTCTTTTGAGACACTCAAGGGAATCTTTATTTTTACGACAATGATTCTTGTGATACGTTTGTCACAAGCCACCTAGTTTTCTTGTGTGTTCACTGGCAACCATCAGGCAACCACAATTATTGTCCAGTGGTGAAACTTCACCAGAGATTAGTGCCAAACATAGAGAGTACTTTTTAAATGGAGCTATTTATTAATCCGGAATGTTGGATCTGACTAACAATCTTTCAAGTGGCAGACCTTTATTCTCTAATTTGGTCTAAAAAATTCTGAAATATTTCCAATTCACTATATCCTAAAGTAGGTTTTCCAAATCCAAAGTAATATGTGTATTGAGCATACAACCTTTTGATTTGATCAATTCCTACACTGAGAGCTAGTTTCTGTATCTTCCTCAAAAGATCCTCTGTGAGAGAGAGAGATGTATCACCAAACCTAATGGCTGTCTGCCCCTGTACATCATCTATGACCGAGAGAGATGTATCTCCTACTACCACATGTTCTGAGCATCTATAGAAACATGCCTCTGGTGCAGGTTGATTGATCTGTGGCATTTCATCAGTATTACACTCATGCTCTGCATCATGAGAGAGAAATAATTGTGGGTTACCTTCCAGCTCATAAAATAGGGCATTCTTCAGATCATATGACTTAACTTTAAATACAGTAGCATTCCCTGTCAGGTGAGGGATGTTGTGTATGATCTTAAGAAGCATGTATGTCAGCCTGGGCACTGGTGGAAGACTCTTCATGATGTGCTGCTCACGGGCATATGCCGAGATCTTCCAGCCATTGGGTAACAGCAGAGCATGACAGTCGGTCTGCATATTGTGCCCACATAGGAGGGCAGAGGACTTCCTGCTCCCTTCAGGTGCCCACCCTTCCAGGGATATGACAAAGGCAAGATCTAACTTAATCATCATGCCCGTTGGGCTCCAAATAAGGAATGTTTCGGTTGTTTTGCTGTTAATATGATGCCAGAAGAAATTTAAACTGTTATATAGTTGTCTGTTGCTCAGTGATTCATACAACAATCTATAGCAATGACTATACAAGCTTCGTGGGTTAAGTGTCCCATCTGTAATGAATTCATTCCAAGCACTAGCTTGTGTCTCATCTTTTATCAACATGAGCTTTTGTATCCCAGATTCCTGAGCTTGTACAATACTGTTGAGGCCTGTGATATGCATTTGCATGTCAAACTCATCAGGTAGACCCACTTTGGTTCGCTCAGCCACACTCCCGGCCAGCTCTAAGGTCAGTTCCAGCCTCGGGTCCTTCCTGTTCATCTCACATATTACTCTCCTCATCAACTCCTTTGTCTCATTCTCAATTGTCTTGTATTCAAGATCCTGTGAGATGATTCCAAGTCCTGGGGTAGTAAGTAAGTCATAGATCAAGTGAAGTCCTCTTCTAAAATAGATAATTGTAAATTTACATTTTGAAAAGTTATGACCATTAAAATGATCAACAACAAACTATCTGCAATTTTCAGTAAAATATATTTTAAAAAGGTAAAATTATGTGAAACATTTTCACATGAAAACCTTAATATCTTGAACGAGTATTGCAAATGTAGTTTAAAAATAGGTTGATTATAATAAGGAGGAGTGCCATCTGATTTCACTTTCAGCTCTGCTGACTTCTTTGAAGCTGTAGAACTTTAGGAGTGGGGAAAATGTGTGACCATCCATCTGTCAACATTTTCTTTGAAAATGTCTTCTCCAAAACTAGTATCACCGTGGCCTTGAGGTCACAAATTTGGTATGGAAAATACCTCAACAACTACTTGTAGGACGAAATTAAATTTCAAAATCAGCAATTTGTTATATTTTACAGATATAGCATTTATTGCCCATAAACCTATCTTACATTTTTTTTAATAATCAATGTAACTAGGACACAGTGACCTATTTTATAGGTAACAACCACCAAAATGTGGGTATGGTGAACATTATATTATATTATTATTTCATTGTCTGTGGCATCTGTTGTAAAAATTAGGGCATAACACCGGTACGCGATATTATGGTTATATTGGTTGTATTGAATTGGGCCCTCATATCATCATAACACAGGTTTTTGACTCAATATTTTACTCATCGATAAGTTTTTTAATCTTTCAAATGTAAATGCGACGACTGAGGGATCCATCATTGCGCAATATATTAATATTTCAATGGGAATAAATACACTGTAGCAACACTCCAATTGCTTTTGCATAAAAAATAAGAGCTTCTCCCCATCACTTCAGCTTTTCGAAATGGCAACCTCGTGTTGGGTATGCATATTTAAGCATTGTTAAATTAACATTTTCTCCCATTTGTGCGTGATATACACTTATTAATTGGAGGTGGACTACTGTTGACACGTCATAGAATATTTCTGTGTGTATTATAAGACAAAGATATTAAAAATATCGCCGTTTGGGAGCTTGTACCCGGACAGTATGAGCGAAGCTCATTTACTTTTCATGCCGATAAAGTCAATCTTCTATTTTGGTCCAGTAATATCGATATGTTTCGAATATTGATAAATCATCAGTACATATCTATCATATCGATGAAATCCAACAATGTGATGTCCTAGTAATAATTATTGTTTATCAGATAACGATAGCAAAAATGGTCTGGGATGAAGACTTGACGAAGATTGACCTCCAAGATTGTACACATCCATTTTGTTAAAACAATATGCATAGAATAACTAACTGCAATAAATGAATAAGGTTTGTTCAGGCGATATCTCACTAACTGTAAATGGATGGTATTTCAGGGACAAATATATGTCATACAACTTTGACTAGATCTTATTTTTCACGAATTTTCGACAGGAATTACTTCAAATTTGTACATATAATGATTTTAAGTAAACAACAGCTGACTTGAATAAGTAAATCTTATGCACATTCTTGATCCATAAAATTATCTTTGTATTTTATAAAAGTTCCTGACAAAATTAATTATTGAAACAGATTTTTCCACAATTTGTTCTCAGCTATGATATGGTTTACTTAGACCAATATTTATTTGATGGCAATTATTTTGTATTAAACTGTTATCAGATGTGATAGAGGATTCCCTTTACCTGTTATATTGCTTCTTCCTCAGTAATTGTATCATTTCTACTGTCCTTGGATATTTACAGTGAGAATTTGCCCGAAGAGTCTGAACAATGTCACCTTCTGCCTCAGGTAGATCTT